>CM037880.1:185730867-186105867 GCA_021292165.1 Shinisaurus crocodilurus | reverse complement strand
GAGGCCCCCTTGTGCACTCCTTATGACATGCATCCAAGCTCCCAGTGTAAATGGGCAATCCCACTGAAATGGATGTGCTCAGAATGCTGCAACTGGTGCTTCACAGGGCGTGAAGCTCTATCTGGGTGTATAAACAGAGTGATGCAAGCAAGAGGAGTAACTGGAGCCTGAAAATTTGGGTTTGGCCTTGGACAGGAGGGTAGTGCTAGGAAGAAGGATCATGAGGAATGGTCAGCAAGCCACACAAACCCTGGGAGACCCACAGGGCAATGCAACAGAGGGCTTGTACATGCTGAATTTTTTGCAGGCAAAGTCTCTCAAAGAGGGACTAGGTTCATAGCCAGTTGGTCTGGCACAGAACACAAAAAGGACAAAGTCTCAAAATGACCTTAAACAATGGAATCAATAATTTGGCTCCTAGACTGAATAGCAGTCTTCCTGGGTTTTTTTTATTGGATTTGGGTTTTATTGGATTTGACTGATTCAGCATTACAAAGGCTATGCTTCTGAGAAACAAACAGGTGGAGGTTCCTAGAACAAAGGGGTGCTCTAGGGGTGCTCATGTGGTACTTTAACCTGCTGATCTAAAGGTGAGCATTTTTCTAGATTGAACCATGTTTAGTCATAGTCAATTTATACAGCATTTTCCACAATGCATTGTGCTCAAAGTGATTCACAAAAACAAACAAGTACAATAGCCATAATTATAATACATTACAATACAACATCAACTCAGTTATGGTTCACTTAAACATGTTTCTTGCCATGGCTTTAGATTGGCTAATTTAAAGGTACCCTTGTGAGTTACTTGACTGAGCTGGTGACTTGGAGGTCTGGAAGGCATTTGTATTTAGCTGGAATTCTCATACTTTCCATACCACAGAAGGGCAATTCCTCTTAACTCAAGGTATAGGGCATAAAGGTCATGAACTTCAACTACAATAAAGGCAGGTAGCTAGCATTCTACCTTCAGGATCTTTTTGCTCCTTGTTGTCATGAGTTCCTTGCTCATGCAGCCTTTCCCAACACAAAAAATGTATTAGATGTAGCCATATTAAGGTGCTGGATTGATGCCCAAACAAATACAAAATACATGCATACAATCCCATCAACAGCTGGCTCTCCAGTCTGTCACTTACTGGTTCAGGACCTCCAACTTAACACCACCACCCCCAATCTGATGGAAAGGTAGTGGGGGAGAGAAAGCTGGGTATCATCGGCATATTGATGACACCATATCCCAAATCTCCGGATGACCTTACCCATGGATTCATGTAGCTGTAAAATGCCATGGGAGATAGCAGCACCCCATAAACCAGGGATGTTTTACCTCTTTTAGCCCGAGGGCCAAATTCCATTCTGGAGAAGCTGTGGGGGGGGGGGGCTGCATTCCTATGGTGGGAGGGGGCTAAAGGCAAAAGGAGGGGGGGCAAAATATCAGCATATGTTAGCTTGAAGCTCTTATTGCCAGTAACTAAGCTGCATGAGAGGCATCTTAACCTTTTAGAATGGGGGGAAACTGCACAAAAGCTGGGATAGCACAAAACAATTGGTGGTCAGAGGAAAGGGAGTGGGGCCATCTAGGAGCCCTAGAGGGCCATATTTGGTCCCCAGGTCTGCACCCCTACCATAAACCAGTGGCCATACGTTGGAGCAGCATTCCGTTAGCATTTAATCTGGGACCTATCTGACAGGAACTATGGGTACCAGTAAAACATAGTGTGCCCCCCCGTCCCATTCTTGCAAGTCAGCACAGAGTTGATATTGAATGCTGTTGAGAGGTACACTAGAATCAACAGGGTTGCACTTCTCTTCCATCTCCCAGCAGAGGTCCACCAGCGTGATCAAGTCATTTTTTGTTCCAAAAGCAGGATGTACGCTTGATCGAAAGGACACAGATAATATTATTTGGGAAAACCATGAGTTTTGCCAACAGCACACATACTCTCACCTTGCCCTGATATGGTAGATCTGAAGCTGTCAAATAGTTAAATCTTCAACTCTAATGATGGCTTCTTGAAAAGGGTTCTCACTACCCTTTTCAATGCCATTGAGATTGCTCCTTCAATGCCATTGAGATTGCTCCTTTTCATGGGGAAGCATTGACAACCTCAACTACTCAATGGGCCAGGCCCCCTTCTGGCTGCTTTAACAAGCAAAGAACAATATGGTTCAAGTATGCTTGTGGTAGGCCTCACTTCAAAGAATCTTGTCTATATTCTCAGGCTGCACAAATTGAAGAGTCCATATAAACATGACAAGAGGAAACTGCAGATACAGCTGGAGCTAACATACAGTCCAAGTTGGAACAGATACAAGTGGTTTTTATCTGCATCATTCTGCAGAAATAGTTCATATCAGGCTGCTGAGGATTCATCTACATCCTCTGCACTTCTTGATTTTTCTGAATTAGTTTCCAAAGAGCGTTTTTCTGCATTTCCTACCTAGACATTCAGCTTTGACAAAGTGGCCAAGAAGAATCCTTTCTTACATTTCAATAAATCACAGAAGAGTATCCTACTGGTTGTTGCTTCTGTTAAAACATGTGTATATCTTAACCAAGATACAAGAGACATGAACTCTAGGTGTAGATGTTGGTTACCTTTAAAAAAGAATCCTTTAAAACATATTTTAAAGGAAATGGACAATGTTCCGAAAAGGAAATCTCCCTGTAAGTGCAAAAGAGAATAAAATACATATTTACCTGAAACTCACTGTCATTTTCTTGAAGGACTGCGCTCTTGGGAAACATAATCTGCCTGTGACATATAGTACTAGAGTACTACATGCTAATTACACTAGTTGTACACCATCCTTAGCAGTGTTGTGAAACATCTTTTCCACCACTTATTCATTGCTTAAACTCATTGTAGCACATGCCATTGTTTTTTCAAACTTTTGTAAATCTAGAGACCGTCAGCTATTGGGTGGTATAGAAATGAAATAAATAAGACTCCCTCCCCCTTTCTTTTCTGTGTTGCAAGGCATATGAATATATTGTCGCAAATCTTTCTATTACTTACATGCTCAAAATAAAGAGGAACCTGAGCAGGTATACACATAGTAATACTAGAATATAAGGGATTTGATTGAAAAATCTCTGCGCAATTACTTTGGAATGAGACACATTTCAGGCCTTGCAACAAGGTTCCTTTAGCTTTCTCATAGCCCATGCTTAGTAGATAAGGAACAGAGAAGCCCAAATTTGAAGTCACCTCACAGAACTTCTGCCACCAAGAGCCCTCCCCCATCTCTCCATAAGGTTCAACCGCCAAGCCTGAAACCTGTCAGAAAATGATTTTCAGCCTAAACAGCACCGCCACCAACCTCTGCACCTGGTTCTCAATCTGGGAAAGGTCTAATTCTGCCCTTACTATGGCCAGCCTGGTTGATTTAGGTACTGACAAAAGTCTACCTCCGAGGGAAGCTCGGAGGGCAGCAACAAGGGGGGAGGGCCTTTTCAGTGGTAGCCCCCCAACTTTGGAACAAGCTCCCCCCATAGGCCCACCTGGCAACAACTCTACTGTCTTTTCGGCACCAGGTTAAGACTGCCCTCTATGTTGAGGCTTTTAACAACTCTAAATAGTACATGGTGGGGTGGTTATTTTTAACTTTTATTACTGGTCACATTGTATTAACTTGTTTTAGCTATTTGTGTTGTTTTTTAAATTTGGTTTAATTTTTTTATAATGCTTTTATTGTGTATATTTTATATTGTATTGTATTGTTGTTGTTTTTTAACTGATTGTTGTAAACCGCCCAGAGAGCTTTGGATATTGGGCAGTATAGATGATGATGATGATGATGATGATGATGATGATGATGATGATAATAATTTATTGTTGTTGTTATTATTATTATTATTATTATATTCAGTGATGCTTTAATTTTCTCTTCAGGATGTAATAATAAGATTATGAACTATGAATACATATATTACAATCATACATGCCAGCTTCACTGTAAGCTTCCTTTCCCTTACACAGTCCATTGTGGCTGCTTCCCCTTACTCATTTTTGTCTGTTGCACGAGACCAGTAGGTAATATTAATAGACATGAAGACTGTGTCCTGTACTTACTTTTTTTTTAGTATGTGGGTGAAGATGGCCATTGTAATGTTTTTACTTACGCATTTTCATTTATTGTTTCTGTTGTACCCCACTCTGCCAAGGTTTATTTCACAAGTAAAAGCAATAAAGAGTAAATAATATATGACAAAAACAATATGAGTATTATCCAGCATTGTTCAACAGGGCGTACACAACTTGTTTTGAAGAAAAATCCCCCCTTTTTTCCTGCTGCATCACCAAATTTCAGGGACAAATTACTGCTTTTCCCCATTGTGCTAGTTACACTAGCACAGCATTATTAGTGCTGGGACAACACTACTACCCTGTATATGTGACAATAATATAAAATACATAAAAACAGCTGGGGGGAAATGCATAAAAGCTGCAGCATCATAATAAAAGCAGCAGCATCCAAACATAAAAGAACCAGGTTTTCATTACAAATCATGACTAGGCTAGGCGTCTCTTGAGAGGGGATTTCTTAATTGTGGTGCTGTGAGTGACAGAATCCTGTCTCTTAGGTCCTCCCACCTCACTTCTGAACTTGGGGGAATATGAAAAGGAGCTCAGATGTTGACCTAGAGTGCACAAGTAGGCACATGTAGAATGAGGCAGCCCTTCAGATATCCTGGCTCAAAGCGGTTTAAGGCTATAAAGGTTTGCACCATCACCTTGAAATAGGACCAGAAACAAATGGCTGTCAATAGAGTTGGAGTAATATCAGAAATATGGTTTGTATAGCTAGCCCTAGTCTGGCTGCTGTTTTGGACCAATTGCAGTTTCTGAACACTTTTTGGAGCAGCTCCACGTAAGAGTGCATTACTGCATTACAACCTGGATGTTTTAGGGTTTTTTGTTTTTTTTAAGAAAGGGAATATATTAAGAGAGGAAATAGGAGGCTGTCTCCAGATTTTTTTGGCTTGGTAAAAATGCTGGCTTGTTTTTTCTTCTTTGCCTTAAATGGGGTGTGGGGGGCGGCGGTGTCAGGCAGATACTGGGCTGGTTCGCACATCATGCTAACCCCCTTAGCAATAAGCCATGGTGGGTTGGTTGTTGTGAGAACAACCGACAGTGTGCCCAGCAGATGATCGAGCTCACCATGGGTTGTCACCCCACTCCTTCCCCCTTGGTCCATCAGCCAGCATCCCAGGGGACTTTGTGGCTCAAGCCATTCTCCCCACTGTGATCAGGAGCCATTTTTGCTTGCCTCAGCTTCCTTTTTCCTGGAGATTGCTTTTTGCCATCTCTGTTTTGACAGCCACTCACAGCCCCTCTGAAATACCCAAGTGGCACATTGGAGGGGCTGTCAGTGGTTTGCCACCCCTTTTTTATTATTATTATTTTCATCCCAAATGTGTTTCTTTTTTAAAGAAAATAGCCAGAATTGCACAATTCCAGAGGTACAGGTGTGTACATTTCCACATTCCACAGGTTCAAAAATGAGAAGCCTCACCTGGGTAATGTCCTGGGGATACCTGCTGTCAAAATGCAGCAGGTACCAACCATGGACATTGACCCAGAAATGCTCCCAACAGGTTTTTTTGCACTTTGCTTTGTCTTGACAGCTGTCAAAAGGCGAGCTGTCAATTCAAAGCAAAGACATGAGTGACCTTTGCTCACGAAAAGGGGGTGGAGGGATTTATCCCCCCTTGGCACTGGGATCCTCAGGGTTTTTGTGTTCCCCCAATGGGTCCCAGTGCCCCCAACTTTTCCACACATTCCCAAGACTCTAGGTGATCAGGAAGATGGAAAAGTGCAGCCCACCCCCTTTTACTGGAGCATGGAGTTTTGACAGCTAGCTAGCTGTCAAAACTCCAGTTCCTTTTTAAAGGAGTTTCTTGACAGGGCTCCCCGTTTTGTTTTTTTTAGAGGTCCATACGCATTCATGCCTGCATATGTCCCTGTGAAAAAACCATGGGGAGCCTTGTTTTTTTTTTGTTTTTTTTTAAAAATCCTTTTAAAAGGAACTGGGGTTTTTGACAGCTAGCAGCTCCTGATTGCAGCAGGACGGGGGGCAGTGAACCAGTGATGGTCGCCCCACCATGCCACTTGGGCATCAGTGTGGTGGCTGGCACTGGCTGTGGCTCAGGCAAGAGCAGCAAGGGATTTTTTTTCCACTCTTGCTGAGTGGCTCACTCACTGTTCCCACAACCCAGGTTGTCCGGGTTCGAATGACATACCAACGCACCATGAGTGAAACAAATCCTACTATAGACCATGGGTTCTCAGGGAGGCTTGTTGGAAAAAACAAGCCCCTCTGAGAGAAGTGGTCTGGGTTCGGATGACACTAACAACCCACCATGGCTCACTGCCCATGGTGGGTTGTTGTGTCGTGCGAACCAGGTCACTGACTATATGCTGACCTCTCACCAGTTAGGAAAATATATATGCTCAAGCATGCTTTATAAAATTGTAGTTTTGACTGCTCAGTGTTCCTGTGTCTTTGGATATTTACTAACAAGTTGTATGCCATGTCTAAAAATTTAACAAGGTATTATTCTGTACAGCTGTTAGAGAACATGACTATTTAACAGATACTATTGATGAATAATATTTTATTTTGCTTTCTCTTCTGTCTACCTGCCAAGGATTCTATAAGAGCTGAATGACATAAGAGTTGGAGAAATGTCTTGCCACTTTTGGTGGTTATTTTAAGTTGTATACTTTATCACTGGAAAATATAAACTGAAAGCTCTAGGCCTGATTATAATCTCATTAACATAGTCTGCTTGGTGTTTCACTTTCTTCTTTCTAATGAGAACAGCAACAGATTCACCCAGGTAACCAAAGGTCCTGGCATGTTATGACATGAAACTGTAAATCATTTTTGCCCTGGACACCATGTCTGAAGAGCAACGTGTTGTTTAGAAGCTGGGTTGCAATATTTGTAATGCCCTATGGGCTAAATAAAAGACACATCTTTCTCAGTTTTGTAGTCTAAAGTGTCTTAATTAGATATTGGCAGAAAGCCATGGTCAGTAGAAAATGGGAAATTCCTAAGACAATAGCTGAAACTGGTAGTATTCATTTCTGGCAGGGTCTTGTCTATCCTAGCAGCATTCTCTGCTTGTGCTTACCTGTTGTGAGAAAGCAAGAAGCTGTCCAGGCCTGAAACAAAGCAGATGGTCATTTTTTTTCCATTGTGAATCTAAAAATATTAAAGAGGAAAGAAAGGCAATTGTTAGCAAACATGGCCATTGCTATGATCTACTACACCTAACAACAGTCACAGGATAATGAACTAATTCATTGGGAAAATGGCAGCGTTCTCAGACTGTATCAGATGTAGAAAAGTGGCTTTCTTTCAGATCTTCTGCTCTTTCTTCAACTTGATATTTCTTTTGCTATTACATGCAGCATCTGATATTTTAGTTCAGATGAGCTGCTTATTTCATTTAATAATATATTTTGAAAGTATGTTGAGTTGAGAAAACAAATGGTATAAGACCATAGGTAGATATAAATCCTGTGATATACAGTGCATGTGGAGGAGTAGCAGCAGCAGCAGTGTGCTTTCAAATGTTCAGCAAATCAAGCATGATAGCAGCACAACTTCACTGCGTATGCTGGGTTGAGAAAAGGACCTTATCTGTATTGGCTTTTGCTGTCAGACAAAAAGCGAGTGTGAATACTCAAATAGAAAGTGGCTGCTCTGTAGTTGCTAGAAGGAAAAGAAGCCCACTCCATGTCATGAGGAATTGTGTGTCTGACACATTGCAATGCTAGGTCTTGCAGTCAGATTTTCCCAATGGTTTACTCTTGACAGGGAAGGTGAGGCAAGTGCAAGTGTGCAAATTTATGTCATAGTTTGGGAACATGCTGCGGTGTCACTGCCAGGAACTACTAACTACTGCTCAATGTGGCAGAATATTGCTTGATATTCTGCTTTGCACTCTACGTAATTTGGGAACTTCAGCTGGTGCAGAGCACTGTATGTCACCTAACATGTCCTGTGGGTGTGCACATATTCACTGCCTTTTGCACCTGTTAACATTGTTTACCAATTTGCTTCCAGGCCCAATTTAAGTGACTAGTTTTAGCTCTTTAAAACCTGGCACAGCCTGAGACCCTCATACTTTGAAGGACCACCTCTCCTAGCATGAACCCACTCAACAGCTAAGGTCTGGTCACCCTTTGTGATCCATCCCATCCAAGCGAGGATAGAGATGGCCAGAAACAGGTTATATCAGCCATACCTTCAACACTGTTTAACCTTCTTATCTTGCCAAAGAGGTTAGAAAAGTTAGCTCTTTGCTGAACCATTGAGAATGGTAAAACCTCTATCTTTTATCAGGCCTTAGGCATAACTTTTTTTGTATTTTGCTGTGACTGTTCAATTTGCAATGGTTTTTATGAATGTTGTTTTTATGAAGAGAAAGCAGGCAAAATAGTGACTGGGTTCGCGTGATTGGGGAAAGAAAAGAAGCCATGGTTGCTTCTTTTCCCTGCCTCACGCGCACCTTTTCCATAATTACCCGCACCAGGCACCTGAACCAGGGAAGGGTGGGTGGTGGGGTTGGCTTCCAAACTACCCTGGAACCCTAGAATAAGCCATGGGTTGCAGGGTGGTTTGGAAGCCATCCCCGCTGCCCACCTCTCCAGGTTTGGATGACACAGCAACCTGCACCTGGCACGGGTAATTATGAAAATACCAGGTGGAAAACTTTTTTTTACCTCTGGCTGGCTCCACTAAACCAAACTTAAAACTCTCTGGGTTTCAGGTATCTACTTTATGTAGTGTGTGGGTTGACTGTTAGACATTGGATGGGTAATCCAAAAAGAAAAGAGACCACAAAGCTTCAAAGAGCAAAGTTTAAAATGTTACTGAAGAAAAATTTTGTTAGGAAAAGGTTTTAAAATCTGAATGGATGCACATACACAACACAAAAGAACCATAGGCGCACTAGGATGATGGTGATGATGGTGATCATGATCATGATCATGATCATGATACCAGGGATTTAAAAAACCATCCAGCTAATCTAATTACATGGTGTCCCTGTTATATCCAGGTCATTTATCCAGCCAATATCTTGCTGTCATAGGTCCAGTACTCTTTCACCCAGTTCTCCACCAACTCTGACTCTCTCTTTCCTCTGGGTTTCTTTCCTTCTCTCTGACCTGGTTTGCACATCACACCAGTTCCTGGGTTGTTTAATCCAGGAATTGATGGGTCCATGCAACAGCGAGTGAGTGCGCTGCCTCCCATGCAGTGGTTGCTTACACTTTTGATCAACTGTAATCAACAACCCAGGAACACCCTGTTCCTGGGTTATCGTGACATCCGAACACAGTTCAACCCAATAATCACCCAGGATTTGTTGTTGGATTAAACTCTGGGTTGTTTAACCCCTATACAAGCCAGAGTCCAGGTTCAGATGTCACGTTAACCTGGGAACAGGGCATTCCTGGGTTGTTGATTGAAAGCAGAAGCGACAAGTACGTGGGAGGCAGCTTGCTTGCTGCCACACAACCCCACCAATTCCTGGATTAAACAACCCCAGGAATTGATGTAATGTGCGAATCAGGTCTTTGTCTCTCTTCTTCTCCTTGTTTCTGCCTTAGGCTTTTATATCTTAAAAATTAGAATTTTTTTCCCTCCCCAACTCCAACCAATCAGGAGGGTAGTTTCTTGTTCACTTTTGCAACCTAAATTTCTCTTCCTAAATTCTTCCTCTAACCTTCAGTTGAGCCTCCTACAAACCTTTGGCTTCCTGAGATGACATCCTGACTCCTATATTCTAACTAAACTTTTGACCTTTTGGCTGAAACTGACCAGCACACAGCACAGACCCTCTCAGGCCTGTGGCTTATGCTGGCTCAGCTTGTCTGAGTGTGGAAAGCTAAGCAGGGTCAGGCCTGGTTGTTACTTGGATGGGAGACCCCTCCTCTAGTTTCCTGCATTGAGCAGGGGGTTGGACTCGATAGCCTTGTAGGCTCCTTCCAACTCTATCTATGAAATCTATGAAATTCTCTCTCTCTCTCTCTTTCTCATTTATTAACAGCAGCAAGGTTAATGATACCTAGAAAATGGAAAATGCGATATGAATACCAAATAGAGGAATGGTACTAAGAAGTATGGAGCATCACCATTAATGATAAATTAACATGTAGTATCAAAGTTAAAAGGGGATTCTTGAAATTGAATGATTTTAAAGATATTTGGGGCAGATTTATATATTTTGTTTTAGTAAGAGGGAAAGGGTGGATACCTTCACAAGATTCAATGCAATTTTGGAAGAATGAATAGTTACCGGTATCTATGTTATATTGTATGTTATAGTTTTAAAATTTAAAGTAAAGTAATAAAAAAGAGACACACACACACAAAATGTAACACCATAATATCCAAAAACCAAAATAAATACAAAAATGGAGGACAGTTCTGTTCATTCATAGTAAGAAAAAAAAAACGTGAGGAGATGGCAGATAATATAATAACAGTTGGGGAGTCAGGCAGAATCCAATCAAACCTAATGAGAAGACCCTGCTAGAACAAGGTCTTCTGTTTGGTCTGTTTCTTAAAGCCAGCCTACTGTTTAAAAATAAAAAAGAAAGATATAGGAAATGTTACCTTGGAGTCAGTGCATCATTAATTACCTAAATTTGAAAAGAGCTGCTTTAGGTAGTGGTGAATGCAGTTTCTCTATATTTTCTTCTGAATACAGTGAAATGCTTGTGTATTTCTGAGGTGTTTGATATCCTCTACTACTCAGTAGCAGTGTCTGTCCAGAGCAATACTGTATTTTAAAAAACGAAACAAAAAACACTGCTGCAGTTTGCCTAACTTGTGCAGCTGTTGCTTGATGTCGTGTGCTGTGAGAGCACCTTTCTGACAGGTTCTCAGGCTCTGCTCTGAGGTCACAGCAGGATTAGGACAGGAACCCATTTTGCCTATAATGACAGCTGCACTGTTCAGTCAATGTGGTCTGACATGAGCTTTGTGACTTCAAAAGAAAGTCTAATTTGTGCACAATCAAAAATGTTTCTATCTAACCAATATGAATATTGGTTCAGACTTGTTGAAACCAGACAAGATAGATACAAGAAGCTAGTAAAGTATAGTTTTGTAAAAGCACAACAAAAAAGTTTGGCATCTGTTTCCTTCACCAGTCAGCTGTATGGTGGCCAGCACTGGGTAGAATCCCAGAGCATCTCTGGCTCCTCCCCAGTTGTAATGTGAATGGCTGACTGTGTACAGGTAAAGTGGACTGGGGTGGGGTAGATTTAGAAAGTGCACACTTCTTGTGAAGCACCAGGGAACTCAAAGGGGAATTATGGGAGTGATGGCACATCCTCCATTTCTTCGTTCATACTGCATATGGGTTCCTTGCAGGAAAAAAGGTGGTGTATAAATATAATAAATAAATAAATAAAATATGAGGTTTCAGGATAATTACTGCAGAATCACAAGATTAAAAAAAATATTCCCTGCACACGAAAGCTGGTGTGTTGTAGAGAAAGGTTTTAGCCCAGCCTCCTTCCTGATGGGTACCATTCAGTGTGAAGTGTAGGAATATTTTGATTATTACTATTTTTTAAAGCAAGGTGTGATCTGTCTCCTATCTGAAGTGGTACTGTCCTGAAAAGACGGTACTATGTACTTTTTCCCCAGATGAGTTCTGAGATCAAATAATGGGGGACTGAAATAGCATCATCTTAGGAAGACACTGATGGGCTTCTGGGGCCATGAACAAGGTGACCTACCGACTCCTCTTTCAAACAGAAGACTGTGTACAAGCAGACGGTGATAAAAGCAAGGGTTTAAGCTGCTGGGTTTCCTCTGCTAGATCATGTTGAAGGATTTGGCTCTGTCTCTGTCGATGGACTTACCAGTAATCTAGATGGTAGTACTACTTTGTAAGTATGAAAAGAACAGTCTGTAATTATCAAATCTTTTACGTGATGTAACATATTCCATCCTCTTGTTCAGAACCTAATCTACTGTAAAATTTGAACTTGAAAATACATGAGAACAATTTTCCATACATGAGATTGCTGTCACAGCTCTTATTTGTAATTTTCTGTCAAGTTTGTTGAATACTGTTATGGTTCTGTTAAAATAAGCAACTGGAATTTTTACTCGTCATCGTTCAGTGTTAAGCAGATGGTTCTATATTAACAGCTCTTATTATGCCGTTAACTGTTGTATTAATTAACCTTCTCAGCCACTGCTAGTTCTACAGTTTGGTGATTATAGGCATTTGTAGGATGTCCTTGCAGACTATAAAAATGTGGATGTAGTTAGGATTTGAAGATAACTTAGGCATTCCCTGCAAACCTGCATATAGTAGTGTTGTTAGTGTGTCAGCTTAGGTTTTCCTCTCCTTATGTGATTGTAGCAATTCATTTCAGTGTTTCATTGAAAAGCCTATTAACTAAAGACATGCTGACAACTGGAGCCTAAGGATTGGTTTATAGATGAGTTTTTGATAAATGACATTTTTTTAATAGTGTAGAACTACTACATGGTTTTGTCATGCATATATGACAGTCCTTACTTCGGTGGGTCCATGGGGTTAAAGAATCAAACTCATTGAGCATGAAAGTTGTATTTCTCCCCTTGTTTTGTGCATTTGTTTGTATTTGTTCACTTAGTCTTTGTTGGATGGAAAGCTTCATTCTGGTATGTTTGATCTGGTAATTGGCTGCCAATATGTGGAAGGCCTTGTCCATATGAAACTTCCTGTCAAATTCTCAAGTAACATAAGGTTTGGAATGCAAAAGAAGAGGGATTAGTGAAAAGCCTAAAAATACTATGTGTAACATAAAGCCATGCTGTCAACAGTAAATGACCAAAGCCTACCACTAAGCCACTTCAGACTTTGTTACTTCATTCAGCATTTTCTTCAAAATACTGCAGAGAACACCAGGGTTTTTCTTTAAAATAGAGTGGGGGAGAGAAGCCAAGAATACAGCAGGATATTTAATATGCTATTGTACTAGTCTTTACCATGTGATAATACCAGCCATTGTTCAGATCAGGCTTCAGTGACACAGTGCATTTACACTTTTGAGCCTCTTAAAGAGTTTAATACAAAACTTCTAGGATAAAGAGTGTTTGAGAAGTAAATAGTAAAGCATGAGAAGATCTTGGTATTGAGCAAAATGCCCTTACAGAAGAAGGAAGCCTACACTTCATAAAGCTTTTTCTCTAGTGCCCTAAACAAGCACTTTAAAAATAATGTGATAGATGTTTCTTTTATAGGGGCAGAGAGGGTTTGGAGTACATATTGGAGGATTTCTGTTGTTCCTATTTTCTGTCCCTGCATTTATCTTTAATGCTCACTTTGAATTATAAAGATTCCTGTTGTCTTAGAAATATTGCACCTTTCTCTCCAATGGTTATAGTTAAAATCTCACTTCTAAAAATGCTTGAATTTTAAAAAGTTGTTATTCACTTACGTTTCTTATTCAGTTTCCTTTTTTTTAAGCTGATCAGTTCCTGCTACAGAGTTAGAAGGTTAAACATCACAGTTGTATTTGTTGGCTTGCACTTTTTATTATAAGCCACACAGACAGATACACATACTTCGAGAAAGATCTTTTGATGTATTTAGTTGTTTCCTAGCCTGCCCCTACCAGGTAGATCTTTGTGGATATACCGTATTAAAATAAAAATTTAATAAATAATGTGGAGAAAGCCCAAACCCCAGTTACACACACGCACACACATTTCCCCAAGGGAGGGTGCAAGGGAGGAGGGAGGAGGTCACCAGGGAGTACCCAGACAAGTCATCAGCCCCAACAAAGGAGGACCTCGGCAGAGATCCACAAACGTCCAGGAAGGACCATCAAGGACCATCACCAAACAGGGCAGTCTCAAAGAGCTGTAAAGTATCACTACGTCACCGTCTTCCCAGGCAGGAATAAGCCCACATGAACGAAGGGGCAGGCGCAAGCCCCCACCTGACCCAGAGGGCGGGGGGAGCGGGAAAACCGGGGTAGAAAACCCCTCTCCCTTCCGGTAGTGGGTTGTTGGGAACCACGGGGCCAGATCCTCCTAAGCAGAAGCCGTCCAGGTGCACCGTTCTCCGCTAGGAAGCGCCGATCGGGAGCTGGGCTGAAACTGACTAGAAGTAGTATCTTTGATGTGAGGATATTGACCAGATTCCATCTACTAGCCACGGAGCCCGCTCATTGGGTAAGACGCGGGTCAGCTAAGGTTGTGTTGACTGTAAACGTGTTCTTAGAAGGCTGATAGTTCCGATCTGATTATTGTATAAACAAATAAAAAGCCTTATTTGGGCATACAAAGGGTTGTGGTTTTTCCTATTGTACTGAAAGCCGATACGAGCTGTATTGCTCGGCCGATTAACCCTAGAGTTGCCGAACTCACGCAAAGGATCCGGTTGCTGATCCTTCACATGGTGGCAGGCGACGGGACAATTGGAAACCACATTTGACAGTCGGAACTAACAGGACTTCGGGCAGGCTAGTAGATTGCTGGGGAGCGCTCAGAGCAAGGAAAAATGAATAGTCTGAGCCAAGAGCAGGTGGAGCTAGTGAGCAGCCCAGAAACCCCAACCCAGACCTCCACAATGGAGTGGGTGGTGCGGCCGAAGACGGCAAGGCAGGAAGGGGGGAAGCCCCCTCACCGTTGTTAGGAGGGCAGGGACCCAAGCAGTGGGGTAGCCCCAGCCTTACCAGTAGCGGCCGGAGAAGTGAGATAAGGGACCCAGAGACGGAAGAAGACCTCGGCAGAAGGGTTACTGGCGGAGCCATGGGGGGAGGAGGGTTGGATGCCCTCTTTCCCCAACTCAATTGGCAACAAGCCAGGGAGTTGATGCAGCATCAACAAGAAATGTTACAGATGCAGCTGGAGTTGGCCAGGCTGACCATGGGCACCGGACAAGGGGGAACCCCTGCACCCCAGGGTGGGGGCACCACAACCCCCAAATGGGACAGGAAGCAATTCCCCACCTACCAGTCGGGACAGGATGTACTGATCTTTTTCACCCTGTTCGAGGCTGCCTGCCTAGAGCAGAGGGTGCCGGACAACTTAAGGATGTCTGCCCTGAGGACTCAGGTCAGCGGGGAACTGGCTGATCTCCTGGGTATCCACACCCAAACTGCTCCCTTGGACTATGGGGCGTTCAAAGAAGCGGTGAGAGAGAGGTTTGCCCTCACCGCTGAGCATTGTCGCCGTAAATTTCGTTACGGGCAGCCTACCCCAGGGGACACGTAGGCCTCCTGGATGGCGCACCTGGGGCAGGTGTGGGACGCATGGATCGGGGCCACCGGGAAGACCACTTTGGCGGAGGTGCGGGAGCTCATGATCCAGGAACAATTTTGTGCCACTATCCCTGAGGACCTAGCTACGGCGGTGAGGGATCGGGACCCCCCAAACTGTAGGGAAATGGGCAAGTTGGCCGACCAAATGGGACTGTATCGGCAGCCCAAAGGAACAAAGGGGGGCAACCTCAATCGTGGCGGGCCAAAGGGGAGCGCGGAAAAGGGCAACTCCAAACCTCGGGAGGGAGCCCTGGGCAAGTCCAAAGAAAGCCCCAGCGCCAGCGCCAGCGGATGTTTTTATTGTAAAGAGCCGGGGCACCTCAAGAGGAGCTGCCCCAAACTCCTCGCGAAGAGCCGTAACGCCAAGACGTCGCCGGGCAAGGTGGGGCGGATGCTGGCTCCAGAGTCCCGCGAACCGGAGGAACACGAGGAGGATCAGCAGTCCAGCTCGTCCCTCGAGGAAGACGGGGAAGATGCAGCGCGGTCCCTGAGGAGCGGAGGACAGCATTCGCTAGGGGCCATCTCCCAGGCATCATTGATGCGCATTGCCTCACCGGAGCAGCTGCGGTGGAGCCAGGACAAATTCTGTGAGTCCATCTCTGTAAACAATGTTTCCCATGTGGGGTATAGGGACACTGGGGCGGACATCACTGCTTTACCTCGGAATAAGGTGAAGAAGAGACAGTTGCTAAAAGGGCGCACCTGCGCCATAAAGCCCTATAACTCTCCCAACATAGCCGTTCCCCTCGCCCGGGTCTGGGTCAAGTATAAGGGGTGGGAAGGGGAGATGGATGTTATAGTGCATGGACAACAAGACTGGGGAATCATCATTGGGAACGACATTGCGTTCCGGGCTGCCCAGGTCAAGGTGGGGGTGGTGACCCGGCATCGGGCCAAGCAAGCCCCTGCCCCTGCCCCGCAGCCTCCCAGGTCCCCGGTCCCCTCCCCCGGTCGCAGTAAAGTGGCCCCGGCAGAGGCAGCCAGCCGTCCCCCGCCGCTTCCCACGGTTGTGGGGAGAAAGGAAGACCCCGGGGGGTTTGCGCCAATGGCCCGAGATTTTGGGACTCAGAGGGCGTTTCAAGAGGAGCAACAAAGTGACCCATCCCTCCAGGGATGTCGGGATCGGGCCAGTCAAGGGCCCGGGGTAGGGGACCAGTCAGAGCAGTTTTTGTGGGAGGCAGGGGCCCTCTACCGAGAATTCTGCCCAAGGACTGAACCGGGTCCCCAACCAAGAAAAAGACAATTAGTTGTGCCTGCGAAGTACCGCCAGGCTGTGCTGCAGCTGGCCCACGATGTAGCGTGGGGAGGTCACTTGGGACAGAAACGGACATTGGCCAGGGTTACAGAAGGGTTTTACTGGCCCATGGTGGCAAATGAAGTGCGGGAATATTGCCGGTCCTGCGATGTCTGCCAGCGGGTGGGGCATAACCGGGAGCATCCGAAAGCCCCCCTACAACCCCTACCCACTGTGGGCATCCCCTTTGAAAGGATAGGGATGGATATCGTGGGACCCTTGAATCCCCCCACCAAGACAGGGAAGAAGTTCATATTGACTGTGGTTGACTTTGCCACCCGTTATGCAGAGGCTTTTGCTTTAGCCTCCATCTCCGCCACCAGCCTGGCTAAGACTCTCCTCTCTCTTTTCGCCCGCCTAGGAATGCCCCACACGGTGGTTTCGGACTGCGGCACGGGCTTCGTGTCCAAACTGTTTAAAAAAATGTGGGAACTGGGGGGTGTGGAGCACCTGACTTCGGTGCCATATCACCACGAGACCAATGGGTTGGTGGAGCGTTTCAACCAGACTCTTGAAAAAATGATCAGGGCATATGCGGCGAAGCACCCTGGGACTTGGGATCAAGCCCTCCCCTACTTGTTGTTTGCCTACCGGGACTCCCCCCAAGAAAGCCTGGGATTCTCCCCCAACGAACTGATGTTTGGGAGGGAGCTCCGGGGACCTTTGGCTCTGTTGCGGGCGGAATGGGAGGGGGTTGCCGCAGAAGCCTCCATGCCTGTGCATACGTTCATGCAACACCTCCAGACTGTTCTTCGAGAGGTGAGGGAGACGGCGCAGCAGCATCTCGAAACGGCCCAGCAGCGGCAGAGCGCGTGGTACAACAGGACGGCTGTACCACGGACTTTTGAAGTGGGGGACCAGGTGTTGGTACTGCGCCCCCAAAAGACGGACAAACTGTGCTTGAAGTGGGAGGGCCCAGGGACAGTCATTGGAAGGTCGGGGGAGGTGAATTATCAAGTGGCTTTCCCGGGGCAGCCGGGGAGGCAGAAGGTTTTCCATGTAAATATGTTGAAATTGTATGTAGAACGTGTAACGAAGGTGGGGGGGAGTGCAAGAGTGTGTGGAACCGGGAGACCCTGACGGGGGGTTGTTGGCCGAGTGGGGGGAAGGGGGAGGAATGGAGGAGATCAAACTGTCCCCCTCCCTGTCCGAACAGCAGCGGCAACAGATCACCCAGGTCTTGGAAGATTTTCAGCCCATGTTCTCGGACTGTCCGGGGTGCACCACACTCACACAACACACCATCGACACAGGGGATAGCCCCCCCATCCAATCCCTACCCTACAGGGCGGTGGGGCCCCATGCCCAAGTCGTGGCTGAGGAGGTCCAAGCCATGCTGGACTTGGGAGTCATTGTGCCCAGCTCGAGCCCCTGGTCCTCCCCGATCGTGTTAGTAGCCAAGAAAGATGGGGGTGTCCGATTCTGCGTAGACTACCGGAAAATAAACAAGGTGACCGTTCCGGACCCCTACCCCATTCCCAACATGGATGTGCTGTTGGAGAGGCTTGGGGGGGCCAAGTACATCACCACCCTGGATCTGACAAAGGGGTATTGGCAGGTTCCGCTCGATTCGGATGCTGCCTTGAAGTCTGCTTTTGTGACCCACCTGGGGTTGTTCCAATTCACCACCCTCCCTTTTGGGGTCCGCAATGGTCCGGCTACCTTCCAGAGGTTGGTAAACGGAATGCTAAATGGGCTGGGGGAGTTCGCCTGCGCGTATCTGGACGACATCGCCATTTTTAGTTCCACCTGGGAGCAGTATTTGCAACATGTCCGCCAGGTGTTTCAGAGGATTCAGGATGCTGGGTTGACGGTAAAGGCGAAGAAATGCCAGGTTGGGAGGGGGGAGGTGGAGTATCTGGGACACAAGGTAGGGGGAGGTAGTGTCAAGCCCCTAGAAGCCAAAATAGAATCAGTGCGCACCTGGCCCCAACCCCAGACGAAAAAGCAGGTCCAAGCTTTTTTAGGGCTGGCTGGCTACTATCGTAAGTTCGTGCCCCATTTTAGCCAGCTAGCCGCCCCCCTGACTGACTTGTGCAAGAAGCGGCAACCCGTTAAGATCCAATGGTCAGCCGCTTGTCAGGCAGCGTTTGAAGGACTGAAAGCCTGCCTGATGGCAGCCCCTGTGCTGCAAGCCCCAGACTTTGAAGCCCCTTTTGTTCTGCAGACGGATGCCTCGGAAGCGGGGATGGGAGTCGTCTTGCTGCAGGAACGGCCAGAGCAGGGGCTGTGCCCGGTCACCTTTTTAAGTAAAAAACTTTTGCCTCGGGAGCGGAACTTGGCCACTGTCGAGAAAGAGTGCCTAGCAATAGTGTAGGACAGTGACCAAGCTTCGCCCCTACCTGTGGGGCCGCCGGTTCCGACTGCAGACCGACCATTCCCCCCTGTGCTGGCTGGATAGGGTGAAGGGGTCCAATCAGAAGCTGTTGCGGTGGAGTTTGGCCCTACAGGATTTCGATTTTTCAGTAGAGCACATCAAGGGTAAGGACAACATCGTGGCAGATGGGTTGTCCCGGGCTTTCTCAGTAGGAGACAGTTAGATAGGGATTGGGGTGGTGGACCCCAATGCCATCTTTCCCCAAATGGGAGGGTGTGGAGAAAGCCCAAACCCCAGTTACACACACGCACACACATTTCCCCAAGGGAGGGGGCAAGGGAGGAGGGATGAGGTCACCAGGGAGTACCCAGACAAGTCATCAGCCCCAACAAAGGAGGACCTCGGCAGAGATCCACAAACGTCCAGGAAGGACCATCAAGGACCATCACCAAACAGGGCAGTCTCAAGAGCTGCAAAGTATCACTACGTCACCGTCTTCCCGGGCAGGAATAAGCCCACATGAACGAAGGGGCAGGCGCAAGCCCCCACCTGACCCAGAGGGCGGGGGGAGCGGGAAAACCGGGGTAGAAAACCCCTCTCCCTTCCGGTAGTGGGTTGTTGGGAACCACGGGGCCAGATCCTCCTAAGCAGAAGCCGTCCAGGTGCACCGTTCTCCGCTAGGAAGCGCCGATCGGGAGCTGGGCTGAAACTGACTAGAAGTAGTATCTTTGATGTGAGGATATTGACCAGATTCCATCTACTAGCCACGGAGCCCGCTCATTGGGTAAGACGCGGGTCAGCTAAGGTTGTGTTGACTGTAAACGTGTTCTTAGAAGGCTGATAGTTCCGATCTGATTATTGTATAAACAAATAAAAAGCCTTATTTGGGCATACAAAGGGTTGTGGTTTTTCCTATTGTACTGAAAGCCGATACGAGCTGTATTGCTCGGCCGATTAACCCTAGAGTTGCCGAACTCACGCAAAGGATCCGGTTGCTGATCCTTCACAAATAATGTGTTCAAATAAATATAGGCTGCATAGTTTAGCATGACAAGAACAAGCTGCAGTGATCCTTGGACTTACATGCTCTCCTACTTCTCCTCCGGAGTGGCTGCAAGGAAGACTTCAGAAGCTTTTGCTTCCAGTTTATATTAATTACAGCTTGTTATGTTGTCTGTACCTGGCAAACTGTGGTCAGTCGTAACTATAGTTTGTTTAAAATGAGCCAACTTCAAACAATCGGTTATGAAGCTGAGTTGTTTAAACAAACCATAGTTAACATTGGGTTATATCCAGTGGTGTCCTTCCACTTGTGGAACAGACACTACTTGGTGAATCAGATTCCCTCTAACCCCTGCAGCCCCCTATGCACCCCCCCCACATCTGTTCCAGAGGGTTGGAGGACCATTAAGACCAGATTTGGGGGGTGCTGCAGGGGAGAGGAGGGGAAGGGAAACTCCCATTGTGCAAGCTGTAATGTTGTATTGTTGGATTTAGTTAATTAACTACTGTTTAGTATTGACACAAGAAGCTAAACTGTGGTTAATTGAAATTGGAAGCAAAAATTTCTGAAGTCCTCCTGACAGCTGTGCCAGAGGAGAGGGGGCAGGGGAGTGTGTAAGCATCAGGCTTGCTGTGTCTTGTTTCATCATGCTAAACTATGGTTTAGTGTGAAGTCCAAATGTGGCCTATTATCAACTGAAACACTAAAATATCAGAATATAAATGACCCCCTAGTTGTTTAGCTCAGGTTATTTGAACATTTCTGGAAGTTGGCTCCTATTTCAGAAGTGAACAGTCTTCTATGAGCAGAACTTTACAGCTGTAATCCAGTGACCTGAGAGTGTGCTTTTCATACCCTTGTCATACAGATTTAGTGTACTGATATAATGAAGATGCTGCATTTTGCTAACCTTAATTATTGTAAATTTGGCCTCTGACATATAGGGCCCAAGCTAGTTATTTACAAGTCAAACCCACCACCTTGAATTATGTGAAGGAACTGAAGTGATGAGTAAACATATGGTTGAAACTCTCTGGGAAAGTGTGTTGATTTGAAGGAACTCTTACTTGAAGCTGTGTAAAACTTGAAAGATGTGTATGTATAAAATAAATCTTGATCTTGTACTTTCTTATTGACCAATGTATTATTAGAGAGCCAAATACAGGATCTAGGACAGTGATGGCGAACCTATGGCACGGGTGCCACAGCTGGCACGCAGGGACCTCTCTGTGGGCACTTGAGCCATTGGTCACCAGATCGCGAAAAGACTGTCCCCTTCTGCAAAACACTAATGATTTTGTTCTTTCTCACAGTGTGGAACAGAATGATTTTATTCTAGAATTCCTGTTACAGAATTCTTTTCTACATTGTTATCACATTTAAAAGATTTTGAAGAATGATGCACAGAGCATGGATGTAAAGCCCTAACAGTTGACCTGAGTACTGCATGTGTTGCTCTTGGTACGAGCCAAGGTTTGACAAATTATCAGCATGCATTTAATAGCAAAAATCACATTAATTGTGCAAAAGCATGCCCAATGCAAACTTTTACCTAATGCAGTGTTTGCAGTCCAAGACATAAAGTGTTTAAAATGTGTTAAGCATGTTTAGTTTTCTTGTTTATCTTGCTCATCCTTGTACAGGTTGACTTTTACTTTTACTATCCGACACCTGTAGAAGCAGGGAAAGGACCCGTGGTAAAGCTTGCCCCATACAATTTCAGTCTGGCATATAATCATATTACAAGTTGAGAATCCCTTATCCAAAAATACATGTGCCTAATTATTTAAAAAGTTTGTATAAATTCCCTTCAGGCTATGTGTACAATGTAGTACTATAATAATTTTTTGAGTTGATTTTTTTTTCAACAAAAAACTGTTTGTATCATTGAAAGCTCTGTTATTGTGTTTTTCTTTTAAGACAAAAGATGTTAATTAGTTCGGACAATTGTATGAGTTGTTTTTCTAAAACTAAAACCTCGGTATTCAGGTTTAATTGCAGTGTTGGCACTTTGAAATAAATAAGTTGGTTTTGTGTTGCAGTTTGGGCACTCGGGCTCAAAAAGGTTCGCCATCACTGATCTAGGAAATGAACTAGGAGCCAATGAAGTTGGCAAAGCACAAGCATAATGTGATAATAAAACATTACATATAGATATTGTTGGATACTTTGGTTTGCTTGCTAACTGATATAAAAGAGATTTATTAACAACTATCAGAACTCTTTTTGCTATATTTTGGAAGATAAATGAAAGAAAGGAGAATGGTTAAGAAGAATATGGGAATAGTTAAAGAAAGTAAAACTGACGGCATTGAAAAGGTTGATGAGGAATTATCAAGAGATGATATGTCATTGGAAACCAGTTATTGCATACTTAAATAAGAGTATTTTTATGACCAACCTGGATTTGGGATCTATGAAACAGCAGATTTTTAAATTTCTCTATACCATTTGTTTGTATGTTGGTTTACCTTTGTAATTTTGTAGGCATATGATTTTTTTAAAGCTGTTAAAAATTGTGATCTTAATAAAAAATAATTTTAGAAGACAATAAATTGCATCCTCAGCACATAATACCTATTTTCCTGCTTGGATTTCCAAATCAAGCATCACTGGATTACCAAATCAGGCATCTTCTGCATTAGAGAGCCAATTGTTAACGTAACGTTATTTAGGTGTCCAGAGGTGTTAGCAAGGGATAATACACCAGTGGATAAAATCACTTTATGTGCACTCCTTTTCCTCTTTTGTTTGAGTGTGAGAAAACTTTCTGAATAATTCTTTACCCCAAGGGTATTTCTAGATTGCTGGTACTGCCAATACTTTCCTCAACCCTTTTGTTGAACAGTAAAGCCTCTCTGTTCTTTTTATTGAGAAGCATGCTAGAATTTCACCTGCTACTTAAATGTAGATAAATGCTTTTGTTAGGAAAGTTTGCTTGAAAAAGTAGTTGAAAGTGAAATGAATTATCTCTTAGATGTTTGGAGCGTATACACACACAGACACACACACACACACACACACACACACGCAACTTGATATTGTGGGAAAGGTGCAAGCACCTTCTGAGCTGGCAAATAAAAGACAGATACTGAGGTTCAATTAATCTTGCTCACACTTGGGTATAGGATTTTGCTATTGTTGTGTAGTGTGTCTTAATGTACCCAACTATAAAGTGGCTGACAACCCTAGCTGGCTAAAGGAGGTTTCCCCACCCCCACCCCACCCCTTTCTTGGCAGTGTGTATTACTCTTAGAAGTTTGATACTAAAGTGTAGTATCACCTTTGGAGAGAAGGCAGCTGTTGGAGAAGATGAGTTCACCGTATTTTTAATTCATGAAGATTTCCCCCCCATCCCTGAATTGATCTTTACTTAATCCAGTGGCTGCTTAATTTGTTCTTTAAGAGACACGGGATCTTCAAATTCAGTCTGATTTGGGCCTAGTTCTCACTTGTATGATAAACCTGTGTCTGGGCTTTACCACTAAGGCTAGGTTGGGCAACTTGTGCTCCTCCAGATGTTTTGGCCTACAACTCACATCATCCTTCATCATTGGCTATTCTGGCTAGGTCTGTTGGGAGTTGCAGGCGAAAACATCTGGAGGACCACAAGTTGCCCAGCCCTGCACTAAAGACTACAGGTGGGGACTCACAGGATGGAATGTTCCTTTATGCTAGGGATAGGCTGGGTTATGTATTGTGTCCATGTCTATAATCTATGAAATCTTAGTGATCATAATGTACTTGTTTTGATATGCTCTTTCAAATGGTTTTTCATTAAATGTTGTTCGAAACACCTTGATATGCCTGTAGAAATCTGAAGTGTAGGGGTTGGAACCAGATATAGTCATACTTAAAGAGAGTAGATCCATCGAAATAACTGGAACTTAAGTTAGCCATGCGTAAATTAAATTCCATTGATTTCAGTGGGTCTACAGACTAAACCTGGATCAAACCCAAGATGTAATAGTTTTTAGGGTTATCTTGAACGAATGGCACTTAAATATATGTATTTATTTATTAACCAACACCCTTCTGTTGGAAAGAACTGCCAAGGCAGCTAACATAAATGATAACAGTATAAAATGTAGCATACCATAAAAACAATTAAAGCCCACAAACCATAAAACAAACAAAAAACCAATTGCAGAACACAGCAGTACTTGAATTCCTCATCTTTTCCAATTATGCGTAAACATAAATAATAAACACACCCACATAATTATATAGCTTGGTAGTTTATAGTTTTAGGATGTAGTGCTGTGTGTACATGTGTATGTTAGTGTGCAAATCCTATTAAAATCATGATGAATTGCACACATCCACAAGTGTGCAAGATTAACAGCATTTTTCCCATTAAACAGCATTTTTCCCATTAAACGTCTTTAAAGGTTTTCTGGATATCCCCTTTATGGTCTATACTACAGTAGGATAGTATCTGTAGGATTTACAATAATCTATCAATTTTATTCTGTAATTAAATTCCATCCCTTAACCCTGGTACTGCTGCTATTCAGTGATGTGTTTTGTTTAACTTCTAATGCAGTTGGTCGTCATAAAAACAAATACAAAGTAATGCTGGTAATGGAAGATAAACTTAATGAAACTCACTGAATGTAGAGAAATATTAACACATGTGTTTGGTTGCTGTGTGTGAACCTTTTAAAATACATTTAAGGATACAGGAAAGGAATGAAGGAATGCTTCCTAACTAAGCAGTCACATGGGCCATTGTGTGTGAGAGGTTGGTCTTTAAGCTCAGTTTGTCTAGTTCCGAGCACACAGATGTTCCTCTTGGCATTCATACAGTACTAGTCAGAACAGGGATTTTTGCAGACATTAAATGTGAGCCTCTTTGTTGAAGACAAAGTGTTGCCTGTGGTGGGAACTGCTGCAGTGATGGGAATGTAGCGTAATGTTTTAGTTTTCAGCCCCCCCCCCCCTTGAGACAGTACATTTAAAGTAGCTTTGTGGGCAATGCATTGTTTCAGCCAAGCCTGACTAATAATATCCTCTTCTAGCAGACAGTCTTATGAGGTATGCTTCACAGAGCTTGGGTAGTCATGTGGCTTGTTTCAATTCTAGGTATCAATGCCGCTTCTATAAGTTCAAGATTTAACAACTTGAATTAAAGGAGGTTTGACCATAGGTGGAATTGAATCTCTTCTTGAAAAAGAAAAACAACAGCCCACACTCTATAAACATCTGTCTACTTAAATAATATAGGTTACCCTTTCCCAAAGGATTGGAGCAAGTATTCTCAAAATGAGAAAATAAACACAAAAGATCCTATTCCAATGTAATCAAATGTTGAAACTGCCAACCTACTAGATTCAACCTGGTGGCTGAAAAAAACAGTGGAAATAGAAAGGGCCTAACAGTGCTTCGGGCTTTGGCGTTTGTTTTATTCATAGATCATAGAGTTGGAAGGGACCTACAAGGCCATCGAGTCCAACCCCCTGCTCAATGCAGGAAACTAGAGGAGGGCTCTCCCATCCAAGTAATAACCAGGCCTGACCCTGCTTAGCTTTCCACACTCAGACAAGCTGAGCCAGCATGAGCCTGTTTTTTAGTTTCATAGTTGTGGGTCAGCCAGCAAGAATGACTTTCTCTGAATAGAGGAATACGCAGTCTTATGTGTTTGGGTCCTAGAAATTTTGGGAAGTGTGGGTTAAAAGCAGCTCCTTTGTTTAAACCTGGAAGAAAATAGGAAGCCAGTAGAAATAGTGGAATGCTGCTGTTGTAGTATGCTCCCAGTAGCCCAGCTCCCTGTATCAGGAAAGTATTCCTAGCCTCTGTTGCAACCTGAGATTTAGGGAGCACCAACATGACTATGAGTTTGCATGACCAAAGGAAATCCATATCATTGATGGGAGCCCCTGTTATCACTATGGCTCCCTTGTGTGAGACTTGATTCAGTTGAAATTCAATGGATGCTTAGGAACAAATCCATTCATTAGCTGAAATTTCAGCTTTATGACAGCCTTGAAATACATTGAAGAATACAGACTCCTCTTGTCAATTCTCTACTTCAGACAGCATGCCATTCTTTTTCTTTTCAAGGTGGCAACCACTTCAATAATTTTTATGCTCCCTCAAAATGGGATCTTTATTAAGAGATGAGTGATTGAATGGGCTAATTAAAGAGCTAGTTACATTAAAAAGAAAGCTATCTATGAAAATGACCTTAGAAGGGCACCCTGTCCTCTCTCACAAGCTTGTTCTGTAGTAGTGCTTTATTTCATATTCGTAGTGGTAATACCGTAGGTGAAAATTTTCAGATGACATTCTTATTAAACAGATGCTGTCAAATAATAAGAGGTGATGGATGCTCTTGGACAGGGGTGGGCAACTTCCAGATCTTTTTCGACTCCAGTTCCTACCATCCCTGATCATTGACCATGCTGATCATTGACCAGGCTGAGGAGAGTTGCATGTAGCCCAACAAAATCTGGGGGGCAGGTTGCCCACCCCTGCTCTTGGATATAGTATTTTCTGTTTTCACAGGATTCACACTGGGAAAGGTTTACATGTTGCCTGTAGTGGACCTGCTTGTGTATACTGGCCACCATGGGGAAAGCTGTGGTTGATTCAGCCCCATCATTTTTTACTACTATGCAATTTGCCCTGCAGAACCCAATATCGCTTTCTGACGTGAGCTGCTATGGCATCAAAGTGCTGGTGGTGTGTGTGCTTGCTTGATACTTTCTCTCTGCTTTTCAAGTCCTGGTGCTTAAAAGAGGTACTCAGGAAGTATGGGAAGCTTATGGTACTTGACAATTATGGTTATGGGGACACAGAAGAATTATTTTGATGTGATGCATAGACTTGTTTGTTCTTCAGACAATCTGGAGGAAAGAACCAGTATCTCTTGTCATTATCCTTTTGAGATGATGTTTTTTTCTCAAATTAGGTGATAAATTCTATACTACTGCCTTGAAAGGTGACTGGCATAAACTGGTATATTATGACATAATCATATGTGATACAAGTTTCTTGATGACAGGAGTTACCTTTTCCAAATTTCAGTTGTCAAATTCTCCTGCATTGTGCCATAATGAAAAGGTTACAGATTTCATCTTTCATTTGAAAGGAAATGTATAGATGTCACAAAGGGAGGAGGATATGCCTCAAAGGGGGGGGGGGGGGGGAGAATGGCTAAGAAAGAAAGAAAGGAAAGGAAAACCCAACAGACCCTTTGGATGGAGCATTCTACAGTAAACAAGCTTCTTCAACAGGCAGCAACAGCACTATTCCAATTTTTGCTCAAATACATTGTTATCCCATATATAGACAGAGCTTACTTCCTTAAATGCTTATTTTTCATGGATATTTTATTCTATATGTGCATATATTTTAAGAAATAGAAGTTTTATTCTAAACATCTATATATATGATTTTGGTGTGAGTAGGAGCCATTGCTAGTAGTTCAGGCAATATGAATGATTTTAATGTAGTGTAAAAGATTTTGTAGTTACCGTAATTATAGTACTATGTTTCATTCTAAAGAAGAATAAAAAGCAAGGCAGCAAGCTTTAATTGACAACGGGTACATGTAATCAACTGAAGCATCAGCTGATTATTTAGTATGACTCAAAATGTAATTGGTGAAATAGAGAAGTTACAGTTCATTTTTTGAGATTACTTTAGCTATGGAGTTTAGTGTTGTGCAGAATTAAATACAGTAATACCTTGGATTGCAAGTAACTTGGTTTGAGAGCGTTTTGCAAGACAAGCAAATTTTTAAATATTTATTTAATATTTTTTTTACTTGATATACAAGCGACGTCTTGCAATACAAGTACTGTAGTACGGCTTAAATTAAAAATCTCTGTACAAATTTTTTTGGGGGGATTTCGTTTTGATATAAGAGTGTTTTGGATTACAAGCACGTTTCTGGAACGAATTATGCTCTCAATCCAAGGCATGACTGTACCCCCAAAATGGCCTTTCCTTCTAACTGTAAAAAGTTTGTTAAACTGTTAGTTATCTTATATGCACATTGAAACCTCAAGCTACCTGTTAAAAGGGACATAGTTATTCAACTAAACATACCCTAATTGGTTGAGAGCCCTAATAAAAAGAGAGGTAATAAGGTAACATAACCACTAGTACCCTGGAAACTGGGCTAATAGTCACTAGCAGTGCAAGCCTATACATGTTTACTCAGAAGTAAGTCTCAGTCCCACTGTGTTCAATGCAGCTTTTCCCCAGGTAAGTGCATCTAGGATTCAGCCTTCATCCTGGACTTTATTTCTTTATTTCTTCAACTCACCAGCCTCTTAGAGCAGGGGGCACAGCTGCACAGACAAGTTCCCCTGAGATAAGCTATTTGCAAACAGAGCTCTTTAGCTTAAAATCTGAGTTGGCCTTCTCCAACCTGGCACCCACCGGACATGTTGGACTACAACCCCCATCATCCCCAGCCAACATACCGACAGGCCTGTTGGCTGGGGTGATGGAAGTTGTAGTCTAACACATCTAGGGGGCACCAGGTTGGGGAAGGTTGGGGCCATGCTAGCATGGGATGATGGGAATTGTAGTACAATGCATCTGGTGGGCACCTGGTGGGAAAAGGCTGATTTTCAAAGCCAGGCCATGCTCTTCTCTAGAAGAAGCCAGGAGCCAAGGCTGATATTGGTTACTAGTCCCCAGTTCCTTATTTCAAAAGTTCAAAATAGTTTCATCCTGCATCAGCAGCCTGGATAGGAGAACCTCCTTGGAGTAACAGGAAGCAGGGAGCAAAGAGCTTAAAATCTGAGTTGGCCTTCTCCAACCTGGCACCCACCGGACATGTTGGACTACAACCCCCATCATCCCCAGCCAACATACCGACAGGACCTGTTGGCTGGGGTGATGGAAGTTGTAGTCTAACACATCTAGGGGGCACCAGGTTGGGGAAGGCCTAATAAATTCAGGGGTGGCTAATAAACTTCAGGCTGGTAGGGCTGGACAGGTTGTCAGGATTCTGAGGGGCACCAATCTTGGGAAGGATTCTCACCTTCCCTACCCTGGGGGAGAAGACATTAATATTCAGCAAGGACAGCAAAAGTCTGAGGAAGGGCTTGACTCAGTAGCAGAGCATGTGCTGGGCATGCAAAAGATCTTGGGTTCAAAGGAAAGCTGCTGCCACTCCGTGTAGAATGGAAGAAAAGACTGGGCCAAATAGATCCTATCCTCTGAGCTGGTGTACAGCAACTTTCCATGTAGCACATGGTTTCTGAGTTCAAGGGGATTCTCAGCTGTCTCATATTTACTGACCTCTGCCCACTGTCGTTGATTTACAGGAAATAAGTGAGGTGTATGAGGAAAAAAGAATGGTAGCCTCTAGGGATGAATCACCCTTGTTCTCCCATCCCCCACTTTCTTTTTCATTATCCAGATAGGGTTGCCAACTTTTATATTGATTATTGCATCTGTGCCTTTAACAGCAGCTTTGTGCAGATTTATAAACAAGTGAGGCAGTTGTTTGGCGTATGTTGTTTGGAGCCTTTACAGATGCAAAAGAGTTATCAGGTCCCAATGTGGAAGAAGAAGAATGTGAAGCTTTGCCTCAGTGCATCCTGGATGCACAAGGGCACTCTGAAGGGGAGGTAAAAATAATAATAATGCACAAACGGTGGCTCGATGGCCACAGAGCGCGTTTGTGCCCGCTGGACTCAGCAAAGTCGAGTCAAGACCAAGGCGTGCACAGCGAGACGAGCCTCGGGAAGCCAAGCCTGAGAAATTCGAGGAGTTCTCACCCCCCTACCGAATTTCTTACACATCCCTACGCTATTGTACAGATGTTGGGAGAGTTGCTGAAGCCAATCAGAAGTAGAACAAGCATGTTAGAGTAGAACAAGCAGTGTTCTGAGGCCCTTCTGTAGAATGGGTTGTGTGTGTGTGCTTGTATAATTAAACTAGGACTTTTTGTTTGAGAGATGGAGAGATCTGTGCCTCCCTATTTGACATGCTCTCTCAAGAACTACCAGTCTCAGAGTTCCTTGTCTGTAGCCAGGAGGGAGGAACAGCTGGTGGGAGCACCATAATACTCAGGGACTTTGATCTCAAGTCAGTGGGAGCCTGTGCTGCTGGTAGGATTTGCAGGCCCAAAATATATGTCTAGTTCAAATACAAACACTGTCTGGCTATATGGGGAGATAATTCATGACTTTGCAATAAAAAAGGTCAGAAAAGTGTTTATAGTGGCCGGGTTCGCATGATCAGGGAAAGAAAAGAAGCTACGGTGGCTTCTTTTTCCCGCCCCACGTGTGCCCGTTGCACACCACCTCATTTCCATAATTACACATGCTGTCTGAACCTGGTGGGGGTGGTTTCGAAACCACCCTGGAACCCTAGAACAAGGCGTGGGTTGCAGGGTGGTTTGGAAGCCACCCCCACTGCCCACCTCACTGGGTTTGGATGACACAGGAAAAGAAGCCACCATGGCTTCTTTTCCATCCACGATTGTGCAAACCCAGTCAAAATGTTTGCAGCCACATTGCTCCATTAGGGGGGAAAATCAAAACACTGATAGGATAATACCTTTGTGAGGACCGGAAGTTAACAAATTTTGTAGAGCTCTTCAGGCTGGATGTGATGTTTAACAAAAAAGCAAAGGGGGGTGTTTTGGGGGCTTGGTAGAAAAGCCTCTGTGTGGGCCAAGGCGTAATTTCAGAAATGTAGAAAATGTAATTTCAAAAATTTTCTCTCATGATTCATGACATTGTATGTATGGGGTAGTGGCATGTGTGTGTGGGAGGGGGCATGTTACAGGTTTGTACTGGGTCCTGTGGCTCACTGCAATTACAAATCTTATTAATCTGTCTGGTAGTAATGGGATTTCTCACATGTTCATGGTATAGTATATTGCTAACTTTAAGGCCACCACTTCACATGTTATGAGGGGGGAAATGTATCTCCCCATATGAATATCCTCTGCCACTCGGAAGGTTTTTTGTAATGTGAACCCATATCAGGCCCGGAGTCCGCTGTTGGCATGGACGGGCAGTTGCCAAGGGGCCAGAGGTTCAGAATGACCCTTCCCTGCCCCTGAGCCTTCCTCAGCTGCCACCATCCTCCTCCTTGGCCTCCTGCCCAGCCTCGCTGATGAAAGTAAGCACCATGGCCAAGTGTGCAGGCCCGTTGCTGCTTCATTTTAAAAGAAAAAAAATATTACCGGTACTTACATTTTGAGTAGCAGCGATCTGCCTTGCGGGGGAAGGGCACAGGGTGGTCTTGCTTTTAAAAGCACATGTGGGGCTGGCCGAGTGCTGTGGTGCCTTGCCAGCCTGGACAGCCAAGTCAGGTGAGAAGGAGGAACCGCTCCCCCCACCAGGTAAACAAAACACCTGAGAGCGGGGAGAGTGTGAGTGAGCTTTAGCTGGCAGTGGGTTTCTGTGGGTGAGGGGGGTGAGGGGGCGGGCAACTTAGGCGGGGCGGAGGGATTTTGGTCAGCGGGAGGCGGGGTTCAGCAGGAAGGGTCATCAGCAGTACTGTGCCAAGGGCACAGTGAAGTCTGCACCAGCCCTGTATATCCTAACATATGAAGGGCTTCTTAGCTTTATTTATTTATTTAGCTTCAATGTGTTATGTATTTATCATGTCAGAACCTTACCCAGGGTGAATTCCTTCTTTCTATGTAACAATGAGAGCAATTACTTGTGTGAATTGGCACATGCTAAGGAATGTCTTAGGGGGGAAATGTAAAAAAAAAATCTCTCCAAAGGAATAGCTTTTAAATCGCCTCCTTTTGCAGAAATGCAAAATCAAATTTAATTGCTCTCTTCCTATGCTGTTCAGACAACCAGGCTCCTTTTGGTACATAGTAAAAGAGAGTCATCGTGGCAAGAACTAAGACTTGTTTGGCTCTAGCAATCACAAAAATTATTCAAAAGAAAATGTATGATGAAAGGGGAGAGTGGAAGTGCAGCCAGAACAAAGAACTGGACTTTTAACATTCTGGGCATGCTTGCTATGTCCTACCTGCCAAATCAAGTTTTTAAAGATGAAATGTCACCTTTTGTATAACTATATAGGAACTTCTGGGGTGGTGGTAGCCACAGCAGTGGCAGAACCTAGGATTTTCGTATTAGAAATGTTTCTTGATAAAGCTTTCATTAAGTTTTGTTAAAATTTGGTCTTCAGTTAGATAGTCCCATGTTGCCCTTCTCTCTTGGTTCAGGACCACTTACTCAGCACCAAGTAGAACTTGCTAACAGTCCTCCCTTTCACCCAGTACAGCACCCAGTGCACTTTAATGCACTTTAGGCCTTCAGGAAGATTCTACACATGCATGATAGGGCCTAACCCTATACAGGCACTGCAGGAATTCCTTCCACCTCAGGTCATTTCAAACAACTGAAGTCATTACTGATAGGGCATCCACTTCATTCCCAGCTGTTGTGAGAAGCGATGCTAACTTGTGTTAATTTAGACATCAGGAAGCAGGTAGCTCTTAGAATGGGAATATTAGAACACCTCAGGCATACAGGTAGTCTTAATACACACACTCTTCCTGAGCCTTCAGTGCTGCTATAGAGAGAAAGCAAGTCTTTTAAGAAAATGAACTCTGTACAAGTCCTTTCTATTTGAGGCTTTTTAAGACTGAACTGCATCTGTTTACTCATATTTGTTTTCATATAACAAAATGATGTGTCATAATTGTGGATCTTGCTTAAGTAAATTTGGTGTAGCCCAAATCCATGTTAAAATATTTTATTATTATTTTCACCTGTGATAGATACATATATAAAGACTGTTCATTCTCTTTCCTAAAGCAACCTATTGTATTCATATGCTGCAAAATCTTGTTTGGTGGGAAACTGCTGAAAGTAGTATTCTTATTTCCATTTCTGTTCAATTTCTGTTGATCTTTTTATCCAGATGTTTTCTAACCTCAGGGAATATTGTTCACAAAAGCAAGTCATTAGATCTGTGCACTACCTTGACACTGATGTGATCCTCTTCAAGGTAGCATTTCCACATAGTGTCTTTGTAAGCAGGTGTTGCCGTGACCGTGGAGAAGGTCTTTTGATAAATGGATTATATATCATTAAAGTGTCTGGAGGTTGTGTTGAAACTACTGAAGCAGTAGCTAGGATTTGTGAAGTTTGTGGGGGAAATATTGTTAATAATATGTATTGGAGCTGCCTTTCTAAAGCAATGAGAATCAATCTCATGTACGGTATAAACTTTTGCAGTCTGAACAAACACAAGAATTTGGAGTCATCTATTCTAGGTAGTTACTTCCCCTGCTTGTGATTGTAGTGAGAGCAATAAAATCTTGAAAACCAGGAACTACGGTAGTATTACAAGAACAATTCAAAAAGTAGGATTCATGCTCTAGGATCTAGGAAGCTAAAAGGTTCTCTGACAATGCATGAGAACCAGACAAAATAGAAAGGCAGATTAGCAGGAAGTGGGAAACAATGTTCTTCTTCGTGGTCTCTGTGCATCACACATATGGGCTCTGCACCTGCGTGGAGACCGTTCGGGAATATTCTATAGCTGAGGCAAATTTGGGCGGGAACCCCTCCCCCCACGCGTCTCCTCTTGCGGGTTCCCGCCCTCTCCCTCAGTTCCTCTTCGACCGCCATCGCGTATGGTAGTGCTTCGGGAGGTTCTATCTTCTCTTCAAGAGAAACAACTAATTTTCTGAGGATCGTTTAAAATTGTTCTCCCCCCTGTTCGTCGTGGGATTTATTCTTCGATTGTTTGACCATGGCTCCAAAGGCTCCCTTTCGCAAGTGCGTTAGGTGCAGCACGAAGCTTCCTCCGGTGGATGGTCACTCGCTGTCTCGCCTGCCTTGGTGAGGGGCATAACGTGGACGCTTGCCACCATTGTCAGGCGTTCACAAAGCAAGCAAGGAGGCATAGGGCAGACAAATTGACTGCCATCCTATACAAAAGAGCTCTTCAACCTCCCGCGGAACGGCCTCACCCTTCGGTGCAGCCCAGTACGCCACCCTCCCACACCATGTCTTCGGCGGCCTGCCCAGGACACATATATGGAGGCCATGATCTCTAAGAGCAAGCTTAAAAAAGCTCGAAGAGAAAAGGAGGAAGCTAAACGAAAGAGCAAGGAAAGGAAGGACAAAGCCAGGAAACTAGCTAAGAAATTAGCCTCGTCCCTCTCGGGCTCGAGATCGACGTTGGCTCCGGAACCGACGGATGTCGTTCCTACTGGAGGCCTGGCTGGGCAGAAGTCTCCTGCTGCTGCGGCTCCCTCGGGCTCGAGGGACCCAATGCCTTCCTCTCCTCCAAGAACTTCTTCGGGCTCGAAGAACCCTATTGTGGCTCTTTCGATCTCAGAAGGGGAGATACTGGACTCCCCATCGGACCCAAGGTCTCCGGAACGAGCTCCTCCGCCAGCTCTCAGCTCTCCGGTCCGTAGCGTACAGGCTCGTACGCCACAGACTCGATCTAGATCCCTCGAGATCGAAGAGGTTTTAATTACCCGGGATCGGGCATCCTCCAGATCTACCGACTCACGTCGACCTCGGGATCCCCAGCATTACAGAGACCGTTCCCATGACTCAAGGGATTCGAGGTACTCTTCAGTATCTCGATACAGGTCTCGCCGAGGACGGTCACCGGTATCGGAGTACAGATACCAATCAAGAGGCTACAGCTCCCAGGATAGGTCCCCGGCCCGGAGACAATCTCCTCGTAGAGAATACAGACGAGAAGTAGCGCGACCGAGTCCCAGGAGGCCTTCCCCACCAGTTGGACCTCCTGCCCCTCCTGCGGAAGTTCGCGAAAGAGAGGACCAGCTCACTATGGTATCGATGACTGCGGTGTCTCGGTCTCACAGATCATCGACTCCGGGGTCCCCATTATCCGGCTCGGACTCGATATGATCTTTATCCCCATCTTCAACATCTCCAGACCAGAATGTCTCGACGCAGGCCGCCGTTTCATCTTCTGAGGACATGGGCACGTTCCAGGACCAGGTCCTCCGAATGGCCCAGGCCCTGGGTCTCGAGACTGCGGTAGAAGAGAAGAAAACGGTCGATCCTCTCTTTGACGCAGTCTCCAAATCGTCTGCGGGTCCGACGCTACTGCCAATCACCCCGACGATGTTCGAGACAGTTCAAGGCTCATGGAGTTCGCCCTCCACAGCCCCTCCTGCAGCAAAGCGCCTGAATGCACTTTATAAAATTCATCCGGACACGGCCAAGTTCCTTTTCTCCCATCCAGCCCCCAACTCGGTGATAGTGGAGTTGGCCCAATCCAGATCGGGGAAACAGCACTCGACCCCCTCTGATCCCGAAGGGAAGCGCCTGGACAACTTTGGAAGAAGAGTCTACACCTCGAGCGCCCTAGGGATCCGAGTTGCCGGCTACCAAGCTACCATTGCTAGGTATCAGCTTTTCCTTTGGGAGAAGATGGGAGGATTAATTGACTATTTGCCGGACGAGAAAAGGGACTTGGCTCGGGTTTTCCAGGCCGAGGCGACGAATACATCCAGGCAACAAATTCATACTGCCAGGCACCAGGGAGACTGTCATGGGAGATCATTGGTGAGTGCCATCGCCTTACGCCGTCACGCTTGGCTTCGATCTTCCACTTTGACTACAGAAACCAAAGCCAAGATTGAAAACTTACCCTTCGACGGAATCGGACTGTTTAACGACAAGACGGACGATTCCCTCGATGCGGTACAAAAGGCACGGGTAAACGCGAGGAAGATGGGTCTGCTCCCACCACCTTCCTCTAAACCCTTCAGACGCCGCAGGTGGGCTCCGTATCCGGCTGCTGCACCGTCTACCCAACAGACTCAACAACATCAGCAGTGGCAGGATAGTCGTGCTCGTCCACAGCAGCCCCGGGCACCGAGTCGTCAGTACCAGCAACAACGGTACCGGGGCTCCCGTAAAGGAGGCGACTTTCAAAGGCGGCGAGTTTGACTCGTACGAAGGCCTGACCGACACCTATGCACCGATCATCACGGCTCGACCTCAGTTTGGAAACCGGCCATCCCTCTTCCTAACATCCTGGAAGAAAATTACCACCGATTGATGGGTTCTGGACATTATCCAACATGGATACAGGATCGAGTTCGACACCCTCCCACCTTTTGTTGGCATCCACACCACGCAGCCATCCCATACACTGCGAGAAGAGGTCGCTTCCTTGCTGCACAAAGGGGCCATCCAGAAGGTCCTCACCTGGCACAGGACGGCCTCTATTCCAGGTATTTCACGGTGTCAAAGAAGGATGGAGGGCTTCGACCGATCCTGGACCTACAGGCAGTCAACTTCTTCATCCCGCCCAAGAAATTTCGGATGGTCACTCTACAATCGATCTTGCTTCTGCTTCGCAAGACCGACTGGTTCGCATCCATTGATCTCCAGGATGCCTACTTTCACATAGGGATCCACCGAGACAGCCAAAAATACCTGAGGTTCCGAGTCGACCCCGATACTTACCAGTTTCAAGTGCTTCTATTCGGTCTTTCGACGGCTCCGAGAGTATTCACCAAATGCATGGCAGTAGTCTGTGCAGCCCTTCGGATTCAAAGAGTAACTCCTTTTCCTTACCTGGACGATTGGCTAGTAGTAGCACCATCTGCACAGCAGCTGCAAAATTCTCTCCGCTTGACGATCGACATGCTGAATTCTCTCAGACTCTGTCTCAATGTAAAGAAGTCAACATTTTACCCTACTCAAAAGATACAATTCATCGGGGCTCTACTTGATGCTACCGTCGGTCTCGCCTTCCTACCAAAAGACAGAATTACGAAGATAAGTACCGTTGTGCTGAAGCTTCAAAAAGCAGCGTCATGTACAGTCCATGCGGTACAACGTCTACTCGGACTTATGGCATCTTCGATAACAGTCGTCCCCTTTGCCCGACTCCGCATGCGTCGACTTCAAAACTGGTTCGTAAGGTCGTTCAATTCCGAGACGAACGCTCACCGAACTCGACTGTCTATCCCGGCCAGCATCAAGCAATCCCTGAGCTGGTGGATCGACTCGATAAACCTAACGAAAGGCCTTCGTTTCAACCGGCGTCACCGTCGCTCACACTCACAACAGACGCATCCCTTCTGGGTTGGGGGGCACACTGTGGCCCTCACAATGTACAAGGCTCTTGGCCACCACAGGACCGTGGGAAGCACATCAACGTCCTAGAGCTGCAAGCGGTCTGGAATGCGATGAAACGTCTCGAATCCATGCTACAAGGGAATCGAATACAGGTGGTCACGGACAATACGACAGTGGTGGCCTACCTGAACAAGGAAGGTGGTACCCGCTCTCTACGGCTGACCAACCTCACCATTCGTATGTTCGACTGGATGATCCCCCGGAGGATACGGGTGAGAGCCATCCATATTGCCGGAAAGGACAATACCTTGGCGGACATCCTCAGCAGGGTGTCCATCAGCTCCCACGAGTGGCAACTCGAGCATCTGATTCGCCAACACTTGTTCCACCAATGGGGTACTCCGACAGTGGATCTCTTCGCTACCTCGGAGAACGCAGCTTGCACAACATTCTGCAGCAGAGCAGGCCAAGACAAAAGTTCGATAGGAGACGCGTTCCTCATCTATTGGTCAGGGACACTGTTCTACATGTTCCCACCGACTCCGTTGCTAACCAAGGTCATCTCGAAGATCCAGTCTGACCATACGAACTGCATTCTGATAACCCCTTGGTGGCCGAGACAATCATGGTTCGCTCCTCTCCTCCGCCTGTCAGAAGGAGAATACCTTCGCCTGCCGAACACGGAAACAATACTCTCCCAAGCTCGCGGCACGTTTCTTCACCCGAATCCGACCATCCTGAAACTTACGGCATGGCTCGTTCGATACCGAGCTCCCTTCCTCCGGAGCTGAAGCTAGTTTTGCGAGAAGCCTTGAAACCTTCCACTAGGATGTCCTATACTAGGAAGTGGAAGGCATTCTGTGATTACCTAGGAAAGATCGAGGTACCCTATCCTAGCGCCTCTATCCCTCAAGTTCTCAAATTCCTTCTTCATTTACAAAACAAAGGTCTATCAATCAGTTCCCTGAAAGTGTACCTAGCGGGGGGAGGAGCTTCCGGCTGGATGGGCTGGTAGCTGTTTCGGGTTGCTCCCGATGAAGAAAAACTCAAAAGCAGTATTATCCCCTGCAAATGAAGAAATGTGAGTAGGAACGATTGATTACCTGGATGGGAAGAGTTAAGCGTCTGCTCTCTAAGAAAGAACAGGATTTATAACTTTTTTATTGCTTTATAACGGCCATCAAGTGCTAAATGCCGAGAGGCCGGGATAAAAAGAAAGCTGAGCCTGTGTGGGTTCGTTCTAAGAGAACTCACGCGTCAGATGTTAGTGTTACCGGCTGCAGAGAACAGAGATAGAAAAAGAACAGACAAACGGATTGGTTAATAATTATCCGGAGGGTGAGATTAAGGGATTTGATAAACTTTCTCAAAGTGAAACTTTAAGTGCTGAGTCACCACCTGGAAATAGGAAGATGTCGGCTGGAACGGACAGCAATAATGACCAATCAGCTGCAAGGCAATTTGAGGAAGGCAGTACTGCTCCCGTGGTGAAATTAAAACAAAAAGAAATGAATCTTGATTAATTGATGGCATGTCTTCAAGTGATGATAAAAGCTGAGTTGAATCAAAACAAAGAGCAGATTGTGTCAGAGGTTCAAACTGAGCTTCAAAAAATACAAAAATCAGTCTTGGGAATCACCGCCGATATGAAAGTTATGAAAGACAGAGTTATAGCAGTGGAAAAAGGAGTGAAAGATAATATTGAAAAAATTCAGGAGCAGGATTTAAGATTTGATCAATTGGAGCGGAGAATTATTGACCTTCAGGACAGAGAGCAAAGGTCCAACGCCCGACTTTGAGGATTTCCAGAAGGTGGCAGGGAAGGTGGCAGGAATTTGAGAGACATGATTTTGGACTGGCTAAAATCATTGGCCCCTGAATTTCTATGGAAGCAAGAAGATATTGTGCATGTTTACAGAGTGGCTTTCAAAGGGGGAGAAATAACTCCCAGAGATGTAGTTATGAGTTTTGCCAGTTATTATAAAAAGGAATTATTTATGAAAGCAATTAGGCAGAAATCTGATCAGCTGATGTATCAAGGAGCCCCTGTGCAAATTTACAATGATTTATGTTCACAAACAATTAACTGGAGGCGTAGCGTGAGACCTTGCACTACTGTTCTGATGAAGAAGGGAATTTCATATAGATGGGGGTACCCAGTATATTTAACTTTTATGTTTGATGGGAAAAAGCAAAGGATTACATCTTGGAGTCAAGGAATGGAGCTACTGCGTGAAAAGGGACTTTTGGAAGAAGATGGAGATGGAGATGGACCACAGGCAGAGCGAGGAGCGGTTGGTGGTGAGCTGCGCTAAGGACTATGTGTTCGGATGGAAGCAAAGATAGAAAGAAAGACGATTGGTGTGGTAGAAGTGTAATATTTAAGAAAAAGGATTATGATTTAAGTTTTATTTGTTAATATTAATATTTTTGTTATTTTATAATTACAAATTTTTCTCAACTCTATTTTTCTCTCTTTCCTTATTGGGATATAATATTAATATTTTTGATATTAATAATTATAAAATTTTCTCAACTCTATTTTTCTCTCTTTCCTTATTGGGATATAATATTTAGGTAACCAGGATATAATAGGTGCAGTATTAATAGGTTTATTAATATGATCAATGTTTAATCGGGAGGAGAAGAACAGCTGCTGCCATGAGCAGGTGGTGGATCCTTTCGCCCCCCCCCCCGCCCCTTGACGGTGTGGCAGGCCATGAGTGGGATAAATGGGTCCCGGCTATAGGGGGGGAAACATTATATGTGTGGGTGGGGGTTTAGAATATGTGTTTTTTCTTTTTTTGTATTTGTATAGGTAGTTGTTTGTTTAAGTTTTCAGTTATTTGTAGTATAATTTGGATGTTTATGTATTTTGTAGTTTATGTGTTATTAATTATTTTTTTCCTTTCCTTTTTATGTATGTTATGTATTTGTATTTTATATATTGTTTGGAAAAATTTAAATAAAAAATATATTTTTTAAAAAAAGAAAGAAAGAAAGTGTACCTAGCAGCCTTATCAGCTTACCATGTGGGCAAGGGGGGATTTACCTTGTTTTCATACCCCCTGGTGAAACAATTCATGAAAGGATTAAGAAACATTCCACCTCCAATTAAGCCAATCACTCCGGCTTGGGACCTCCAACTGGTCCTATGGGTGCTCATGTTGAAACCTTTCGAGCCCATGGCTACCGCAGATCTTCGACTAGTCTCGTTTAAGACTGCATTCCTCGTAGCAATCACTTCTGCTTGGAGAGCCTCTGAACTGGCGGCGTTAAGGATAGATCCACCATACCTTAACTTTCACAAGGACAAGGTGGTATTACACCCAGACCTGATGTTCCTTCCTAAAGTGGTCTCTAATTTTCACTTAAATCAAGACATCATCTTGCCAGCGTTTTTTCCACAACAACTACACATGCTGGATGTCAGGAGGGCCGTTGCATTCTACAAAGCGAGAACTGAGTCCCTCAGGAAGTCACCCTGTCTTTTTGTTTGTTACGGCGGCTCCTCAAAGGGCACTCTCCCTTTCAGAGAATCTCTTCTTGGATCGTGAGTTGCATTAAATTGGCATACGAACTCAAAAGACTGCCAATGCCTGTTTCAATACGAGCTCACTCCACCAGAGCGGTTTCGACCTCCACGGCTTTCGCAAGAGGCGTTTCCATGTCTGATGTTTGTAAGGCGGCTACTTGGTCCAAGCCTTCGACATTCGTGACTCACTACCAGGTCGATGTCCGATCCCGGAGGGACAATGCCTTTGGCAGAGCTGTCCTTTCCTCGGTCCTACAGTGACTACGACACCGACCCTCCACCGGTAAGTCAGCTTACTACTCTGCCCATATGTGATGCACAGAGACCACGAAGAAGAAGGACAGGTTGCTTACCTGTAACTGTGGTTCTTCGAGTGGTCATCTGTGCAGTCACACAACCCGCCCAGCCGTCCCTGCATCGGTGTCACCGTTGAGTTCGCTGGTGTACTGAACCGGGGCACTTGGGTGTACTATTGTCAATACCGTGTAACACCATCGAATTTGACTTTCGGTATTGATTTCATGTACTGGGAAAACTTCTTCCTGTATGTTCTCCCTTAACTCTGGGATCGCGATGGCGGTCTCAGGGGACTGAGGGAGAGGGCGGGAACCCGCAAGAGGAGACGCGTGGGGGGAGGGGTTCCTGCCCAATTTGCCTCAGCTATAGAATATTCCCGAACGGTCTCCGCGCAGGCGCAGAGCCCATATGTGTGACTTCACAGATGACCACTCGAAGAACCACAGTTACAGGTAAGCAACCTGTCCTTTCTGAGAGAGGCACATGCTTGCTCTAATTCCATGGATTTTTAAAAATACTTTATTTATTTGAATAACTGATCAACATGTGATACCACAAACTACTTCTGAAATTCCCCTCAGTTTCAAAAGCAGCTTGCCAAGCAGCATGTGAGGGGATTGGGGATGGGATACTTTAAATTAGGGATGCAGAGCCTTTTTTCTGTTGAGGGTTACATTCCTTCAGGGTAATCTGTCAGGGGCCACATGCTAGTTGTGGGTGGGACCAGAGCCAGAAGTGGTCAGGGCCACACACACACCCCATACCCCATTATTCTACTCTCTTACTCCTGGCCCAGTAGGATGCCAAGGGAGGGACAGATTGCTCTTGCCTGAGGTCTGAACTGCTTGCACAGGGCTTCTAAAATTTGAGGACTGCAAGAAATTAGGCCAAGGGCCATAGATGCCCAAAAGCCTCATTGCACTCTTGGAACTAGTTGTGTCCTTGCCATGTTGCTATAGGCCTAGCTGAGGCCAAACAAAAGACAACAAACTAACTTGGATCTCACCTTAAATAGGAAAATATTCATATATATGAATCCTAATTAGGAATATATATGTGCCCTTTATACCTGGCCACTTTCTGTTACATAGGCCCATAACGTTGACCTCTGATGTGGACCAATTAGAAACCTTTCAGTCATAGTGACTTCAGGAGGTCACTGGGTGAGGGCTTTTGAGAAGCCAATCCTTGAGTTGCCAAAAAGTCAGCTTTTGGAAATTAAATGAAGGTGGTCAGCTGTTAGTGTCTACTCTAAATTGCATTAAGTTGCAGCAGCTTTTGTGTGACAAGCCATTCACTGGGGATGATGGAAGTGTGGTATTGCCAAACTAATGCAGACCGGTCTAAATGTATTTGCAACTTTGGGGTGAAAGTTGGCTTATCTTTAAAGTGGCTTATTGAAGATCACGAAGGACATCCTATGGTGAATGGAAGAATGCAACATAGACTGCGTATTGCCAGATTTAAAGTGCCATATCTGAGAAGATGTAAGTGCATACAGTGCTTAACTTTTTTTTCTTTCTTTCTTTCTCACCAGAAAATATCAGAAGGGATCCAGAGTCCGCCTGAGACTTACTGACCTTGAACTCTCATCCAGATTCTTGGGAGCAAAAACAGATACAACTTTACTGGAAGCTGATGCAGTGCTCTTGGGACTTGTGGAAAGCAAAGAAAATAGACAAAAATAGTAAATGCATGAATTAAAAACAACCCTGTATATATTCACTTGTGGTTACATTTTAACAAGTCTAGATAGCTTATTTGATCTGTACAGCATGCATGAAATTGTTCTTTCAACCACTGGTATCTAATTGATGAGGTAAATTTAAATGTAATTTGGTTCTATAATCTAGCCTTATTTTATTTGTAGTTTCTGCTTTGTGGCTTGAACCTCTTGATAGCTTCCTGGCTAAGTCAATAAACAAAATATCCTATGATATTTTATCAGAAATAAGCACCACAGGAAAGATATAGATCCATTATACCCTTAATAACCTCTTTGTAAGTGATACATAGACAAACAGATTACCTGTAGTTAAGGCTATATAGAAGTGGGAGACAGGTATACTATGAGAGGTAATTACATTGCCATTTCACCCAGTACCAGGTAGGGGAAGAAATTCCCATCCAAACATCTGTCCCCTAACTTTTCAAGCACAGATTTTGGCTATCTCATAAATACAGCATTTTAAATCGCAGAGTGAGGGAAACTGGTTGAAAGTATTTAATGCATAAAACTTGGTCTCGTGTTGTCTTTTACATCTGCATAATGATAGTTTGGAAACTGATTTGTCTCATCATTTGAAAAACATCATCTTATAGGTGTTGTCTGAAATTATTCTTTCACTCACTATTATCTAATTGATGAGGTAAATTTAAATGTAATTTGGTTCTGTAATCTCTGTTTCCCTGCTGCTGCCCCATACTATTAATTATTTTTATTAATTCTATTTTGTATTCATATTTGATAGAAGAAGCTGACACATTTTGCCAGATCTGATGATGTGACAAGCAGCTACTTAACATTTTTAAGACCTGTAGTTTTCTGATAAAGATGTAAATTTGTGAGTGTGCACTGAAGCTTCTAGAGAGACACCTGAGAATCAAGTGGCTACACACCAAAGGCCAAAGTACATATTACATCATTCATATTTCTAAAAAAAAAAAAAGTGTTCCAACTGATCACTGTAGTTTTGAAGAAAAAGCAGCTATGGGCCTCCAGTTCAGAACATTCTTCTCCAGGGCCTCTCATCAGTTTCCTGCTGAAAAACACCTCCTCCCTGGCTGCTATATGCATCTGAAGCAGCTGTTTGCAATAAACAGCATAATCTGGGACACATCGCAATGAACCAGGACAGGGGTGGGTAGGATTGTCAGCAGCAAACTGGTTTTGGTACTTGGGAGCATGTTCCAGATTGGGACCCCACATATACTTTTCCTTCGAAATAAAAGCAGCCGATTTAAGCATGTTTTTAAAGAAGTGTGGATAATGTACCGGTAATGTGGCCCCCATTCAGAGTTACGAAGACCTTAAGTGTATGCTGCTTTTGAAAGGAATTATGCCAAAACATTAGCATTCATTTTAGTGAGACGTGTGCTGGATACGTTCATGCTGGATTGTGTCCTGTATCTTGAATTATATTACTTCAATTTTTTAAGAGATTTACATTTGGAGCCTACAAGTTCTGCTTGAAGCATAGCAAAGTCTATAAATTATTTCTTACATCTGGATGACCAGTCTGTTGAAAAGTTCTGTGTAGTTTCCTTGAGATCTTTACTTGAACACTTCTGGTAAGAGGAGAGTAAAGGAGACTTAAATGAGCTGATGTTCATGTAAGATCAGCCAGTTATCAAGGGTAATTCTGACTCTAGGAAAAGCTGTAGCCCTAAAATATTTCTCACAGCATGTTCTGCCTAATGAGATGCCTTTAACAATAGCTTGCTTGGAATGGCAGCATGTTTTAGCATATTCTTCATGCCAACCAATAATAAGAGGTTTGTTTGTCAGATCGGAAATGCTCAAAGCCAAAGACCAAAGAAACGAGAGGTGGAAGTAGGGGCTTGTCTGTCTGCTTTAAATTGAGCTCTCATCACAGTGTTATTTATTAGGAGAGTTTGAACATGAATTTCCCAGGATGTTAGCCTCCGGTAAAAACCCTGCACATCCACTGAAATGGGCACTAAGTTTTAAGGAACCAGCATATAAGGCATCAGCAAAAAAGGATAGCTTGAAGAGCTATTAAGGTTTTGTTTTGTCTTGGATATTTCATACAAAAGATTATATCAGTGCTTATATGGTATGGGTTTCTGGTATTGTTAGGAAGTCTCACTACTGACTTTTCTGTGAAACACAAATATTGTGATATTCAATTGTAGATCAAATTAAAATTGATTATTTCAGATGCAGTTAAGTTGTCATTGATTCCAATATAGAACCAATTTGGAATTATCTGAAAAAGGAGGGTACACATTTATTAATAAAATGGAATAAAATGTTGAATTGTTGCGGGGTTTTTTGTTCAGTCATGCCCCCAGTTTGTGGCAACATTTTATATGTTAAAGTGTGTTTGATTATGTCTGATTATATGTACACAACCCCATTTAATATTAGCAAAATTCCTGTCATTATGGTAGGTGGGATATATGATCTGGTAGGGCGCAGATATATATAGTGGACGCTTGGCAGGGGAGGACACAATCTGTATCTATGGCATGTATATCCAGATACATAGATACACATTGCATTTGCTCATGGGGTATATAGTGATAGAAGACTAAGCTACCTTGTGTCAGAGGTGGTGGACAAGTTTTGCTCCAGTACAACATTGCCCGTAAGTGCAGTTCTTTATTTTTCCCCGTAGAAGTGGGTGGCAGCTACTAATTTACAGGTGAAAAATAAAGCCAGTGTGGCGTAGTGGTGAGAGTGTTGGACTAGGAGTCGGGAGATCTGGGTTCTAGTCGCCGCTCGGCCATGAAACTCACTGGGTGACTTTGGGCCAGTCACTGACTCTCAGCCTAACCTACCTCACAGGGTTGTTGTGAGGATAAAATGGAGAGGGGGAGGATTATGTAAGCTGCCTTGGGTTCCTTGAAGGAAAAAAGGTGGGGTATAAATATAATAAATAAAAATAAAATAATAAAAATAAATAAAAGGGTGTTCTCAGGAATACCATGCCCCTCCACCATGTCCCAAACTATAATATACTCCATTTACATATTATGTCCCATAGAACTCAGTGGGAGCCACAATCAGTATGCTTAACCCATTTCTAGGATTCTAGTTCTTGCTCATAGGTCAAGTGTGAGAGGTCCGGGGAATTTACTTTCGTTAGGGTACTTCCTGGTAAACGAGTCCTGAAATTAAGGACACAATCCTATAATATTTCGATGGAATAAAGTCCTACAACTCCCAGCATTCCCCAGCCAGCAAGGCCTGCAGGGGAATGTTTTTCTGTCTAAACATACATAGGATTATGCCCTAAATCTCACTGAAAAATCATACTAGTAAAATGACACATTTCCAGACTTTTCTAGTAATCTTTGTGTCTGTATACCAAATTGCTGCTTTCCTGGGTGGTCTGAAAGTACCATAACCATTTTGGGTTATACTTCTTGCCCTGCTCTTCTATTTTTAGGGTGAGATTTAGAAATGTGTCCTTTTCAGACAACTCTAGTAATCAGCCTGTCTTGGTGTGTGTGTGTGTGTGCACGCGCGCGCGTGCATATGTGCAAAATTTCAGCTTTCTGGGTGGCCTGGAAATACCTTAACTATTGGGGGGGATTTATTGAGGCCCCCACTTTGATAGAGAAATGTACAAATGCCCTATTTTCAGGTTTTTGCACTCAATGATCAAAAGCTGTGTCATGAAATTTACCTCATTATTGAGGCTACTATTTCAGCATGCAACAAGCTGCATATCGTACTTAATGTTGGGGTATGGGCCTTCTGTTGCTCTCCTTGAGTGAATGAAGTTTATTTCGATCACAGACCAGTATAGCAAAAAAAATAACAATAAAAATATCAGTAAATTACATAAAATCATTGTGTTAAACACCTCAATCCCAAGCTATGTCCAAAATATTATTATTCAATAAAACCATTCAACATCAGTTTTTGTTGGCTTATGGCAGCTGCACAAAAGCCAGCCTCTTTTAGAGTAACTTGAGGATCCTGATCCAACAGAAGATACTTGAGATAATATTCATTGGATCTACCAGGGGTTCGTTGTAAAATAGGAATAATAAATGCTTGGTGCAAATCCCGATAGAAAGAGCAGTACAGCAGAACATGGCCTACAGTTTCCACTATTCTCATCCCACAGGGACATACCTGTTCTTGATACTTCCAAACCTTCCATCCAATAGGGCTGAAGGCAGGACAGTAAACCTGGCCAAGGTGCAAGCTTTGCTAAATTTGGGAATATTCAAATCTGCAAGATAGTTTGCATGCACAAAGGTACTCCCATTGTCTCTAAAGTCAGGGTATGTTAAAGCCAGACTCAAATTACCGGTATATTGTTGTGGAGAAAGCCAACCTAAGCCCCCTGCCTGACACACACACACTCACCAAGGAGGGGGGAAGGAGACCCAGGGGGGGGGAGACAACCAGTCTCCACAGATGCCAAAGGGGACAAACAACATCTACATAGAATCACCCCAGGGGGGAAGGCAGGAAGCATCACCAGGTTTGTCAATGCTCTTGCATATCAGCCCCATCTACATAAGACTTGAATACCTCTCCAGGGCAGACGCTTCGGCCCCCTAAGAAATGGCCACTCAACACCATAGGATGGGACCATTAAGCAAGTGGCTTCAAAGGGACCCCATCCCACGGGGGGAAGGCGTCACCCCACCTGACCCAAAAGACCGCCCCTCAGGGAGGGTGTCAACCCACCTGATCACGGAGGGAGGGGCTACCTGAAACACCAAGGTATAAAACACCCTGCACAAGGGAACTTTTGTCTGGACCTGATCAGCAATCCTGCCCATGCCTGGGGTAAGGGAACAAAGGATCAGCAACCCCGGGAAACCAAGCTGAAATCACTGGCCGCTTGGGTTGACCGGACCCCCGGGAAACCAAGCTGAAATCACTCACAAGCCGCTTGGGTAGACCAGGCCCCGCCGGGAACCCAGCTAGCCGCTTGGGTAGACCGGGCCTCCGCCGGGAACCCAGCTAGCCGCTTGGGTAGACCGGGCCTCCGCCAGGAATCCAGCTAGCAGCGTGCGGTTGACTGGGCCCCCGCCGGGAACCCAGCTAGCCGTTTGGGTAGACCGGGCCCCCGCCGGGAACCCAGCTAGCCGCTTGGGTAGACCGGGCCTCCGCCAGGAACCCAGCTAGCTGCTTGGGTAGACCGGGCCCTGCCGGGAACCCAGCTAGCCGCTTGGGTAGACCGGGCCTCCACCGGGAACCCAGCTAGCAGCGTGCGGTTGACCGGGCCTCTGCCGGGACATGAGCTAAACTAACTAGCTGAGAGCCCTGAAATCACGTTGTCCTTGAGGCTTTTGCTTGCTACTTTGTACCGTCCTGATAAGCTGTATTGCTGGCGTGGGTCTGAGTTTGTGAAGGTAATTTTGTAAATAAACTTGTTTTCTAAAAGATACTTTTGTGGCTATAAGTTATCCCTTTGTTCTGGGCTAAGGGTGAGGCGCTGGGGACCTCGGAGAAGGCCCGTCCCAGGGCTCGCTACCCCCTTAGCATTGAACCCGCGCAGAAGACCAGGTTGTCGGTCTTCCACTATTGTAATTCCACATCCCTGATATGCTGCTGGTGAAAAGCCCAGATTTCACAATTTTTCATATAGAGTAGATTTCCATTTTGTCTGGCAAGTATCAATTAGTGTCAATAGAGCTAAACCCACTGGGGAGAAAATCAGCTTCAGCCAGTAATGAATCCAAAGAATCCATGCACGGGCCTCAACCAAAATTTGCCCTGCCTCTAAGCGAACAATTGCATTGGGAACACAACTTGGGACTCCCAACACTGCCTGCAAAAACTTAGTTTGAGTGGCCTCAAAGTGGGCAAAGCTTTTATATGCATGCAGCTGAGAACCATATAACATCTGGGAAATGACCTTTGCATTGAATACCTGGATGGCTGAGAGAATATATTGGCCTCCTTTCATGTAAAAGAAGCGGAGAAGAGCCTTAATGCTTCTCTGGTCATTCTCAATGGCATTTTTAGTTTGTAAGCTCCATAAACCAGAAGAGTGAAAGGTTATGCCCAGGTATCTGAATGATGCTATTTGTTCTATAGCGTGGTTGTTAATCTGCCATTTATGCTTTAACCTTCTTCTGGGGGGAAAAACATAACCTTAGACTTGGCAGTCTAAGCAGTAGTTCGTTTTTGCAGTAGAGGTCTGAAGTTCTTAAGAGACAGCTTAGACCAGTGATGGCGAACCTTTTTGAGCCCGAGTGCCCAAACTGCAACACAAAACCAACTTATTTATTTCAAAGTGCCAACACTGCAATTAAACCTGAATACCGAGGTTTTAGTTTTAGAAACACAACTCATACATGTTGTCCAAACTAATTAACATCTTTTGTCTAAAGAAAAACACAATAACAGAGCTTTCAATGATACAAACAGTTTTTTGTTGGGGAAAAAATCAACTCAAAAAATTATTATAGTACTACATTGTACACATAGCCTGAAGGGAATTTATACAAACTTTTTAAATAATTAGGCACATGTATTTTTGGATAAGGGATTCTCAACTTGTAATATGATTATATGCCAGACTGAAATTGTATGGGGCAAGCTTTACCCCAGGGCCTTTCCCTGCTTCTACAGGTGTCGGATTAGTACAAGTCAACCTGTACTAGGATGAGCAAGATAAACACGAAAACTAAACGTGCTTAACACATTTAAAACACTTTATGTCTTGGACTGCAAACACGGCATTAGGTAAAAGTTTGCATTGGGCATGCTTTTGCACAATTAATGTGATTTTTGCTATTGCATGCATGCTGATAATTTGTCAAACCTTGGCTCATACTCTGTTAGTTTGAGAGCAACACATGCAGCACTCAGGTCAACTGTTAGGGCTTTACATCCAAGCCATGCTCTGTGCATCATTCTTCAAAATCTTTTAAATGTGATAACAATGTAGAAAAGAATTCTGTAACAGGAATTCTAGAATAAAATCATTCTGTTCCACACTGTGAGAAAGAACAAAAATCATTAGTGTTTTGAAGAAGGGGACAGTCTTTTCGCGATCTGGTGACCAATGGCTCGAGTGCCCACAGAGAGGTCCCTGCATGCCAGCTGTGGCACCCGTGCCATAGGTTCGCCATCACTGGCTTAGACCTATGCTTGTCAAGGAAAGCAACACCGCGTCATTGGCATACAAGAGTACTGACAAGGGTGTATTTGCCAGATTCAGGGGATGGGAACATACTTCCACCAAACTTTTAACGAGTTGATATAAAAAATAAAGTTGGAGCAAGTATACAACCTTGTTTTACTCCATTTGAAGTTGAAATTTCCCTAGTTAGATGTCCCACCCAATTACATCTTCTCTGAAGGTGAGTATTCTTATATGAGAATTAAGAGACATCAATATTTGTATCCTGGAGCTTTTTCCATAATCTATTTCTCGAAATTAGGTCAAAGGCCAATTTACAATCGATTAAAGCTGCATAGAGAGCTCCTCCAGCAATTATTTTTCGACCAGATGTTGGAAGACCAGACTCTGGTCAGTAGTAGATCGCCCAGACTTGAATCCCAGCTGTTTGTCTTCTAAAATATTTTCTTGGTCCAGCCACTTAACTAGCTTTTCGTAAAGATAGCTGGCATATAATTTACTAATAATGCTTAAGAGGCTGATAGGTCTGTAATTTGAGGGGGCCAATCTTTCCCCTTTTTTTATATTTTGGGATAATAATTGCAAGCCCCCAATCCTCTGGGATATATGGTCAATACAGGTAAACATGGCTGCCAAAACTGGTGCCGTCAGTAGTGGTCTATACAGGTAAACACGGCTGCCAAAACTGGCGCCCACAACTCTATATTGGCTTTAAGCAGTTCTGGTGGGATGTTGTCTCCACCTGGTGCTTTACCCTGTTTAACATTCCGGATAAGGTTATTAATTTCAGAGATCGATACGGGACAATCAAGAACACTATTGAAAATAGCCATTGAGAACTGTTGAGATGGTTGGCCACTTGCATACATAGTGCGGAAATTAGATTCCCGAAACTTTAGTGGGAATAAGATATTCCAAACCAGCTGTTGAATTCTGCCAACCCCTCAAGATAACTTTCCAAAAGGTACCTGAGTCACCTGCCCTCAATGCCTCTATTAAGTATTGCCATGCTTCCCTTTGGGCTTGCTTCTTTTTCTCTTTAATTAGAGCTTTATGTCTCCTTTTAAGCTCAAAGCACTCCTCAGGGTGAACAAAGAGATCCAGTTCCCTGTACCACCTGTACTTTTCCACGAAGGAGTATTTCAAGGCAATGCTATCTTTATCAAACCAGCCTTTAGGCCTATTAGATGGGGGAGGTTGTCCTACACCCTTTTTATGCTTCAAACAATTTTGGAGGGAGGAGATCAGGTCCTGAAATAATGCTACTGCATGTAACACAGCATCATGAATCAAACTTGAATTTGGGGTAGGATTGCTTCCGACAGCAATCAGTTACATGCAGCAGCCCAGACGCTTGCGGAAGCCAAACAGTATACCAATTTTATAGCAGCTGCACTATTTGCCAATTGGCTTCCAGGCTCAATCTGAAGTGCTGAAGTTGACCTTTAAAACTCTAAATGGTTTGGGGCCAGTCTTCGCCCATGTGAACCTGCCCAACCCTTAAGATTGGACACAGAAGTCCTTCTCATTGGCCTGCCATTAAGATAGATTAATGGGCACAAGAGACGGGACATTTTCAGTGATGGCCCCACATTTATGGAACTACCTTCCTGTTTGCTTTTAAGTGGGCTTTAAGGATCCTTTTTATTTCATTCCGCTTTTTTGTTGAAAGGATAAGTTGGATTTTTAATATTTCTCTCATCTTTTAATGGTAATATACTTTTCATTGGTCTGATTGAAATTGTTTTATGCTGGTGCTTTTAGTTAGAATTTTAAAATATTTAACTAAATATTTTAAATGTTTTGTAATATGAATTTCAAGCCACCTTGAGAAAACATTTTTTGAAAGGCAGCATATTAGTTCTATAAGAAATAAGTGCTCACAGAATAAGCTGCACTTATCTGTGTGTATATGATACAAAAACCAACCTCCCCGCCCAAAAGTGTGTGTGTGTGTGTGTGTGTGTGTGTGTGTGTATGGTGGTAGTGGGGATATGTTTCACTCATCAACACTAGGCGATATCATTAACAAGCATAGCATCACATGTTTTATACACTATTGCAACTGGCATGACAACTGAAGGAAAAACAACATTTCCCACAGACAAAATATTGTAGTGTGAGTGGTGTGAAAATGTAACCACACAACCAAAGCGCTACCTCAAGGGAAAATGTTTGCGTTTCTGCAACATATTACCGGTAATAACTATATATCTATCACATTATAAACTGTCTAGAAAAGCTTCACAGGAATTAGCAAGTGTACATTATGCTTTTGTATTTGCCATGTATCTATGAGCTGGGACCAGAATTATATATTAGCTTAGCAAATGAATGGTTGCAGACATGGCTTTTCTGAAATAACAGATGCTGCAGCTAGGAGTGGCGTACCCTTGGAGTGCCGTGCTTAACCCCTTACATGTCCATTGATTCTCACCTGCCAACCCCCCTCCTAGCTCACTTGGAGTTAGGAGCCTTGCTGGGAGAAAAATAAATGGTGTTTGTGTGTACGGGAGAGATTTACAGGGGGGAACTGGCATGTGGGAAAGGGTTAAACCCCCTCCCACCTGCCGGTTCTACCCACAAGTGTCTACAAGCCACCACAGTAGCAATAAAATCCTGTGGATTGGATCCAACATCACATGAGCAGAAGTCCACTTGCACAATGAGGCCTCCCCCTCTTTTCCTCCACCCTGCCCCAAATCTATTCTGGAGGGTCCCCCAACACTCCAGAGCAGATTTGGGGGGCTGCAGGGGGGAGGGGAAATCCATTCTGCCAGCAGTTTTCCTTCTATTGGTGGAATGGCACCATTGGATCCAACCCACTGTTTTCTTCATAAGACATAAGTTGGAGGGTGCTCAACCTGTTCTGGATGGGGTTGCACACTCCACCTTAAGGAGCAGGTTCTTAGTTTGGGGGTTCTTCTGGAGCCATTTTTGTCACTTGAGGCTCAGGTGGCCTCAGTGGCACTATGTGCCTTCTATCAACTTTGGTTGGTGGCCCAGCTATGCCCCCATCTGGACAGGGATAACCTGGCTTCAGTCGTCTATCCTCAGATAACCTCCAAGTTAGATTGCCATGATGCACTTTACTTGGGGCTGCCTTTGAAGATGGTTCAGAAGCTGCAGCTTGTGTAAAATGCAGTGGCCAGATGGAAAATGGGGACAAGAAGGTTCGAACATATAACACTGATTCTTGCCCGCTTGCCCTGGCTGCCTGTATGTTTCCGAGCCCATTTCAAGGTGCTGGTTTTGATCTATAAAGCCTTACACAGCTCGAGAACACAGTACCTGATGGAGTATCTTTCCCGGCATGAACTTACCTGTACACTATGCTCATCATCTAAGGCCCTTCTCCAGGTGCGTTCTCCGAGGGAGGCTTGAAAGGTGGCCACAAGGGAGAGGGCCTTCTCAGTAGTGGCCCCCCGGTTGTGGATTGATCCACCTGGCACCAACATGGTTGGTTATCTTTTTGATGTCAAGTTAAGACTTTACTCTCAGGTATTTGGCAGCATATGATAAGGTTTTTAATTCTGGTCCTGGATTTTTTATTGTTGATTGTTAACATTGTTTAGGGTATGTGTGCTGTCTGTTTATATGTTTGTATGTACATGGTTTTTATATTATGTACAATATTGTATTTTCAAGGTTTTAATCTTTGTAAACCATCCAGAGAGCTTTGGCTATTGGGCTGCATAGAAATGTACGGTAATAAATGAAAATGAATGAAAAAACAAGGCTAAATAAATATTATATCTGGAATTAGTGTAATACACTAATATTTAAAATGATTGTAAATGGTCTTGTGTGGTCACACTTCCTTCTGGATTGTGTTTGGTTCAATCAGAATTAAGCATGCTCTCATTTATGAGGATTATATACTTACAATACAAAATTAAAGAAATCAGCTTCCTAAATAATCAAGGGTATGTACAAATGTGAAACTAAATATTACTGTTCTCACTTGGGTTAACATTCGTATTTGCAATCAATTGAAATATGTTTGGACACCTTTTAAAATTTACTGAGAAGCTTATCTCTTGTACAAAAGGATGCAGGGGTAACATATTGCTTCCGATGGAGTGTTTCCTATTATAGAGTACAATGATAAACTATTAACCTAGCCAGCAACTGGTACCGTTCCAAATGAAATCATAAAACCTTTGCCTACTAAGCAAAATTAGGGTTCGTTATATTTCATTCTGTGTAACCCATTTTGCTTTATGAGCTTCTTAGCAATGCAGTAATAAACATTTTCCTTGCTTATAGAAGTAAACATTCAAAGTGCTCACTTCTTAGCATTATATTTTCCCCTTATTAATTACAAAAAAAGGAGAGAACTAGGTTCTCAGAATGCAAAATCTTTATTAAATAGAGGAGCCCAATGCGTTTCGGCCTGTGTTTTTTTCTAAGGCCTTCCTCGGGGCTGTAAATATTCAAAATACATAAAATAAGTACACATGGTGAGGACAACACATATTAAAAATACATTCTCATTTGTATAATAAATTTCTTTATATTCTAAATAGAAATCATTTAAAAACATTTTCTTAAAAATAATGGGAATCAAGTATTTTTAAACAAAGACATATGTTTTCTTTATATAAAATACGTATATCTTACTTGTAAAAAAGCCTGCAGAATTTTTTCACAACTGAAGCGTCTTTCACTGTTTTAGTGGTGACTGAAAAGACAGGTCTTTTTTGAACATTATTATATTTTAGTACAGTTTTTTTCTTAGGTGTTATCTTGTTGGCAAAATGTCAAGGACATCCAATCCGGACACAGCTTGTAGAACTGCAGTAATTTGTAGAGTCACATTAATGGGAACAGTTCCAAATCCTCATTGAGACCCTTAGGTTTTAAAGTGTCTAATTTAATGATCCATTGTATTTCCTTTCTTAATAATTGTTTTTCATTATTAGTGTTAATTTTATCCAGAGCCCAAAGATCTGTATCGGAATGTTGCTGTTCTGTAAAATGTTGAATTAGTGGTGCACCTTGTTTTTTGTTTTTTATATTACTAAGGTGCTCTCCTATACGTCTTTTTAAGGGTCTGATGGTTTTTCCTACATAAATTTTTGGGCATTTGCACTGGATTTTTAAAAATCAAGGAACAAGCAAAGAACTATTTCAAATGGAATATTCAGCTTATCCTTTGTTCCATTTATCTTCTACGTTGTAGGTTTACAAATCTGTTATTTCTTGAACTCAGTCTTGCACCTTCAGTTTGGTTTACGGTGTTCTAATTAATGTGTTTGCCATCCTGAAGATCCCGAAGCAATTATGTGTGATACTGTAGCTGGCTTGCACAATGAACTTCTATGTTCTTCTAGTTTCTTGATATTTGGAGGGCATCGTTAATGTGTCTTCAGTAGAGGAGCCATCTAGATAGGAGGTGGTAGCTAGGTCCTTAGGAAGACTGTTTTTTCAGCAGAAGACATCTGCAACTGGCCACCATCTTAACTCCTTTCTGTGGAAAAGGTGAGAAGGTGTTTGCTGCAGAGCTCCTAGGTTTCCTAGGTGTTGTGTCCTTCCTTGAACAATGTGTGGCCATTCTCACATGGTTTTATCCTGCCTCCTTCTTCCAACCAGCTCTCTGTAATACACACTGGTCCGCCTCCCTTATCCAGTATCAGATCCTGGATGCTCACACTCTTCCCATTTACTGACCTAGCATTCAAAAGCACCGTCTTCAGACCAGGGAGCAGGTTGTCACCACAACCCCCAGAATCTTGGCTGACAGACAACCTGGAAGGAAGGGAGGGCAACATCTGGTTATTCCCACTTCCTCCTGCAACAGCCGGTGCGCCTGCCATCACCCCCTTCTGCCGACTACCTTCGTAATGGCTACCCCCTGCCCCCAAAACCTCCTCTCCCAAGTACACAGTAAAACCGCACACTACATACCAACACAATGATACTGTCAGTTTTGCCAGCATCCTAAATAGTGCCATTTCGTATGTATATCGCTAAAAAATAATGCAAAAATAGTACATCATGTCCACTGCAAGGCCTGGCACCTATCTCATTCGTGGAAGTTCTGTTGGTTCAGATCTAGAGAAACGCATATGTAGTAGGGATGGTGGAAGCCAACTTTCCCACTCCTACCCTAGGAGCCTTCTGAAATGCTCCCCTGAGAGTTGGGGGGGGCTTCTGTAAGGAGTGGGCTGTGGTGCAAGGGACTGAGAGGGAAGAGGGGATCTCCAAGAATCTGTGAACAGAGGTCACACACACAAGTTGCCTCTGCCTGGTTTTCAGGGTCTCCCCTTAGCCTCCTGTGCCACAGCCCACCCCATTCAGTGAGGTTGGTACACTTGGGCAGGTGGCATGGGGGGCTGCGAGTGGGGAAGTCAGATTCCACTAGCTCCATTTTTCATGTTTTTCTCTGTGTAAAATAATACGACATATACAGAGCACAGCTATTGTAGTTCTGTTAACCACAGATTGTTGTGGAAAAATTATCTACTGTGTTGTGTTTGGAGAGGTTTTTAGAGAGGACAGTTTATCACAGATGGCATCTGAGCACAGTCAGGGATGCCTACAAGAATGAATGGGAGACACTTCAATGTATACAATCAGGTGACAATGAGTCAGTACAACTAAACAAGACAAGTCCAAAAAGAAACACCTAGGTCTGACAAAAGGTCAGACATATCCCATCTTCCAGCCATCATGGCTTTATATAAGGTAATCAGTACAGTCTTTGGCAAGGGGGATGTGGCTCACAGTACTCTTTAGCATAACAGAGCAGAGGCTAGGCACAACCAATGGATGAGTGATTTGCCCTCAGGGTTGTTATTTCCAAACATATATCCGTATGTCTTTTCATGACACCACAAGTGTGCCATTGCCACTTCAGGGAGAAGGCTATGAGTGACTCCCTAGTTATAGATACAAAGCACTGATCCAGTGTGAAACAGGCTTCTAAGGAAGTCGTGGAGACTTTTGATCCATCGGTCACAATCCATTGCATGTTTTCCCATTCCAAAGAACTATGGGATGCAATTGGTTATGCAAGATGGGTTTTGAAACCTACTGATATTATCCTGGGCTGATCAATGCAGCCAATGTTCTAGCGGATTAGCAAAGTACTGTACATCCAGATCCAGAAAGTTACACTCTAATAAATTAATACTTTATACAGAATCAAATTGCATAAGAAAAAATGCCAGTAGCTGAAGGTGTGCCCCACTCTTTAATGATTTGCAGACCTCGTTCATACAACACGACAAACCAGAGTATGGGCTGAGTGTGGATTGTCATTGAACTATGGTTGTTAAATTGTGGGTTGTTGTTGAATCATGGGTTGTTGTGCTGTGTGAACCCAACCATGCCAACAAACCATGGTTTGTTAACCACAAACAATCCACAGTTCACAACCCAACAATAAACTATTAGTTCTCATCATTCATACAACACAGCAATCCACAGTTCAATGACAACTCACATTCGACCCATACTCAATCCATGCTCTGGTTTATCATGTTGTGTGAACCTACCCACAGTGTGCTGGTGAGGGAGGGAAGATACCAGGAGTGAGCATGGACACATAGTGGCTGAAGAGAAGATTGGTAGCCCAGGTATGATCTTTCACAAAGATGAATGCTTCAGATTTCTTTAATAATTCCTAGGCTGTTTGTAATTGAAGGTCTACTGTTTTTAAGACTCATTGGAAGCCTCCATTTTCACCACTGTGATCACTTTGGATATTCAGTCTGGTAGTGAATTGCACAGTTACCAAGTAAATCATAATCTTGATATATGCAAGAAGAGATGCTTGGAGGATCAAGTACATCTTAGTCTTGTTTTTTATATGCAACTAAAGTAAAATGCAGCCAACTTTTATTCTGGCAGTCTCCCTGTGTCTTTATCAGATGCTTTACATGCAAAGCTTTCCCCATTCTTGCATCTCATGCTGGGGAAAGCTCCAGCTGCCAGATCTTTGCTTGTTACACATATTAAAGGCACAGTGATTCCATCTGAAAAAACCCTCGTTCCAACCTTAGCATCCAGTATTGCAATCTTCCCCAACTTAGTGCCCTCTAGATGTGTTGGACTACTACTTCCATCATTCCCAGCCGGCAGTCCTACATATCTGAAGGACACCAGGTTGGGGAAGGATCCAGTACTGTATACATGAAATCCTCTATAGCAGATATTTCTTTAATGGCTGCTTCTGTTTTAAACTCGAGATGGAATAGTTGGATAATTAATTGCTGCAAGAACTTTTATTTGTTGTGGTTTGATCATTTTGATTAAAGTGTGTGTATGGGATTACTATATAGCATCCTTGAGATTTCATATTTATTATTAATTTATTTGTTTCATTTCTATACCGCCCAATAGCTGAAGCTCTCTGGGCGGTTTACAACAGTTATAAAACACAGTAAAATATAAAATTGTAAATAAAATATAAAAATACAAACAATCAAAACATTAAAAAAAATTTCACTAGGCATTTTAAAAACATTTTTTAAATTACTTAAATAGCTAAGACAAGATTATAAAAAGTAGACTGGTTAAAAAAGGTGACATAACCACCCCCCCGTGTACTATTTGGAGCTGTTAAATGCCTCAGCATAGAGGGCAGTCTTAACCCAGCGCCGAAAGGATAGCAAAGTTGGTGCCAGGCGGGCCTCAGTGGGGCGCCTGTTCCACAGTTGGGGGGCTACCACAGAAAAGGCCCTCACCCTTGTTGCCGCCCTCCGAGCCTTCCTCGGGGGTGGCAATTGGAGGAAGGCCCCAGGTATTGAGCGTAGTGTCTGGGTAGATTGTGGTTGGGAGAGGCGTTCCGTCAGTATGTGATGGATTGAGGCCTACACAGGATTCAGTTTGTTGAAGCCTGAAGGCCCAAACACTTCCCTCGAGTAGTGAAGCCTGAAGGCCCAAACACTTGGATGGGAGGGGGAGTTTGAGAGTTTTAAGTTACCCAATAGAAGTTAAGAATCAGTTCTCCTGTGCAAGGTCACATGGTTATAACCTTCCATTCCTGGGAAGACTATATATGTGGGGTGTGGTCAGCTAGCAGTTAGTGTGTGCTGGGAGAGAGAAGCAGCATCAGAGAAACAGCAGAGAGAGAGAAAGAGAAACTGGCTGGCCGACTGCATAGGAAATAGGTAGTCTGAAGTTATACTAGAGAACATTGGATTGTTTGTTTTATTTTATCATACTTGCTTTTGAATTATAACCACTCTATTAAGTAAAAACCCTAATATTATTAGTAAAGTGTTGTTGTTTACCCTGGAGTTTGGAGTGACTTATTCACCACGTCTAGAGCCTACACCCACGTTACTGGAAGCAGGCAAAAGACTTGATAACCTAGAGAGGGAGAGGCTTTGGGAAGAGGCAGAGATCTCCCAAAGGCAGATCAAGGGGTCCCTGCAGTAGCGGAACCTTGACAGAGTATTATAATTATAAAGCAGTATTTTGCTTTATAGTGTTGGTTCAAAAGCATTGCAACACACCAATAAGCGTTTGGTAAGGATGGGTTAAAAATGGGAGAGCCAGTGTGGTGTAATAATAGTTAGACCATGTGGGTCCCTTGAGATGTTTTGGACTATAACTCCCATCACCACTGATTGATAGCCATGTTAACGGTCTGCTGGGAGTTGTAGTTCAAAACATGTTGAGGGCACCAGGTTGGAGAAGGCTGGCTTAGAGTGTTGACCAGGATTTTTTTTCTTGGGTGGTGGTGGTTCCAGGTTCAAATGCCCGCTCAACACTAAAGCCCCCTAGATGACCTTGGGCCAGTTGCTAGCTCTCAGCATGACTTACCTCACAGGGTCATTGTGAGGATAAAATGGGCAGAGGGAGAGAAGACAAGATGTGTTGCTTGTAGGAATATTTAATATACGTAAATAAACAGTGGGTTTTGTTCCATATATATACCGTAAATGTATGTATATATTCCGCCTCTTACAGTAATGAGACTAGTGTGGGAGTGGGAAGGCCTGTTTGTGCCTGGGGCAGCCCCATGAATTTTGGGATAGGAGGAGCGCTAACATTCAAGATCTGTGTGTCCCCAGGTTTTGCCAAACAAAGCGAGCTAAGGGAGCCTGGAGCTGTGAAAGAGCAACGGCTGCCTGGAATCTCTCTCTGCTGCGCCCTTTGCCCTTCGGGCTGTAGCTTCCTTGCACACGCTCGGATCACAGGGGAGCTGAAGTTTCATTTACCGACTGAGCAACTTTGAAAAAAAAGCTCCTGTTCCCAATTAGTGTTGCAAGTTGTCCAGATCAATGGTGGGTTAAACTGAGCTGCCCACTCAAGTGGGGGGCGTAGCAGGCAATAAAAGGAGAGGAAAGAGCGGGTGTGTGTGTGTGGGGGGGGGGAATGCTCGCATCTCTTTCAAGGGGCTGGATTCTTTCAAGCGAGCCGGATTCTTGTGTGAAAAACAACTGCCACAATACTTAAGTTGTAACCTTCTCACCCCTGACGGCATGGGAAAGTGTACTCCTCAGCTGTTGGTGGGGAGAGAGGCCGCGGTAGTCATGAGAAATTTTGATAAAAAATGCAGCTTCAAGCTTGCCCTCCTCTTTTGCACATGTCATCTTGCCTATCAAACGGCTTAATTGGAAAATTAGTCGTGCTTTTCATTTAGAGCCCTGAAAGTTCAAGTGCCAATAATTTCTCAGGGGCCTTTTTCCTCTCTCTCTTCTTGGTTTTGTTTTATTTGCGAAGAACATTTTCATTGTGGGATGCAGGAGCGCCTGTACTACAACAGGAAAACCAGAACTTTGGAGCTTTCGTCCCTGATTCTTTTATTATCTTTAATAAAACTTCATTTGTTTGCAGCATTCGATTTCTGTGCCCTTCTGTTTTCATCATGATAGCTTAAAATGTAGTATTTCTAGGCCAACAATGTTCAGAAGAAGAAAAAAGAACATTGGCTACTTTAAAAAAAAAAAAAGAGGTTGAGTGGAAGATTATATTCTATGGATCTGTCATACTATGGAATAAAAGATTAATGTTAAAATAGGGGTTAGCTTGGAACCTTTTTGTAACCACACTTTACTAAATCAATGCATCTGCGCATGTGCGCTCTCTTTCTGTGTCTCTCTGATACACTAGTAAAAATAAACTTGGAGGACCTATGGGATTTTTGAGACTTTTTGGCTGAAAATACATTTTCAAAATATTTCATATATGACAATGCTAGACCTTTCTCAGAAAAGTAATGCCTAAAATTACCACAAGGTCATTAAGCTTTGAATAGTTGAGGCACACTACAGTGGGTATATTGGTAATGCGAGGGGCCCTCTGTTTTGCTCCCATCACCACGGCCAAGGGCAAAAGCATTTATGAAGGCCCCTGGCTTAGCACCACACCTGTCTCCAGCTCATTACTCTTAGGGCTTCTTTAGATCAAGGATCCACAGCTGTTGCTAGTGCATCGAGATGGCCTCCCTCCTTTTACTACAGCCCCATACTGGATGGTCATGGAAGTTTAAAGCCACCTTCCCCAATCTGGCGCTCTCCAGATGTGTTGGACTGTAAGTCCCATCATTCCCAGCCCATGTGGCCACGCGGGCTGGGAATGATGGAACTTGTAGTCCAAACACATCTGGGAGGTAATAGGTCGGGGGAGGCGGCTTTAAACTAACTGAACAGGGCTTCTGTTGCGATTGTCTTGGGAACCACCTCCCACATGAACCCAGCAACCTGAGGATTACTTTAAAGCAGTGTTCTAAATGTTATAAATAGCACTGGGAAGTGGATAGATGGGGGAAGATGCATGTACCGCATCAGTATCAAGAACTGGCAGTTTTTAGCATTTTTATGTAAAAGGTAAAGTCCTGAATCCAGCTACTGCCATCTGGAGAGATGGGATCTGCACATCATAAGAGCCTGCTTACCGCTCTGAAGGGGTACATGAGTCTACAACAGCAACCATAATTAAGGAACAGCTGTGGAAATGCCAGTTGGACAGACATGAATAACGTCGGCAGTACCATAAATCTCAAGACATAAGATGCATAAGATATAAGCAATAGTGGTGCTATCTATACACGGACTTCAGTCTCAACAGATTGGGACTTGAACTGTTTAATACTGAACCATTTGCAGATTGGGTTCTGTATAAAAGAACAATTTGCCTAAAACAGATGTATTTCTTTGTCCCATAACACTTTAAGAGAATCTTTATGCTCTTCTTCTTTTTGTAACATCGTATATAAAACCTTTGTTGTACCTCTTGTTGAAACATTACCTTCTATAGCTTCTCTAGTCAAAACTATCTTTTCAAAATTGGTTACGGTAGTTCTCTTTCGCTATCCATTCTTGTCCTCCACTTCTTTAACCACAGTTCCAGTTGCATTGAATTTAACCATGAAATTCTCTCTCTTCCTACTAATTCTATTATATGTTCTCTAGTCTTCAATTTTTCCACCCAATCCATTAATTTAATCACCTTTTTTCTCCTTAGTATAGCTTCTATATGTCTTACATTTTCTGGAAAGTCCTCCATGACCACTATCGGAGTTAACGGGGATACCTCTGGTGTAAAAAATTTCCTCGTACTATTCCAACTCTCTAACATATTCCTCAAAAAGGGATTTTCTAGTCCTTTTATAATATTATTTATATTTTTCTTAAATAATATATTCACCATCATGTTTCCTAATTCTCGTGATTCTAATTCCAACCACATTTTATCTTTCCCTGCTATAATGTCCAAAATATGTCTTACTTGGTTGGCTAAATAATACCACTTTATATTAGGAAGACCTAAACCACCTATTTTTTGCGCTTTATACCAACTATACTTATTAATCCTTGATCTTTTCCTTCCATTACAATATTCATTAATAATTAATTGTCAATCTTTAATTTCTTTTTCTGTAATCTTTACTGATAACATCCTAAACAAAAAGTTTATTTTAGGCAATATCTTCATTTTTACCAACGCAATTCTACCAAACCAAGAAAGTCCAATTTTTTTATACTACTCTTATTTTATTTTTAACCTCAGTCTTTAACTTTCTAAAATTTTGTTCTCCTACTTTATCAATAGATGTATTTCTAAAAGACTCACCTACAACACAAGATACATGTTTAGTTGGAAATAAGTGCCATTGCCAGTGTCTTCAATGAGACTGACTCCCAGGTCAGCCCTGATGCCACAATCCTATGCATGTCTAGTCAGAACTAAGTCCCACTGAGTTTAATGGGACTTTGTCCCAGTTAGACTGTATATTAATATTGCAGCCTTACACTGCAATCCTTTGCATGTTTACTTGTAGTGGTGAGAGTGTTGGACTGGGACTCTGGAGATCCGGGTTCTAGTCCCCGCTTGGCCATGAAACTCACTGCGTGACTTTGGGCCAGTCACTGACTCTCAGCCTAACCTACCTCACAGGGTTGTTGTGAAGATAAAATGGAGAGGAGGAGAAGGATTATGTATGAATTTGAATTCTGATATATATCATATGAAAAGCTCACTCTCAAGTTTCCAGGACGATTCACTGGTTAGCCTTTGTGTTGCACTTCTGAAATTATAGTGTGGTTTCCGCTGTTCTGTGTATTCTGTGGGGTCAGGACTGCAACCAGTCACTTGGAAGGGCCACAGGTGAGTATGTAGTCCAAGTCAGGCCAAACTCCAGGTCCAGGTCAGCAAGCAGAGGTCAAAAAGGCCTAAGGCAAGTATGTCCTCAAGGTCAGGCAGAAGCTTACATCTCAAATGGAAAGGGAATGTTTAGGCAGGGCATAGGAATCTCTAAAGCAGCTAATCTAAACTGCTGACCTATAAAGCCCTAAATGACTTGTTTTGGAAAGGAGTGCCTTTCCCTGTACCAGCCTGCCCATGCTCTTAGATCTGTGGGGGAGGCCCATCTTGCCATCCCACCAGGAGGGAAAGTATATCAAGTGGTGACACAAGATAGGGCCTTCTCCGTAGTGGCACCCTGACTTTGGAATGTCCTCCCAGAAGAGGTGCACCTGGCACCAACTTTAGTATAATATCAGTGCCAGACTAAGACCTATTAGTTTACCCAGGCATGCATGACTGGTTAGCTCTGTTGTGGATTGATTGACTGATTGATTCATTTATCAGAGGGTTTTGTCTTTTTAAAATATATATCAGGGGTGGACAACTGCAGATGTTGTTGGACTGCAACTCCCATCAGCCCTAGCCAGCACAGCCAATGGTGAGGGATGATGGGAGTTGTAGTCCAACAAGATCTGAAGGGCCACAAGTTGCCTACCCATGATATATATAAATGCTGTTGTTCCCTAACCTCAGGGTTTTTTTGTTTTTTTTTATGAAGGATGAGATATAAGTAGAAAAAAATTAATAATAATAATATTTCCCCTGGCAATTGCTGAGACTAAGGAACCAAACCTCAAGCAGCTGATATAAAACCAGGGTGCTTCCAGATGAGGCTTTTATTGTGCAATCATCCTGCCCCATTCACAGAATTTTAATGTAATCTTTCATTTGTATCCCTCCCGTGTTTTGGCGCCACTTCTTCAGTCTTTTTTCTTAACAGAAACAATCTCTTAAGGAGGGAAAGACAGAGGCAGCTGCAGGAGGCCTTTGGATTGGTAGTGCCAGGAGCTGTCAGTGTGGAAACGCCCCCAGTCAGGCCCTATTGGCTCCCACTTGCCCAGACAAATGATGGCGATCTTTATTGTCAACCATGGCGGCCTTGGGCCTCTTGTTATTAGTTTTATTGCTTGCTTAGGGTACAATCCTATGTATGTTTTGACAGAAAAAAGTCCTACAACTCCCAGCATTCCCTGGCTGAGGAACCCTGGGAGTTGTAAGACTTTTTTTCTGTTGAAACATGTATAGGATTGCGCTCTTAATGTTGCTTTTTCTTTTTTCTTTCTTTTATATACAAACTGTATATGAACTTGTCCTTTTCTTCACACAAATAACAGTTGCAAGGTATTTCATAGGGTGGAAAGGATGTTTTGCTTTTTTGAAATTTGTACAATATTTCCAGTACAATGTTATCTTTCCTCTCCTCCCCCCCCCCTTTGTTCTTTGACAGAAGACAGAGTAGGGACACAGCCATTTACGTCCGCAAAGCCATAATTCTCCACACAAATTATATGAGCTTGTGGCACAGATGGGAATTGTCTGCACCTAATATAGTGTTAATAATTTGAATGGGGGGTCCCGAGTGCGGTGGGCACACCTCAAATGAGCCATGTGGTGAGCGCTTAACCACAGGTGGACCGATTCCCATTTGAACAGCTGACAGCCCTGAATCATTTATTGCATGCAAATGGTGAGACCTGCCTTTGACTTTAGAACCAGGATCCAATTGCTACAGGATATTTGCGGTAATTGCTAGTTTCAGCTGACAGGAGTGGTACAGGCAGTCCTACAGCAAGTGATTAAGGAGCTGGGAGAAGTGTCTGCTCCACCCTCTTCCCCCTCAATGGTTTCCTTTCTCCATTTTTATTTTAATCATCCTGGAAGGGCTAACCAGGAAGCTCCCATATGGTTCATCCAACACAGCCTATAAAGTCAATTAATCTCATTGTATGTCGTTTAATTGGGATCAGACATTTCTGAAAATGAGGTACAGCAGGCAGCTAAGTAGGGCACAAGATGTGGTGTGGTAGTGTAGGACAAAGCACCAAGAACACACAGAATCTAACAGGGCTAGGCCATGGGATAATTTATTCCTGGTGGATAACTTACAGGCATAACATTTCATTTCTTCTGTTCTCGGAGATCAGCCTTCTCCCAACCTGGTGTCCTCCAAATGTGTTAGGATTAAATGCGTTAAAGGCTGCCCCTCCCATGAAGCGCGGTGAAGCCCCCGCTTCAGGTGGCAGAGCAACGAATTGTGCTGCTCCCCCAGCTCCTGCCAGGAGGGCCCACCTCCTCCAGCCTGTGCTCTGGAGAGCTCCGCCAGCCACTCTCCCGCCGTGACATTTGCCTCCTCGGCAGCCAAATGGCCTGCCTGGGCTCTCCGCAGCAGCCACCCTCTGGGCAACGCTAGGCTAGCAGGTGCTCAGGAGAGCCCCGCCTGTCCCACTCTCCCGCTGTGGCAAATGCTGCAGCAGGAGCGTGGCTGGCGGGCATCCTCAGAGCAGAACAGAGGATGGGCGCCTGCTCTCAGCACGCGGATCCTTTCGGTGAGAGCTGGATGGCAGGTGGGCTCCTCTTGTGAGAGTTGCACTGGCTGCTTCCTCCGGATGAGAGCTGGCATGAGAAGGGGTGGGGGCGCACAATGAGGGGAGGGGAACATGTGACAAGGGGGGCACATGGTGAGGCAAGGGGAAGGGGGTGGGGCAGGTGATGAGGAAAGGGGCAGGGTAGGGTCCTGGGTCGTGCAATGCAACAAGGCAAGGGGGAGGGGCTTGGGGGGCACACGCCAAGGGGGTGGGGGGATGTGTTGCAGCAGTCTGTGTGCTCTCCCACCTCTGGTGGTAGGAGGGCTTGCGCTGGCACTAAATGTGTTTTGGAATAAAAGTGTAACAAATAAGTAAAATAGGTTTGGGTATTGTATTCCATGGGAATGGTGGGGGCCTTGGTTAGAGTTGGTAGCTAGAACTTCCACTCTTTCACATTCTAACCCAGCCGTCCCAACCTGGTGTCCTCCAAATATTTTGGACTAGAACTCCCGTCATCCTTGACCATTGGCCATGTTGGCTGGGGCTGATGGGAGTTGGAAGTCCAAAACATCTGGAGGACACCAGGTCGGGGAAGGTTGATGTAGCTCTTTTCTGCCATGAAGCAGTCACTGACATTCTGACTGATTCCCCTCTCTGTCCCCTCCCCCCCCCCAGCTCCTGCTGCCCTGGCCTTTCTTTGTCCCCGCCCCGCTTCTACCTGATAGCTAGAAGCATCCTAGCCACTTCTTGGGTGTCCTGGCGATTTAAACAAAACAATTATTCAACACAATACTCCCAAGGCCTTGCCAGCTTTGTACGTGGTGTTTATATTGATTTAATCTTCCTGACAGGAAAGCGCTTATCATTTAAATAAAAGCATATATAGGATTTGGTCATGCTGAAGCGTTTTATATTCTTGCAGGCTGTAGAAGCAAGCAGCAGTTATGATCCACAGCAGTTAAATGGACACGCACACACACACACACACAGTTATCTGCCCATGGCTGTAAGAATGAAGAATCGTGGAAATTTAAATTAAATAGATTAAGCTGCACCCAGCTGTCAGCCATGTGATGAACTTGACATGTAAAACATGGTTTAAAATGTATGATCAAGGAATTAACGTATGAGCATCTAGCAAATGTGGCTAGACATCTGACCCTTGTGTTTTGGTGCTGATCAGAAAGGTAGCAGGAAGTGATATGGCGACCTCTCAGTATGAGTGGGCGAACAAATTACAAGCACTAGCATCTATACTCCCACTGGCGCCGCGTTGGAAACCCAGGTACTAGCACAATATTTTGTCGTCATGTGATGGACCGGATTGTCTAGATGTGGGAGACAGCCATATTCCAATTAGCAGAGCTTTCCAAAGAGGTCAAGGGAGGGAGCATCGATAGTGGAAGACCCACCAGCATGGCAGAATGTGTGTGTGTGGGGGGGGGGACGGGGACGGGTGGCCAGAGGGGAAATACATATGCCAGTTCCAGGGCAAGTGCACTTTCTTCTCTGTTCTGGGATGTATTGGGTGAATGGGATCTGCCCTGGAACATCCCCTGTTTGGCTGTTACCACTGACAGAGCACCAACAGTGTGATGGCAAACTCCATGGAAGTTTCATGCCTGCAAAGAGGAGGCTTGAAGGGCCGGATCTCCCTCTCCGTAGGTGGATCCGCACCACCCAATGGCCCCTGGCATACCCTCCCAAGGGCCACAGAATTGCAGCCTAAATGGTTTTCTTATTTAAAAAAAGTCAGAAAAATGAATACTCCCGCCCCAGTAGGGGACAGTCTTCTCAAAACCCTTACAGAATCCTTACTTCAGGACTCCAAATCAGGAAGCAAAATTCACTCTAGCAACTGGGGCTGAAAGGACAAGGCACCACAGAGAGTAAGCAACCCCATCCTTCCCAGGTCCACAAAATGACAGGGCATTGCTGGAAGCTTAGTGCGTTTGCCACCTGAATGAATTAAAGTGCTCCATGGGTGGGTGCTCAGTGTCTGAGAAGGCTTCCTCCCCGCTTCTAAAATTAAACAAAAATGTTAATAAGATGTTCACAAAATGGCACAGACATGGGAAGGTAGGAATTAGCACTACAGTATGTCGTCTCCACTTTGTGGTGCTCCAGGGCTGTTTGCACCAGATTACTTTTCATCAGAGTCCCCATTGCAAAGTTCTCACTTGTCCCCTCTTCTGTAATGTAAGGTCTTTATCAAGGGTGGCAAAGCTGTTGCCCTCCAGAAGTTGTCGGACTGCATCAGCCCTAGTCAGCATAGCTAATGTTGATGGGAGTTGCAAACCAACAACATCTAGAGGGCCACCTGTTTTCCATCCCTGGCCTGTATGGACATGAGGCTAGAGTGATGTAACCCTATGTCATACATCAGTGGTGGGGAACCTTTTTCAGCCCGAGGGCCGAATTCAGTTTTGGAGAAGCCCACATTCCATTGGTGGACAGGACTGGGGACAGGGCCAGAGGCAAAAGGGGTGTGGCCAAAAATACAAAGGATGCCAACATACTGTAGCTTAAAGCTCTTATTGCCAGAAACTAAGTCTTAGGAGAGGCATTTCAACCTTCTGGGGCGGGGGGGGGGGGAACTACACAAAAGCCGGGAAGGCTGTATTAGTCTATGCGCTAGCAATGTTATTGCTTATTTATTTAATAATTTTTTACCCCGCTTTTTCCCTCCCAAAAAAGGAGTCACTCAAAGCAGCTTACAAAATTTAAAAGCACAAAAAACAGTAACTAATTAAAAATATATTAACAAGCTAAAGGCTGCAGCTTTGGTATGCAGTCAGGGTATTATAGATCAAAGACAGCATTTTGAATTGTGTGCAGAAGGCAATAGGAAACCAGTGCAAACAGTTAAGAAGCATGTGACTGAATCTATTTTACTACTGGTTTCTCCTCACCACAACCCCCTCCCCCTCTCAAAAAAATATCACATACGAACTTCCCCTCAGCTTACTTTTTTGAGAAAAGCAGGCTTCTTTACTACAGGCCAACAAACTTTAGATATTAGTACGTTCTATATGAAGGAAGGAAAGCTGAAAAAACAAACAAACGTGCATGCCCCCCCTTTCTCTTTTGCTTTCTTCCTAGGGCCTTCTCCCCACCCCCATTACATCGGAATTTTATGAAAGAAAGAGCAAACAGAATTTAAATTGGTCTTTGTAGGGAGGAAAGGAGTGTCACTTTGATTTACTATTTTGCATAATCTTCAACCACAACTGGCTTTCAATGCCTTGGTACAGCCTGTCCTTGGAGCAAACTTGAGTATGTTATCTGACAGGGCCTAGATTGGGAGATAAGCATTTAATACCAGTAGATAACCATTGCTGTAGAATACAATGCACAATGTGGTTTCACTTCCATCCTCCCCCTCCTCCCTTAAAGATTTGTCCTGAATGTTTACATGATGATGCATCTTAATCTTTCATCCTGTGGTTGTTTGTTTTCCAGTGGTCATGCTGATGAGTCTTTCTCCTTTAACTGATGTACTGTATGTAAATTCATTGTTATTCTTCTTAAGTGTTGAAGTAAACCAAAATCAGCAGGCCCATGGATTTGTGTGTTCCCATCCAACAGAAGCTATTCAAAGTGTTTGTGTGCGCTGTTCTCTTTTCTACTCAGTCAGTTTGTTCCTACCTTCGCTAAAATAATATTTCTATAGCATTGCTACAACCATCTCCCTGCTCTTTGATCAAGGCCTATGTTTTGTGTGTACATCTGATTTTTCTTCCAGGGTTTCTTTTTGAGGAGGTACTAGGTGGTGCAGCTAGGTTATTTTAGACTAAGAGCAATCCTATGTGAGTTTAGACAGAAAAAAGGCCTACAACTCCCAGCATGCAGGGGCCTTTTTAGCAGGGGCCCCTTTAGACAGCCATGTGCATTACTTCAGTTGTTAATTAACAATTAACATTTCTCTTCTCCCTCTGCCCCACCACTGTTCCATGTTATCCAACTGCTTCTACATTCCTGACATGTTAGAGCAAAAAAACCCACAAAAGACCATTTGCCAACTCTGTTTTTTTAAAAAAATACTCTTAAAAATACAGTACAGTATACTGTACATGTATACTGTTCATGTACAGTTCTGCATTTTAAACTCACTTAAATCATGGCACCATCATGACTACGTGGATAAAATAGAGTTTACTTTTGCTGTCCTGATGCTAAACACAATTACATGGGAAGAAGCACTATTTTGTTATAGAAAGGGATAATATACCTTTAAAATAAAAAATTAAAATGAGCATGTGCATGCTGCCACCTGACTATACAACATTTTTAAAAATAATAAAAAGGAATCGATATTGCAGCAACCAGCATCAGCCCAGTGGGCCTTGGCATGCCCAAGACAGCCTAGGGGCTGATGCTGGGTTTGTTTGCCGCACCTCCATCACTTGTGACATCTATGAGGTCACTTGTGGGGGGCCCTGGGTTGAGGCCCCTGGACTTCAGCCCTGAGGTCCAACCTTAGTTGCACCACTGGATACCACCCTCCTGCTCTTAATAGTCTTTTAAACTGAAAAACCATCTGGGGTCTAGGTGCAAGAGCTTTCCATAGCGAAACCTTAGGGCAGTGTTCTCCAACCTTGGGTCCCCATATGTTTTTGAAGGGAGTAGGGAATCCATGTCTAATCAACAAGGTTCCTGGTTTAAGTCCTGTGACACTTCATGCCAAAAATGTATCACCAACCTTTGATGAATGTGATTCCTGGCCGTGATGTCTACTTATCTCTGAAAACCTATAACCCCTTTATAAAGAGCTACCTGAAGACAGTGGGATCGTACACATGTTAATAGCGTGGACACTACAGTCAATGCATGTAGAGCAGGAAGCAGGATCACATCAACTTATTTATTTATTATTATATTTATACCCCACCCTTTTCCCTGCAAGGAACCCAAGGCATCTTACATAATTCTCCTCCTCCTCCTCTCCAACTTCCTGCATGCTCTCAGCATAACTTGTGTGAAACAGCCTGCCATTAGTACACACACAGGGCTTTTATTTATTATTTATTAATTATATTTATACCCCGCCTTTTTTCCTGCAAGGAACCCAAGGCGGCTTACATAATCCTCCTCCTCCTCTCCATTTTATCCTCACAACAACCCTGTGAGGTGGGTTAGGCTGAGAGTCAGTGACTGGCCCAAAGTCACCCAGTGAGTTTCGTGGCCGAGCGGGGACTAGAACCCAGATCTCCCGAGTCCCAGTCCAACACTCTCACCACTATGCCACACTGGCTCTACACAAGGCTTTTATTGTGCTGTTAATCACTGTATCTACTTTTGGTTTCTGCACAAAGAGCTCTTCCTTTCCTGCTTTTCTGTTACACAACCACTAGGTGGAGCTGTGCTATAGCGGAATAGCAGAAATGCACCAGGAGAAAGAGTGGTATTTCCCCCCCTTGTAATTTAATAGCTCATTTTTCCCATTCTTAAAAAAAAAAAAAAAAAAGCGGGAACGTGCTCTGAAACAACAGAAGCAAAACTACAGGATCATGACATCGTCTAAAGAGCCCATAAACAACCATGAGCAAGGAATCACGAGCGCACAATAAATGTCTCATGTATTATTATTATTATTATTATTATTATTATTATTATTATTATTAATTTATCGCCCATCTGGCTGACAACCGGCCACCCTGGGCGATGTACACAGAATAAAAACAATAAAATACATTTAAAACAATATAAAAATTTTAAAATCTTAACCCATCCCATATTCCCGCCTGAACAACCAGGTTTTTAATGAGCGACGGAAGCTCAGCAGAGAGGGGGCATGGTGGAGGTCACTTGGGAGAGAGTTCCACAGTACGGGGGCCGCCACAGAAAAGGCCCTCTTCCTCGTCCCCACCAGTCTAGCTGCTCTGGCTGAAGGGACAAGGAGAAGGCCATCTGTGGCAGATCTTGTTGAGCGGCCCACTTGGTTTTGCATACTAACCGAGAAACATACTAACTGGTGGAAATTCATTTTTGTAGTGAGTACCCAAACAACTTTTAGAACATTGGGGGGTGGGGGAGGTAAAGGATACTTACAGACAAGCCTATGTATGTAGAAAAGCCCTTAGGCTCTTTCACCAATTATGCCAAACGTGTGTGTGTGTGTGTGTGTGTGTGTGTATGAACTCATGAACTCTTTTCTATGTGCATCAACTGTACACATCTGTGCATAAATTCCTATTAACTCTTCACCAGTTTCTTTTATTTCTCATACTGTTCACGAACAGTGCTGTCTCCAGGTCTTTGAGGCCCTTGGGGAAGACACCCTCAATGGAGCCCATCCCTCAATGAGTCTACCTTCTCACTGCCATTGTCACCAGCTGCTATTACTCCTTCTTCATCATTGCTCCCACTTGCTTGCTTGACAGGCAGAGAGCCAGTGAGCAAGTAGGCCGTGGCATCTACTGCCCCTCCTTCTCACTACCACCGTTGTCTGGGCCAGAGCAAGAGGCAGGTGAGCAAGCAGGTTGGAATGGTGAAGAGGAGGAGCAACTCCAGGCAGGGATGGGGACTCGGACTCGAGGACTCGACTCGTGAGTCAGACTGAGTCCCCCCTCTGACTCGACTTGGACTTGAGTCCCCAATATTTTCAATGGGACTCGAGACTCGACTCGGGACTCGAGACTACGGACTCGTGTTCCAAAATTGTGTTCCTCAAATGCAACATGGATAGGTTTTAGGAAGTACAGCAAGTTTATTTTTTAAAATCATTTTCCTAAAATGCAACCTTTCAGACATTTTGGGTTTGTCTGCCTGGTCTGTTCTTGCCAAAATCAGTGGCAGAGTTTTGAAATAAAAAGGCACACTTGTGCCTAGAATTTATTTAAGCCACACATCTGAAATAGCCTTATTTTGTTGGGGGAAAAATGCATTGATTTTAATAGGGACTCGTGGAGTCAGTTTTGGGAGGGACTCGTGACTCGTGACTCGTGAGTCACCATTTTGGACCAAGGACTCAGACTCGGACTCGAGACTCGGGTCCAAAGACTCGTGACTCGACTCGTGACTCGAGACCAAGGACTCTTCAACATCCCTGACTCCAGGGGGCTCTTGTCAGTGGACCCCTGCTGGGGTGTGGCCCTCACAGTAGGTGCCCAACCATGCCTACCCTTGATGCCAGTCCTGTTCATGAGTAAGAACGTCCCCTAGTTCTCCAGTTGCCACTTCTCCATTCTTTCTTAGAAGCCATAGAGCATATCCTTCCAAAATTCTTTTCATGTATTTGTTTTTAATCACAAAAAGATTTTTCATCACAAATGCATTTAATACGAATTAACAACCACACACTACTGTATTCAGGGCTGGCCCTAGGATAAGTAGGACCTTGGGTGAGGAGGAACACCTTCAGCTTATAGCTTTCTTTCTAAAAAAAAAAAGGTTCTATAGTGCTTATAATATTTATAGTATTTGTAGTGCCATAATACTACAAATTAGTAGCATTCAAAGTCCCTTCAAAGTCAAGCCATGTTCTGCTGACCTTTATCTAGAACAGATGATATCAAACTGAAAATTGAGAAACATACTAACTGGTGGAAATTCATTTTTGTAGTGAGTAGAGTACCCAAACAACTTTTAGAACATGGGGGGGGGAGGTAATGGATACTTACAGACAAGCCTATGTATGTCTACTCAGAAGAAAGTCCCATTGAGTTGAATGGCACTTACTCCCAGGTAAGTAAGTGGGTATAGGACTGCAGCCCTACTGTTTTTTTCCAACCTAGCTCACTGCAGGCAGAACACTAGACAAACACCAAAGTCACCAAGCTCAGCTTGGGGCCCTGGGCAAGTGCCTCAAGTTTGCCCATCTCTGAGGCCAGCCCTTAGTGTATTCATACCAATGTCAATATGTCGATATAATCGAAAACTTTAAAAATCACAGGCCACACAATCTTATGTTAAGGTACCACCAGTTTCTGATATATGTGTGTATATATATGTGTGTGTGTGTGTGTGTATATACAGTAATACCTTGGATTGCAAGTAACTTGGTTTGAGAGCGTTTTGCAAGACAAGCAAATTTTTAAATATGTATTTAAATTTTTTTGACTTGATATACAAGCGACGTCTTGCAATACAAGTACTGTAGTACGGCTTAAATTAAAAATCTCTGTACAATTTTTTTTGGGGGGGGAATTTCGTTTTGATATAAGAGTGTTTTGGATTACAAGCACATTTCCGGAACGAATTATGCTCTCAATCCAAGGCATGACTGTATATATATCAAAAAGAACAATACTTTTGATGTGGAAGACCCAAGCAAAATATACCTCATGTGTTCCAGGAGGAAGAGAGGAAAAGGCAGCACATGAACTAACATAACACGGCAGTGGGCGGTACTGCTGAGAACTGATTATGGACTAATGCATGTGTGCAGACCAGGAGAGCAGTTCATACTTCAATTAGCCTTTTGACAATGAAGATCAGGCTGTATGTCCTCAAAGTCAAAAGGTCAGTGACTATCAGTGGCAAAATGTTTTTCCCCTTGTAGAGTAGCTGCCATTTTATTTATCGATGATCAGGGATGGGGACTACGGACTCGAGGACTCGACTCGTGAGTCGGACTGAGTCCCCCCTCTGACTCAAGTCAGACTCGAGTCCCAATATTTTTGGTGGGACTTGAGACTCGACTCGGGACTCGAGACCAAGGACTCCGCCACTGCCGCCCGCCACCGCTCACCTCACCTTGCCGCCGTCGCACGCCATCGCCGCCTCACCTCCACCGTTGCACGCTGCACGCCGCCACTCACCTCACCTCCGCCACACGCCACCGTCGCACGCTGCACGCCACCTCACCGCTGCCCGCACGCTGCCGCCACCGCTGCTCACCACACCGCCGCCGCACGCTGCTGTCGCACGCCACCGTTGCACGCCTCACGCCGCCGTCGCACGCCACCGCCGCACTCCACCTCACCGCCGCCCGCCCGCCGCCGCCCCTGCTGGACCCCCACGCTCTGTTTTTGGCAGGGGGAACCAGGGCAACAGGGCTTAAACAGCCCTGTTGTCCTGGTTCCCCCGCCAAAAACAGAGCGTGGAGGTCCAGCGGCGGCGTGCGTGCGATGTGCAACAGTGGCGGTGTGAGGCGGCGTGAGGCGGCGGCGGAGGTGAGGTGAGTGGCGGCGTACAGGCGGCAGTGGGGCGGCGGCGGCGACTCGAAGCGGCGCGGAGAATGCTCCGCGCTGCTCAGAAGAGCGAGATCGGGCCGCTCTGCTGCTGCCACCGCGGAGAACTACGAGCCCAGGGCGGCGGCAGGAGCAGGGACAACGGGAAGGACCCGCCGACGGTAAGTGGTGGCGGCGGTGGTGGCCCATGGAGGGAGTGGGAGGGTCTCCAAAGCAGCTCTTCTTCCTCTTGCGGAGACCCTCCCGCTCCCTCCGTGGGCCGCCACTTTGGGAGTGACTCAGGACTCGGGACTCGAGTCACCATTTTGGACCTCGAACTCAAGACTCGACTCGAGACTCGGGTCCAAAGACTCGTGACTCGAGACCAAGGACTCTTCAACATCCCTGCTGATGATTTGATTGTACAGAAAGATATATTCCACGTGAATATGACTATTATTTAATACTTAAAACATAGTAAGCTAAGGAATCTGTTGTTATGTGAGTCACTATGCTGGCAGTTACCTGTGAATAATGTAGGTCTAATACAGTGTTCTCCAACCTTGGGTCCCCAGATGTTTTTGGCCTAAAACTCCCAGCATGCCCCAGCCAGCACTGGCTGGGGCATGCTGGGAGTTGTAGGCCAAAAACATCTGGGGACCCAAGGTTGGAGAACACTGGTCTAATGCAACAGATAGACCTCCTGATCCAGAAAGATAGTCACAGTTGAGCCGCATTAAAATTCAGTCCAACAGGTTAGTCATGGCAAACGTTTAAATTCCATTGATATGGATCAGTCTTGAGTGCAACTAGCTTTCTCTTGGTTAGGGCCAGATGCTGTGCTGCCCTGGTCTGCACACATCATTTGTCCATAAGCATCCTCATTAGGGATGTGCCAGGAATCTGTTGGGTGTGTGTGTGAAAGCTCCATGAGGAACTTCCTCAGCTTGGCCACCCCACCGGATTCCATTTCCTCATCCCTCTGATGGCTCTTTCTCAGTCAATTCAGTGAGAACCTTGCAAACAACAGGTACCTCTTAACCCCCCTCATGTTCTCTTAATTCAAGTCAACCTTATGCCTTGTGATTGGATATTGCTGTGTTTTAATGGCCGCCTAACAAAAGGGCATCCTTTAGCTGGCTGGCCAGGTGGCTGTCAGTGCCTCTTTTTCTGCCAGGAAAGTATGTAGTATAAAAGCCCAACTGTCACAGCCTATTTAAAAGGGAACTGTAGTGGATTAAGAAAGGATCTCCCCAAATCAGTGACTGTCATAGACGTGATCCCTGATAAAAAAAATTTATCTACCACAGATCCTCATGATTTAATATGATTTTGGGCTAATAGTCACTAGCAGTGCAAGCCTATTGTTGACTCAGAAGTAAGTCTCAGTCCCACTGTGTTTAATGCAGCTTTTCCCCAGGTAAGTGGATACAGGATAGCAGCCTTCATCCTGGACTTTATTTCTTCAACTCACCAGCCTCATCTTAGAGCAGGGGGCACAGCTGCACAGACAAGTTCCCCTGAGTTAAGCTATTTGCAAGCAGAGCTCTTTAGCTTAAATCTAAGTTGGCCTTCCCCAACCTGGCACCCAGGAGACATAGACATAGATTTCATAGATCATAGAGTTGGAAGGAGCCTACAAGGCTATCGAGTCCAACCCCCTGCTCAATGCAGGAAACTAGAGGAGGGGTCTCCCATCCAAGTAATAACCAGGCTTGACCCTGCTAAGGGGGCACCAGGTGGGGCCATGCTAGCATGGGATGATGGGAATTGTAGTACAATGCATCTGGAGGGCACCTGGTGGGAGAAGGCTGATTTTCAACGCCAGGTCATGCTCTTCTCTAGAAGAAGCCAGGAGCCAGGGCTGACATTGGTTACTAGTCCCCAGTTCCTTATTTCAAAAGTTCAAAACAGCTGCATTAGCAGCCTGGATAGGAGAACCTCCTTGGAGTAACAGGAAACAGGGAGCAAAGAGACTCAGGGCTGGCTAATAAACTTCAGGCTGGTAGGGCTGGACAGGTTGTCAGGTTTCTGAGGGGCACCGATCTTCGGAAGGATTCTCACCTTCCCTACCCTGGGGGAGAAGATATTAATATTCAGCAAGGACAGCAAAAGTCTGAGGAAGGGCTTGTCTCAGTAGCAGAGCATGTGCTGGGCATGCAAAAGATCTTGGGTTCAAAGGAAAGCTGCTGCCACTCTGTGTAGAATGGAAGACAACACTAGGCCAAATAGATCCTATACTCTGAGCTGGTGTACAGCAGCTTTCCATGTACTGCAGCCCTACTGTTTTTTTCCAACCTAGCTCACTGCTGGCAGAACACTCAACAAACACCAAAGTCACCAAGTTTGCCCATCTCTGAGGCCAGCCCTTAGTGTGTTCATACCAATGTCAATACGTCGATATAATCGAAAAGTTTAAAAATCACAGACCACACAATCTTATGTTAAGGGACCACCAGTTTCTGATGTGTGTGTGTGTGTGTGTGTGTGTGTGTGTGTATTAAAAAGAACAATACTTTTGATGTGGAAGACCCAAGCAAAATATACCTCTGGCCGGGTGGCCGGCCAGATGGGCGATTAAATATAAGAAAAATATAAGAAATATACCTCATGTGTTCCAGGAGGAAGAGAGGAAAAGGCAGCACATGAACTAACGTAACGCTGGCAGTGGGCGGTACTGCTGAGAAGGGTTATGGACCAATGCATGTGTGCAGACTAGGAGAGCAGTTCATACTTCAATTAGCCATTTGACAATGAAGATCAGGCTGTATGTCCTTCTCAAAGTCAAAAGGTCAGTGACTTTATCAGTGACAAAATGTTTTTCCCCTTGTAGAGTAGCTGCCATTTTATTTACCGATGATTTGATTGTACAGAAAGATATATTCCACGTGAATATGACTAATATTTAATACTTAAAACATAGTAAGCTTAGGAATCTGTTGTTATGTGAGTCTCTATGCTGGCAGTTACCTGTGAATATTGTAGGTCTAATACAGTGTTCTCCAACCTTGGGTCCCCAGATGTTTTTGGCCTACAACTCCCAGCATGCCCCAGCCAGCGCTGCAAGCCCCCCTCACGCCCGCCAGAGACTCGCTTTTATATAACAGTGTTTTGGATTACAAGCACGGTTCTAGAACGAATTATGCTTGCAATCCAAGGTATTACTGTATGTTCAAGGGCAGCATCAGCTATGTTTTCTGCCCAGCCTGAATTACTGAAGAAACTTCAGTAGGCCAGGCAGCCATGACTTTAAAACATGCGCCTTACCAAAAATCACAGCATCTCTGCTGCATAAATGCAGTATGGACCGTTTGGCACCCCAGTCGACTGCACCACGTGAAGTGAGGTATCGCCCCAAATCCTGTGTGGTCAGTGCAGGCTGGTGGCTCCGGTGTCAGCAGGGCTGTGTGCCGCTCCAGGTTTTACCCCAAACCTTTAAGGAGCTATCCATCCTGCTGAACCCTATCCTCAAAATAGGTTCGGCATCATGGATAGCTTCTTAGTTCGGAGTAAAATCCGGAATAGATACACAGGCTTGCTGAGATAGGAGCCAGCAGCCTCTGGTGTTCATAGAATCTTAGAAAAGTAGAGTTAGAAGGGGCCTATAAGGCCATCAAGTCCAACCCCCTGCGCAATGCAGGAATCCAAGTTGTGTTGTCACAACTCTCAGGTTGCACCGCAGCATCCTCTTTGACACAAAGGACTTTGGAATGCACTGGGGTGTACCTTTTGGGACTGCATGGCCATCGCCAAAAATATTCCCCCCATTCCAAATGACTATTTGGGTTGCTTGTACAGTTGGGTCAGCCAAGCTTTCACATTTACTGCAGGGATGCACAGCCCTTGCCACCCACCCAGGCCTTAGCTTGGCCCCGGTGGGGCTAGCTTTCTCTCCACTGACCAGTGATCCTGATACATATCGCTCTTTTCTACCACTGCTACCAGCAAGGACAGAGCAATATGCATCAGGATTGGGGGGGGATCGTGGAGAGATGGATCTCCACTCCCTCCCACAGAGGTTCTCATAGAGATAATTCTTTCCTTGCTGGAAAGAGCAATTTGTATGAAGGGATCCGTGTGTGTGTGTGTGTGCACGTGCGCATGCACATATGTGCAGCCCCCGAGCCAGCATCACATGCGGCCCTTGGGGTAAAAAGATTGTGCACCCCAGTTTACTGATCTCTGCCTCCCCTGCACTGTACCGATTTTAGAAGGGCATTAGCTGTTATTTCTTGATAAACAATGTAAACAGATTAGTCCTGCATTCTTAGAACTGTGCACGCTTTAGAGCGGGGTATTTATTTAGCTGGCTCCTTAAGGTAAATGATGTAGAGCTCTGTTGGTTTGTCAACTCACACAGCCTGTGGCAAATACGCTTCCTGCTCTGAACTAAGCCAAACAGGGGAGGGGGAGAGAGAGGAAAGGGGAGGGGGAAAACACACACACAAAAACGAGAATACCCTTTGATAAATAACCTTTCCATATTAAATGCACATCAATCTGACATAAACAATTAGCTGTCAGGTGCTTGGCTTTGGAAGCAGAGGCCAATTTTCAGATTAGTGCTAATTGCAGGGAGGGCTGACACATCAACTCGGAGAGCCAGTAGCTTACAGGGCTGGTAGGAGCAGACTTCAATAGCGAGAGCAAGGGAGGGCTGAAGCTGCTTGTCTCCAGATTGCTGGCAGTTTGACTGTAGACTAAAGTAATGGAGCTGGCAGGGTGGAATCAATTACTGGCCAATGAAGATTTTCCCACAGGTCGGGGCTTGGGAAAAAAAGGACAGTTCCTGCTGCCTAGACAGCTGGCATGGACTGTCCAGTGGGAAAGGAGCCGGCAGAATGAGAAAAAGAGGGACAGCTCTCTGTGATAAAACTGGTGACAGACTATAAATTATGAAAAGGGGACTTGGCAGAGGATTTAGAGCTTGCTACCTCTGGTTTCTCTCCCCCTGTACCCAGAACTGTTCACAGAGTTTTTCACTGGCTTTAGCCTGAAAATAAAATGTGTCAGCAGAGAAACCCTACATTTATCTCTTGCAAGTTCCATTTAATAGGGCACATGTGTGCGCTGCCTGTTTTACAGACCCTTTTAGGCAACGTTTTCTTTCACAAGGCGGCCTTTATGGTTTGGTTCACTTGATGCTGCTCTGAGTAATTATGCACTATGTTGCTCTTTCACATGGCCTATCTGAGTTTATTCTTAAAAGGCCCCCAAACACTTTTTTGGTTTAAAAATGCACCTTAAAACTCCCTAGAACACTTTGGCTCCAGCCCTGCACTCAGTTACGTGTACTAAGCACTATAAAAATCAATGGAACATATACATATACACCCCTAAACACAGGAGGGTGTGATCTTTGTAACAATTTTTCCTGTTTGATACTATCCAGAAATCATTACCTACATTTATATTGAACCATAACTATTGTAATGTGCTGTACGTGGGGTTACCCTGGAAGACAGTTCGGAAGCTACAGCTGGTACAGAACGCGGCAGCTCGCCTGGTTAAAGGCAGCAGCCAGCGTGATCACATCACTCCAGTGCTTAAGGAGTTGCACTGGCTACCAATTGCTTGCCGAGCTGAATTCAAGGTGTTGGTTTTGACCTGTAAAACCCTACATGGCTTCGGTCCAGTTTTTCTCAAGGAGCGCCTCCAGCAACATCAAGTAGGCCGCTCAACAAGATCTGCCACAGCCAGCCTTCTCCTTGTCCCATCAGCCAGAGCAGCCAGGCTGGTGGGGACTAGGAAGAGGGCCTTCTCTGTGGCGGCCCCCAAGTTATGGAACTCCCTCCCTAGTGACCTTCACCAGGCTCCCTCCGTGATGAGCATCTGCCGAGCATTAAAAACATGGTATTTCAGGCGGGAATATGGGGTGGGTTAGGATTTAAAAATATTTTTAATACTGTTTTAATTGTGTTATGTTTGTTTTATTATTGTATTGTTTGGATTGTACATCGCTCAGGGTGGCCGGGTGGCCGGCCAGATGGGCGATTCAAAAATGTAATCAATCAATCAATCAATCAATCAAAAACTCCCTTAATTTGTGGCCCTTAACTTTCATTAGCAACTGTTTCCTAACAATTCCAACTGAAAACAAATGGGGCTGGATCCAGAGTTCCCCCCTGCAAATGGAAAGGCTCCTTCTGTTTGTGGAGGAAACCAAGATGCTGCAGAGAGAAGGATGGGCTGAGAAAGGAGACCATCTGAGGGCAGAACATTTTTAACCGCCACCTGTGATTAGGCCAGAAAGATATATTCCACGTTGCTTCACTGTTCTCCATTCACCTGTGCAATAGCATTCTGAGGAGTGTGGTGTCAGGGCCTAATGCACATGGACTTTCTGTTGGAAATACATTGGGAAATCATTTTTTGCTTCATTGTCAAGTAGCATTTTTTTTTTAACGGTGCTTAGGAATATTAACATTTTTGGCAGACTTTGTAGAAATCCTGACCTCAAAACAGTTTAACTTTGGCCTCTTCTTAAACACACTTAAAAAATAAATTAAGGAACTTTCCCGGCAGTGCTGACAGGTCTGAGGTCCGAATAATTCGTTCACCAAGAGAGGCCAATCTGGCAGTACTCCTCATAAACTACAACCACAGGAGGCCTCCCAGATTCAATTGAAATGGTTTCCTCTGGTTGGGCTTCTTTTATTGGTAGAGTGCCCCCCTGCCACCACCCTCTGCTGGAATGAGAATTATTTTAAAGTTAGGCTAACAGAGCTAAGTGATGCTTTATATATATGTGTATTTACATGAAGATGGGGGAAGAGAGATGCTTCTCCTGTGGATATGGAATTGTGGCAACAACCCCCACCGCTGGCACAATCCGTGCCTTTGTGAAGGCATTTATAATTGGCAAATAAGGGCCCATAGAAGTGAAATAGAAGTTTCATCATGCAACAATGATTTGGGTAAAACTTGTCCTTCACATCACTGTGTGAGGTTCTAGATGGCCTGTGCTGAAAGAGATAAAGAAATGAGAAAGAAATATGCCATATTTCTTATAACATGAGCTCAGATTCCCCCACCTCTATTGGCAGTGTTGCCTGTGTCTTCTTACAGCAGATAATGTAAATCAAAGGTGTGTGATATAATACCTTCTCTGAAGGCTGAAGCTAAGCAGGTTGGGGAAAGAAGGAAGGAAAGAGGACAGACAGACAGACAGACAGAAAGATTGCTGTTAGCTAGAACTTCCACTCTTCTGGTTTCTAATCTATGCATTTTCACTGGGTAATTCTTGAGCCACTGTGCAAGTTGATCCAATGTGAGTGTATTAAATATACCCTTGAATGACGAGACAATGCAGTGGAACGAAAAGAAACAATCAAAGGGCCTTGCTGGCCCATCATGCCATAGCATTCCAAGGACATTAACCTTATTTCTCTCACCCTTCACAATAGAGCAGCCTTCCCCAGCCTGGCGTCCTTCAGATGTATCTGACTACAACTCCCAGTCCAACACATCTGGAGGGCACCAGTTTGGGCAAGGCTGCAATGGAATATTTTGGGAATCTTGAGGTAGAGAGACCATACTTATAAGAATAATCTTTAAAAAGCAGCCATAGAAGTTAACCCAAAATTTCACAGGAACAGCAAATCACAAATCTCTCACTACTCAACACTTCAAAAATAATTGTTAAAAATGGGTAGTTTAGCAGTGTTTTCCATTCTCAGTGGTATGAGAGTGAAGGGGAAAAGAAAGGAAAGGATCCATCGGGCTCTAATGGTGGGAGGTAATATCCCTTGTTGTACTTGACACACTGTGACTTTGGGAAAGTTGAGAAGTTTCACACCAGTATCTTTGTACAATCCTTTAGTCCATCTTTTCCCTCTTAAGAAAATTTAAACAGCCGCGAAAACAATACAGACGTGGCTTCAGTGAGTCCAGCAAATCTGATCCAGGGAGGGGCGGGATGAGACAACAACAACAATAGAGTGGCTTAAAAGGACATGTTTTCTCAAGGACGTGAATTATTCCTGGATAATGCTTAGGAAACAATGGAAAGTTTGCCAGCAGAGGGAAACAATTCTGAGAATGAGAAATTGTACAACTTAAATGTGAACTTCCTGATCAGCTGCTGGAAGGCGCTTTTCTGAAAAGGAGCCACCCTCCATATATAGTTGGGAATTCTTTTCAGAACGGTCCCCATTGTTGTTAGCATAACAGTGGCTTCACTGGCAACAATGGCAAAACTAGCACATGCAGGTCAAAGGGTTGCTGTTAATATTTGTTGTATCAGTTGAAGGTGTGGGTTCTCCTCCAAATAGTGGACACAATCCATTGAGAATATCTCCTGAGGAAGTCCCACATAAATAACTGGAGTGTGCTTTTATGAAGATATCATTTTGTTTAGTGAGATGTTGCCAGCATAATTGCTGACTCATATGATTGGGGAAGGAAGAGGCTCAACAAATATATTTTAATGGTATTTTGTAGAGGGGGATTTGGTTCTATTTTCCTTCTCCTCTTCAGCTTATGTATTAATACAGGTAGTCTAATCTTATACAGAAATGAATGCCATGAATTACTTAAATGGAAATAACAAGTTTGTATGAGAGGAAGGATTTCAGACTTAAAGAAAAATATGTGTAATACCAATGGATCAAATTTTTGAAAGGTTAGAATTAGTATTAATATATCAACTGTATCTAAAAACACACAGGTCACAATCCAGCTGATGTTTACCTATTTTAGGTCCCACCGATTTCAAAGGAGAGATTTAAGTACAGACTTAATTCTCATATTTAAATCAATGGGACTTTAAAGTGTTTGCCAAGGTTTGGTGCACTGGGAGCAAGTGTTATATCCTATACTATAACCTAGTTTTGTATTGTTGGTTGAAGAACTTTGCAGTCTCTTATTCAATATTTATTTTTGCTCCTCTTGTTTTCTTTCTAAGTTTGTTCTGTTTATTTGTATATCTCCCAATATTTTACTTGGGGCTTCTCTACACAAGGCATTTATTGTGCACTCATGATTCCTCACTCATGGTAGTTTGCAGGTGCTTTATACTACATTGTCATCCTCCAAGGCCTCTCCTGTGCTTTGCAACTATTTCTCCGGCTTTTTTTAGATCGAGGAAAATGTGGTATTATTTAGAAATCACACTATGAGAAGCTCATGTATTCTCGCAATTCCACTGTACTGCAGTGCCACCTGGTGGTTATGTAATGGAATGAATAGAAAGGGAGAGACCCCCCCCCCCGAAAAAAAACACATGTAAAGGAGTCAATCTTAATCCCGCAAAGAATCCAGAAGCAGAAGCCTTGGTAAGGTGGCCAGTTAAAAGCCTCATGTAGAGAAGCCCTTGACCTCATTATTTACATTTTGAAAGCTTCTTGATGACTCTTATCCTTCAGCTCTTTACTTAGCAGCTTTGGCACTGGTAAATTTTCTTTGCCACCAGATGCTAATTCAGCTGCTCATTCTGTAGGTTTTAGAAGTTACTGATATGTTTTGTCATGGACTAGCGAAGTGCCCTCTGTATACTTCCTTGTCCCATAAAAGTTCATGGTGTCTCTGGGAGAAAGTAAAGTGTCTTCAGTCAAGGGCACGACTGAGGTGAAGGCATTGTGAGGTGGCCTAAGTGTAGATGGGCCTAGCCTCCCTTTTTTACAATCTTCCCAATTGTAGCCCCATGAATTTCCCCCATAGATGTCAGTAGGAACAAATTGACTTTTATGGGAGAAAGGGTGGGTCAATAAAATCTGTGAGGTGACCTGTCATAGTCAGATTGTAGTCAATTTCTTTGTATACTGCATTTCCCACAATACATTGTGCTCAAAGTGGTTCGCAAAACAAACTAATACAATAGCCGTAATTATATATATTACAATACAACATTATTTTACTTATTATATTTATACCCCACCTTTTTTTCCTGCAAGGAACCCAAGGCAGCTTACACAATCCTCCTCATCCTCCTCTCCACATTATCCTCACAACAACCCTGTGAGGTAGGTTAGGCTGAGAGTCAGTGACTGGCCCAAAGTCACCCAGTGAGTTTCATGGCCAAGCGGAGACTAGAACCCAGATCTCCCGAGTCCCAATCCAACACTCTCACCACTACGCCACACTGGCCACATTAACTCAGCTACAGTCCATTTAAAACACATTGAAATTTAAATAAGCACCTGTGTGGAGGGAAGAGGAAGAGACAGGCCCACGGAGACCAAATTCCTCATCTCTCACTGTCAGGGTTCCGCATTACACTTGCAGAGGTGGGTATGCCACTCGAGAATCCCAATGTGACCAGAGGAGGGTGTACCATCTTGGAATCCCAGTATGACCCCAGACTGGCTTGCTTTCATCTCAGTAGAGCCTGAGCAGGACAACTTCTTGTGCCCCTTGTGTCTCAAAGAGCTCAGTGGTTGTCATATTGAGTTATTACATCCTAAAAGTGAGCAACACGTACTCGACACATTCATCCGAAGTGGGGGACTGATGTGAGAGCAGGTGTTCCTGTGCGGTGAATGTATCTGAGCTGTAGCAGCCTTTCTCTAGATGTTGATGATTTCCCCCATTTAGCTGCCTCCGCTGTGTATTCAGGGTGCCAGAGACAGGGCTTTGTCCACCTGTGCCTATGATGAGGAGTGGCCCCAGGCCAGCTGCTGTCCTCATGCAATGCAATACTCAAGATGAGTCATCCCAGGCAGAGTGCAGGACCACCATATGTCCTTCACTCCATGGTATACCGTACATAGCTAGCTCAAAACTGGATCCTGTAATTAAGATGCTCTTTCTAGCCACTAGCAATTGCTTTGTCTCCTCAGTTGTTATCTTCAGCCATGCTGAATGCTCCTATTCCAGCACTCCGTTTAGTGCTCTTGATCACTGCAGACCAGCTATGAGAGTGATACAGCAGGCTTCTGCTGTCTCCCGTAGTACACAAGCTGAGAGCGACTTGTATAAGATTAGTGCAGGCTGCATAATCCAAAGAACTGGATTTCTGCACTCACTGCAAGGGTGTTTCAAGAGAAAAAGGATATTCAACATAAGGACATAAGAAGAGTCTTGCTGGATCAGGTCCAACATCCATCTAGTCCAGCTTTCCCAATCTGGTGCTCTCCAGATGGATGGATGGATGGGAGATGCTGGGATTTGTAGTCCGACACATCTGGAGGGCACCAGGTTGGTGAGGGCTGATCTAGAGCAGTGTTCTCCAACCTTGGGGGCATGCTGGGAGTTGTAGGCCAAAAACATCTGGGGACCCAAGGTTGGAGAACACTGCTCTAGACTAGAGGAACTAAAGTTTCTGAAACTTGCCAGAAAGAAGTAAGGAGTCAACGAAGATCCAAAAACGGAAAAGGGGCAAGGTGGGGACGGGAAGGGTTTCCCACTAGGACAGCTAGAGCAGTCTTCCCCAACCTGGTGCCCTGCTGGCTGGGGATGCTGGGAATTGTAGTCCAACACATCTGCAGGGCACCAGGTTGGGGAAGGCTGTTCTAGTCCAACATCCTCCACAATGCCCAGCCACAAAACCCACAGGCAGGGCATCAAGGCAATATTTGTTGCTCCCAAGCAAGTGGTACTTGGAGGCATATTTGGTACTTGGACTGTGAACCTGAAGGGTCCATATAGAGCAATTATGACTAAGCCTTTGATAGACTTCTCCTCCATTGCTTAACCCCCTTTGAAAGCTAGTGGGCACCACCACATCATGTGGAGCAAATTCCATAAAATAATTGTGTGTTCTACTTGCTTTTCCTGGCAGTAATATTCTGTCCTTGGTGCAGTGCTAAAGTGCTGAACTTCTGTCTCTGATGTACTGGTTTGCCACATGCTGTTTGTTTCTTTTTCCAAGGAAGAACATTAAAAAAAAAAAAAAAGACCCCCCCCTTCCAGCGGTCCAGTCCAGAATACTACCAGTTCAATCTACCCCCTCATTCTTCAGTAATGTATAAAACATTCTTCAGTAATGTATCAATGTGCCCATCAGCTCAAATCTTTTTTGAGCTGATGGGCACATTTGGAATTTTAAGACAGGGTCTTGTTGCTCTTACAAAATGGCTGCGGTGGGGGGGCTTCCCATTCACAAAATGGCTGCCATGGTAGTTATGGCCAGTCACAAAGCACCCATTTCCCAGAAGGCAAAAGAAAGGTAACTTGCCTAAGAATTTAAAAATCAGGAGGGGCAGGAGCCTGGCAGGCACCAAGGGAGGTGCCTGGAGGCACATCGATGCCCATGGGCACCGTGTTGGGCATCCCAGGTATAGATAACCTCAGACCTCTCTTTTAACCAGCGCCAGCCCCAGGTTTTTGAGGATCAAGACATCCTCGATAGGTCCTCTCAGTGATTTTGCCTTCTCACCGCCATTGTCACCAGCTGCTATTGCTCCTCATCCTCTTTCTCATCATTGCTACGACTTGCTTGTTTCATCATCAGAGAGCCAGTGAGCAGGCAGGCAGCGGCATCTACAGCTCCCGCTCACTAACACTGTCGAGAGGCAGGTGAACAAGCAGGCTGCAGTGATGAAGTGGAGGAGCAAGTGCGAGGGAGTCTTGTCAGTGGGCCCCTGCTGGGGCGTGGACTCTCAGCCAGTGCCCAACTGTGCCTACTCTTGAAGGGAGACCTGCTTTTAACATCACCGAATGAAGCCTCAATAATTAGCATCCTGGCATGAGTCACGTTCATAATGTTAGCAGCATCAACCACCACCACCAAAAAAATTATATTCGGCTTTTTTCTTGGGGTGGTGGTGGTGGGGAATCCCCTCATTAGCCAAGTACAGGCCTGACACCACACCCTCTGCTTATAAGAGTAGTCACTTTGAAGTCACTTCAAAGGGGATGTATATGTGAGGGCTGCAGTTTCTCTCAGTGAGGCATGACCACTGACATTCTCATTGTGTAATGCTTTTAAAACATTATTGGTTATGACCAAATGAAAAGGGGCTGCCTTTCTCCCCGCCCCACGCTTCCCCCCCTTTTCCAGCATTGTTGACACTTATCCTCTAGCTTAGCAAAAGCACTTGAGTGGCATTTTGTGAATCAGCTTATCTGCCCAGGGGCATCTGTTGCACTTCCCTCACCATTATGGGCGGAAATAAAAGCTATTCACATAATCTCCAAACAACTTCATTCCTCTATGACCCTTCAAAGGCCAGGATCTCTTAAACCTGCCCTCTCCTTCCCAGTTTTCGGAGGAAAAAGGAGACTCTTCAGTTCCAAATCATGGAGCTTAAGGAGTCACATATCTTTGAAGCCATGATGGTTCTATTGGGGCCTTAGCTTCAGACTGCAGGTAGGAAATACCATTCTTTAATGCTCCCAGATGCATAAATAAGAAGAAACAACAACAAACCGAAACCCTTGGGGTAGGGAAGAAAAACCTAAATAACCCCAAAATTAGGGATAAGCTAAAATTTCCCTCCTTTTGTGCTAGTTTTCTATATGTAGAAATCTTCCTCCTCCTCTTCCTCCTCCTCCTCCTCCTCCTCCTCCTCTACTACTTCCTCTTCCGCCTCCTCCTCCTCTTCTTTTTACATAGAGTAGCATGCTTCCCTTTGCTGCAGTTGGAAGTGGTACAGCCCATCCTATTATTTCAGAACTCTACCAGCTCATTCTGCTGCCTGCAGAGGAGGCCAGGCCTTAGAGTACTGCTACCTGGAATGATGAAGCTTCAGCTACTAATTCAAAAATGACATCACACCTTGTACAGCCATTGGGCTTACTGCGGTAACACTTGATATGACACAAGTTTTTACTGCAACGGATGCACAGAATATAAAAGGATGATACTGTGTCTCCAAATGTACGGGGGGGGGGGCACACATCAGAGTGTTGGACTGGGACTCTGGAGATCCGGGTTCTAGTCCCTGCTTGGCCATGAAACTCACTGGGTGACTTTGGGCTAGTCACTGACTCTCAGCCTAACCTACCTCACAGGGTTGATTGTGAGGATAAAATGGAGAGGAGAAGGAGGTTTTTGTAAGCCGCCTTGGGTTCCTTGCATGAAAAAAGGCAGGGGATAAATATAAATAAATAAATAAATTGCTGATCCTAATGTCAGCGTCCACTCTGTGTCCCTGAGTGTATGGAGATGCGTAGATCGCTTTCACAATTTACATACCTACCTGTACAACCTTGAACCATACTCAGTATCGAAACTTCATGTGATGGCAGTGGACCTGTTGGTTCGTTTAAACCAGGGCTGGGCAATGTCTGACATTCAGGGGGCTGCATTCCCCCCCTGGACTCCACCAGCCCCCCCCCCCCCGCTGCCACCAAGATGCCGAATGTGCTGCTGAAATCCAGCAGTGTGGCTGCAGCAAAAAAAAGGGGGCCATTTTTCTTTTTAAGTTGAGCAGGAAGCACGCAACTTGTTTTCAAGCAAAATCGCACTCTGGGGACACTTCTGGGAATGTGATTTTGTTTGAAAACAAGCTGTGAGCTCCGCATGCACCATGTTTTAAAGTAAAATTGACCTTCTTTTGCTGCTGTTCTGTTGAATTTCGGCAGCTAACTGCAGATTCTTTTTGCTGCTGCCGCCACCACCACAGAAGCAAAAACTCAAAATCGGCCACAAAAAAGATGCCCCCCCTGCACCATGAGTGCTGCCCACTCCTAGTTTAAATCCAGCTCTCTCCAATCACATATAAACTGGGAGGGGAAAGGCTAAAAAAAGGAGGCATTGGTGAGGGCAGCAAAAATGGTACTTCCCTTGAAGCCCCGTCCCCAGGCACTCCCCCCCCCGTGCTCGTAGCATCAAAGCCCATCAGGCAGAAAGAAGAGTTCTATCAACGGAATACGGGGAGCCAAGCCGTGGGAGAAGAGACGTTCAACTGTCCCCACCTGCGCACTTTTTGCCAGTGGTGCAGCTAGATCCCTGGACCTCGGGGTCAAGGACGAGGTCCCCTGCAACCAAAGGGCCCCCCAAATGACCACCCAGGGAGGGGCAGGCGATGGGGCAGTGGCAAATGGACCCCAGCCCAGCATCTAGACCAACATGGGCACAGCATTCTTCTTATTTTTTTTTAAAAAAACATTTTAAAGTTGGGGGGCAGTGACCAGACATTTACATGGTTATTAGGAATATACGGATTTTGATAAATCCAATCTGTGTGTTTCACAGATTGTCAGATGTCTTTCATTCCACTGTCCGCTCATTGATGGAACTGGATATTTTCTAGGGATGCACGAGTGCGAATTTACACAAATCCTCACCAAAAGTTAAAAAAAACCCCAAAACCGTCCACAAGTCTGTGGAATCCATGTGAATCGGAAATAGCCAGTCTGCTGCGGTTTCTGTAGGTTGGATTCATAGAAATCCAAACTCATTTGAATTCGTTGCCGATTTCATCAACATCCCTAGGTTACAGATGCTAATTTTATTATTTTTACTTCTCCTTTTCTATAGTAAAAGGGTGCTTATTTCCAAGTAAATGTGTTTAGCATCAGGGAGGAAGAAGCAATTTCCATTTTATTATTAATGCATTATTTATTTTATTTATATCCTGCCTTTTTTCCTCTTGCAAGGAACCCAAGGTGGTTTACATAATCCTCCTCCCCTCTGTTTATCCTCACAACAACCCTGTGAGGTAGGTTAGGCTGAGAGTCAGTGACTGGCCCAAAGTCACCCAGTGAGCTTCTTGGCCAAGCTGGGACTAGAACTCAGATCTCCTGAGTCCCAGTCCAGTACTCTAACTGCTATGCCACACTGGCACTCATTTATTCCTAGAGTCAGTGCTATGATTGAAGTAAATTAAAATGTCACGCTACACATGCTTAGAGTGTTTCCTTTTTTAAAAAAAAATCAGGATTGGCAAACAGGTTTGTGTCCCCCTCCCCCCCCATCAGAAATGTAGAAGATGTTGTGAAGCTTGGAATGGCAGGGAGGGGAGAAGAGTAATGTCTGCTGTGTGCTTCACAGCTAAAGCAGTACACATGGCTGTATAAAGACACCCCTCCCCATAAGACCATTAATTCCAGGGTCTAAAATTACCCTAGCTGCACCACTGCTTTTTACGCTTAGAATGTTCCTCCCTTTAGATGTGATTGGGGCAGATCCAGGTTTAAACAAACACACCTGCAGCCAAGCCATGCAATTTGAGCCTTTGCTTCTTACCGTAAGTTGCTGTTACAGAGGGATAGGTGAGAAATTTGTTGGATCCGCATTTTAATCCAAACATACAAAAATGTACACTTCCCAAGCCTAAATAAGAACCGGAATGCAGTTTACCACTGACATCCATACATTTCTGCAGTTTGCAATGCAATTTGTAAAACCAAAACCAAAAAAAATGCACACCCAAAAAATGCCTCTGCGCTCCTCCCACCCTGCAAAATGATTTCTGCCATCTAAGTCTTTTGCCCTGGAGTGCCTCCCTCCTTGCTCACAAAACCCCAGCTCTGAGGTCACTCTTCCAACCGCCTTTCTTTCCATGTTGGCTGCAAGGGCGGAGGGAGGGTGCTCCAAGTTCGGAGTCCCAGCTCCGACCTCGGAGCATGTTTCCGAGGTTGGAGCTGGGACTCCACATTTTCCTGTGGCTGTCTCAGCTCTGTCTAGCATCCATAGGATTGTGCCCTAAGGAGGGAAAGGGCCTGCTCATGATCACCGGAGCTTATCATGCCTTATTTAAGTCAAAAGTGGGTTGTGGCATGTGCTGGTGGTGGCCATTGTGAATATTCAAGCTGCGGTGGGCAGTCGCTGTGGCTTATTGCCATGTGCAAACTTGGCTCAGGGTGTGTTGTTGCCGTAGTTAGCAAACCACCCACAACCGAAAAACAACCACGGTGGCCTGCGATGGTCATGGCCACACAATGGCTTTTGATTAGTATTGCTAGGAGACTTCAGCCCGGAAGCCCCCACAGGCTTTTAAAGTGTGTTTAAACATCTGCTTTTATTGCTTTTTAAAATTACTGTTGTCTTGCATTTTTATTTTATCATATGTTTTTGTCATGTAAGGATCAAGCTACATGTTACATTATTCACACTTCTTTAAAACTGTGCTTAAACTGGCCACTTTTGTTTGGGGGTGGCGTGGAAAGGAACTGTAGGGCGAAGGTCTCTCACCTCCTGCAGAAGGTCGTCCACCTGAGGCTGCAGCACGGCGAGCAAAGGCTCGGCGCGGAGGCGGAGCTGGTCTCCTGGGCTCCAAGCGTGGCTGGCCAACTCCTCCGCAAGGGCCACCAGCCGGCCCTGCAGCTTGGAGGTCTTGGCGCTGAGCAAAAAGCAGGCGCCCACCGAGAGGAGCGAGAAGAGCAGCGAGAGGATGACGGGGGCCCTGCCCGCGCCTCTGGCGCACCGGCAGCCGCCTTGGGGCGAAGCCGCAGGCTTCTTCTTCTCCCGAGGCTCGCTCATTGCGCGCGCGCGCTCTCTGCGGGGGGAAGACGCCGCCGCCGCGGCAAGCGCTCAGGTTCGCCCCTAGGGAGCGAGGGGGTGGGTGGCGGCTCCTGCAGCGCTCCCTCCGTCCCTCTGGCTCCGGAGGGAGGTGCAGCGGCGGCGGCGGCGGCAGGCAGGGCAGGAGCGCGCCGTAGGCGAGGAAGGGGCGCAGAAACTTTGCGCCCTCTTCTGCCACGCGCCCTAGGCAGTCGCCTAGGTCTGCCTAGCGGTAGCGCCGGCCCTGTGTAGGGCCCTAATCCATAACATGCTCTAGATCCAGATTGGGGCCGCATACCAGTTTCCTGCCAAAAATCCCCTCCCCCACAGCTGATATTTGCCTTTGGGGACTGACAGCATCTATGTGTGGAAAAGACCTGTTTTCTAAATAATAGGCAATTAAGTTGTGGTTCAAAGGTAAGATTTCCAAAATTCCTTTGTGGGAACTTTGGAATTTCTGGACATTCTTCCAGAATTGGTTTCCCATGATTGTTAACTCAAAAGACACATGCACTGAGAGATTCTACAGACAAACAATTGTTGGTAACAATCTGCTGTCCTCTACCATTGTAATTCTGCATTAGTCATGCAGGGTCTGCTGATACATACTCAGCCATATTTAGATGAGTAAAAGTCCAGAGGTTAACCAGCAATTCTGGGATATTTCAGGGAACTCAGTGTGAACCCATAAAAAAAAGACAATTTCAGCAAAAGAAGAAGTTCTAAACTTAGCTCTGAACTCGTTTGATAAAAATCCACCAGTTGGTTCATTCTTCCGGCTATTTTTTAGATAAGTGGCAAGTCTTGCTCTAGCAGTATCAAACCAGCCCCACTGAACCAACTGAAACAGGTGTTTAAAAAGATTATAAATGGGTTGGATCCAGGATCTGCCTTACACAAGAGGAAGGGAGCTTCTATGAAAGAAAGGGCTCTGCCTAATTTTTGGGGATACACCTCCCCCACACAGCCCAGCCCTTTCCAGGAGAGTCCCCTGAGTCTCTGACCTAGTTCGCATGTAACAAGAAGCTACCCATGGGTAAATTTCCTCACAGGGCTTCTTGTGGTGGCGGCCACCATTTTGAATGTTTAAGCCACTGTGGCAGCGTGCTGTAGCTTGTCACTATGTGCGAACCTGGCAAGGATGGATTGATGAGGTGGTTAACAAGCCACCTGCAACCCTAAAACAGCCCATGGGTTCTGGGTGGCTTGTCAGCCATCTCAGCAACCTACCCTTGTTGGGTTTGCAGGTAATGACAAGCTAAGGCAGCCCCCGCTGCAGCTTGAATATTCAAAATGGCAGCCACCACTGCAACAAAAAGCCTGGGGGGGGGGGAACTTATCCACAGTGACTTTTCATTCCATGTCAACCAGGTGTGTGTGTGTGTGTGTGTGTAGCATTTTCAGGGGACTGGAGGGGCTGCCCTGGGAAGGATGGGGCAGGGAAGTCCACTTCCATCAGCACAGTCAACAGGGCCGGCGCTTCCGCTAGGCAAACTAGGCGGTTGCCTAGGGCGCGTGGCTGAAGAGGGGGGGCTCCGGAGCAAAGCAGCCCTGCTCTGCAAACCACCCCCGCTGCCGCTGCCCCCCGTTACCGCCGGATACCCCCCCGCCACCCCCCACAGCCGCCGGACCCCCCCACCCGCAGCCGCCGGACCCCCCCCGCCACCGCCCCGCAGCCGCCGGACCCCCCGCCACCTACTTTCTCTGCTGCTGCTGCCGGAGCCCCGCCTGCGCTCTGTTTTGGCGGGAGGAACCAGGGCAACAGGGCTTAAACAGCCCTGTTGCCCTGGTTTCCCCAGCCAAAAACAGAGCAGGCGGCTGCGGGTTTTTTTTTTGCAGAGCAGGGCTGCTTTGCTCCGGAGCCCCCCTCATGGCACGAGAGGGGAGGCGCTAAATATAATTTAGCCTAGGGCGCCAAACTGCCCTGCACCGGTCCTGACAGTCGATCCCCAGCCTAATGCTTACAAGCAGGTCTGTGGGCAAAGCAGGCCTGGTGATCTCCTTTATGTCTCTTCCAGGTTCTCAGCCTTATCTGATGCTGCCTTTTCTCTCTATGGCTGCTGATGAATGCCCTGAAAGGAGTCCCTTTGCAAGTTGCTGAGCGGCAGGTATTGGGTAAGTATAGTATGTGAGAAGAACCCAGCAGGAAGAGGAAGGGGACAAGGCATGGCGGCAAAGGAGAAGGGCATTCCTGTTAGAGTTATTGCTGCAGACAGGCTCCCAAACCCTGCCTGATTGACGGTGTAAATCTATACAGGAGAGGTTGTTTGAGGGGAGGATGTCAGATTGACAGTGCAAATGTGTAACACGCACAGCCTGTGAGAGAGGAGTCTGCCGGCGGGTGGGAGAGCGCTGGCTGAGTGTTGGTCACACGGAGATTGAATTACAGTTGAATTAGATCAGAGCTGTGGGAAACATCACCTCCTAAACACACACAGTCTCCCGGGGAGGGAGGAAGAGCGGGCTTGGGAGGGGGGGAGATGGAGGCGGGCAGCTGGGGTGAAGGACTAAGAGTAGCTCACAGAAGCTAGGAGCTAACTTAATTACTGAAGACCTCTCTCCATCACGCTTGCCAGCCTTTGGAGACTTTGCTCTTGGAGACTGAAAGGCTCCACGGCGGCAGGCCAAAAGCAGGGCAGGCTGCACTTCATACAAAACCTTTGTTTCCAAGGAGAGAGAGGGAGACTGAGTGTGTGTGTCTCAAGAGGAGTGAAAACATCATTAGGAACAGTATGGGAAAGATCTGCCCGGGCCTTTCAGCCCCGCAGCTGTAAAGGTCAGACTCCAAAGGGGATTTGGGTGGCTTTAACTGCTACCTTTTAAGATCAGATGTTTTATAGCGTTTTGCTCAGATTGCGGCGGGAAACAAAGGCCTTCACACCCGAACAGCTTCCCCCCCCCGCAGGCTGGATGGGAATTGCCTTCCTTCATCCTCCTGGAGGGCTTTGTTGTTGTTGTTGGTTTTTCCTCCCCATGTTCCCCGATGACACATTGCAAACCTGGATTGCACACGTGTCTCATGGCTGGGATGGCTGCGTGCAGAAGGGGGCGAGGGGAGGCGGGAGAGGACGGAAGAGAGCTGGAACCTTTTAAGCTCTATTAAGAGAGGGCAAAAAGTCAGTTGGCGTTGAAATGAGCTCGCCCAGCAGGGATGAGAGCGGGATTTCCAGGAGACAGCGGGCCAGCATTTGTTCCTTTGGCTGGCACTGAAACGCTGGCTTGTGATGAAGAGCACAGTGCATGGTATTCTCTGGTGCAATCGCACCTCGGCGCCTTCAAAATGATCCTTTCTCTTTCAGTGTCACTCCACAAGGAGCTGGGGTGGGGGGAGCACCAGGGAGGGGTGGTGGAATGAAACAGTCTCCCTCCTGCTCATTTCCCCCTCCCCTTAATCTCCTGGGTTTGCACATGTCTTTGTGGGCAGGGATGAGAACCTGACCTCTAAACCCCTTGTTAGCAGAATATTGGGTTTGCTTTTATTATGCAACCCACTTTTGGGACAATCCTTCTTTATGTGACTTCCAGTTGCCTTAGCTTGGCAACAGCAAACACTCTCTCTCTCTCTCTCTCTCTCTCTGCTTAAAGATTCACTTGTACAGTAGGTTAAGCCACTGCTATCAGGTGTGCTCTTGACTTAGGGTGCTTCCAGATGGACAGCTCCTCATGCTAACAATCAAAGGGCATTGTGCAGCTATTTCTTCGTTAACTTTTTTTTTTTTTCTGGTAAGGAAAAAGATGGAAGAAGCAGTAGGAAAACACAGGAGGGTTATAGTGGCTTACTCTGGCTCAGCTTGTCTGAGCGTGCAAAGCTAAGCAGGGTCAAGCCTGGTTATTACTTGGATGGGAGACCCCTCCTCTAGTTTCCTGCATTCAGCAGGGGGTTGGACTCGATAGCCTTGTAGGCTCCTTCCAACTCTATGATCTATGAAATCTATAAGTCTGGATCCTTCATTCTGTGAATGAGGCAGTGTATTTATTCAATAAAAGCCGCACCTGGAAGCACCACTGGACTCAGCTGAACAGAGGTGGATGAACCAGGGGCCCACTATGGCCCGGGCTCTGGATCTTTGCTTTGCCGAACCTATCTTTCTGCCCCAGTCAAGAAGCTTCTGCCACTGCCTTCCTTCCCAGCTGTGGGGAGCTATCCTGAGACTTTAGGCAAACGGGGGCCCATGCCAGGAGGGCAGGTGGCTGCCATGGCGGGAGAGATTGCCTGATAGTGGCAACTGGCAGGCTAAGCAAGATGGCCGATTTCCTGAAGGGCATCCTGAAGGGCTTATGGGGTGGTATAGAAATAATAATAATAATAATAATAATAATAATAATAATAATAATAATAATAATAATAATCCTCCTCCTCCTCCTAAGGAAACTATCCCTGACAGGATCAAAGGCCGGCCCAGAACAGATCAGCAGAAGGTATTGATCACGTTCTCTTCCCAGTCAGAGTGGCTGATTATTTTATTATTTATTATTGAGGAGAAGGGGGAAGCAAGGGACAGAGAGAGCTGCATGAAACAGAGTCCTTAGTGGTGATGGTGGGGACAGGACTTGCCCCCCCACCAGCCAATTTTCAACAGGGCTTCTTTAGTCCCTATGTAAGTCAATGGAGCGATTCTTTTTCTTCAAGTTTTAAGAAGAGGAGGTGGGGGAGAGAGAACCAATGCACTGCAGAAATCTTCAGACACCAGCACCATCTGTTACTGCTATGTTAACAACTGTTATTATTTGTCTCAGTAATTATTTTTTTTAAAATCATGTTTCTAATCTTTGACCAGCCAAATCCATGTTTTAAAAAAGAAAAAAAGATCTGTTTGACTGTGTGCCCAAAACTGATTATTTTTTTAAAGGATATTTTTCTCACAGTGGCCACATTATTATTATCTTTTTAAGCATTTGATTGTGTGCATTAAAAAAAAAAAGGTTTTGTGGGCCATTTATTTGCAATTTGTTTTGCAGGCATCAGTGTTCTGGATTTGCTTGTATCTATAATTAAGTTGGTGCCATGTAGCATGGCATGCTGCTCAAGTAGAGTGCCTTTCTATGCAGTTGAGAGCACAATCCTTATGTTTAGACAGAAAAAAGTCCTACAACTCCCAGCATGCCTCAGCCAGCATTGCTGGCTGGGGCATGCTGGGAGTTGTAGGACTTCTTTCTGTCTAAACATGTCATATAGGATTGCACTCTGAGTGTGTTTAACTGCTCAAAAAACATCTGTAAAAAATGCACCAATAGTAGTGAATGGCTCCCTGTGAATAGCTTACTTCATAATAACACCTGTTCCCTGTGGAGGAATTTAAAGCAATTTTACATGCGATTCCTGTAATTCCCCGGTCATTAATTCATGTGCATTATAGTTATACTGCTTGCTTCTACTCTTATCACTCACACTGAAGTATTAAAAGTTAGTAGATATATGCTCTTTGGTGAGTTTCGCTGACAGATAAGAAATTGCATACATGTCGTCAAATAAGATATAGACAAGTTCTCTTGCCTATTTAAAGAGATGTAGGAAAATTACTTTTCAATCAGATTTTTTTTCTTTGTGCCTGTGAATGTTATAAGAGTGGTGATTCTTGCAGAAAGGAAAGCTTAAACATTGAGCACTTTGATTACCTTTCTTCTCTCCTTGTTAATTTTATGAAAGTAATAGTTCACAGCTAAATTTCAAAACAGTTAAGGAACTGTCAAATTAGAAAAAACCAGTCTAGTGGTATGGCTTTGGAAGCATTTACAGTGCAATTCTATGCATGTCTACTCAGAAATAAGTCCCATTGAATACAATAGGGTTTACTCCCAGGAATGTGTGTATCTGCAGTGTTATTTGCTTTTATTCAGAGGGTGTTTTTTTATTTTTATTTTATTTCATTACACCTTTTTTCCTGCAAGGAACCCAAGGCAGCTTACATCATTCTCCTCCTCTCCACTTTATCCTCACAACAACCCTGTGAGGTAGGTTAGGCTGAGAGTCAGTGACTGGCCCAAAGTCACCCAGTGAGTTTCATGGCCGAGTGGGGACTAGAACCCGGATCTCCTGAGTCCCAGTCCAACACTCTCACACTACGGGGGTTAGTGGTCTTTCTGTTTTATTGCTGTGTTAAAGATAATTTAAAGCCATTTTTGCTGCTAGGGGATCACTTAATTTTCCCACAAGCCCTTTTGAGCTGGTTGGTGGGAGCTGAACATGTGTCACCCCTCTGTTTAAACCTGCTTGGGTTGGCAATGGTATTTCTTTTCCTTTTAAAAAATCTGCTTGTGGCTGCATGTGGAGTGGGTAGATTTTTGATGCAGTCATTGTGGCCTTGCTTACTCCTGAGAAACCCAGTCTTTCTGCCTTCAGAGTAGGCATTTATAAGATGGATTTTTAAAAAATACTGTGTGTACTGCTTCTATTGCTTCTGAGGTTTGGCGAGGGGTATGCTCATGTAAAGAGATGTATGTTTGGATGCTCAGAAACTGCTGGCCATGCTCACCAGCATTTTGGATGCTTTTGTCTGTGGCTGTGGGGGTATTAATATTATTAGCCTCCTCCTCATATCTCTGTGTCCCCTTTTGCAGTGGTTTGCTCCTGGGTCCCAAAGACTTCTTTTCTGTCTGGCGCTGAGAATATAAGCATCATCACCATCATATCATCACCATTTTGTGTGGCTGCGTGGGTTCTCCCCCACTGTTTTTTCATTCATGATCTTAAAGTGGGCGGGAATGCTCCTGTTCAAGTGGTGGATTTGGATGCGGTGGACTTTGGACTTGTTGCTGGTGGAGCAGGATAATGTGGTTTCAAAGGCATGTTTTCTAGGGTAGTTCTATGGGTCAGCCCTTTGCCTCTCATGACCCATCCTCTGCCTTGGGCCTGTGTCCCAGATCATTTAAGGTACCTAGCACCACTGCTGCAGCTGAGCCATTTGAATGAACCTAAACATTGCTTAGATTTAAAATTAACAGCAGTCAAGGCCTCCTGCTAGACTCCTAACGGCTTGCTTCCTGAAATGTATGGCTTGTGGCCAAATGGGACAGAATACACTTTACAGGAAAGTATGACTAACCTAATTTCCACATTTACTTAGGCATCAGAACCCTCCAATATATATAGCACTTTGGGGAACAGAGGGATAGGGTGGCCCAGAGCTTAGTTGATTTAGGGCTGTGCAATGTGATTTAGGGTTGAGCCCTTTGATGTGAGCAAGGATCGGAGCACTGAAATTGGTGTGTGAGACAGAGATTATCTAGCCCATATTATGATGTTGCAATATTAGTCACTGGGAACCTTTGCAACCACAAAAAGATACTCCTGAAATGGAGCTGCGTGTTTTGTGTTTAGTTGGTACGGCACACAGGAGTTTGTGCGCACTTGTCCATCAAGGCTGGCAGACTGATGACATCAGGAAACTATGAGTGTCCTACAGCTGCCTGGCCTGCTCCAGATCATATATCTCCTTTAGAAAACCGGGCCAGGTGTTGAAAAGAGGAAGAAGGGAAGAGTCTGTGTTAGCAACCCATTGGAATGACCTTCTTCTGAAACCATCAACAGGAATGTAAGAAAACATAGGGAGCTTCCCAGACACCATTCACAGAATTTTATGGGGGAGGGGGAGATCCAAGCAATGTTGTCATCCACTCAGAAAATTTTCTTACCACAGAAAATCGGCTAAGGAGAAAAAGACAGAATAGCTGCATAATGCTTCTTGACTAGTAGCGCTAGGAGCCTTCCGTGTGGAAGCACCTGCTTAGCCACAAACTAGTGGTTTTCTTGTCTCTTCCCCTCTTTTTGTATTAGTTTTATCACACGCAGTAACCAGCATATTACGGTAGGTCAGCACAAAATGTAAGATAGATTTCCCTGCAAGATGGTTTGCAGGATGGCCAGATTCAAAAGAGGGCAGGGCTCCCGAACCTTTAGTCATGATGGAAAAGGGAATTTCAGAGGGCGTTGTTTGTTCTGCTGAAACTCGCACAACTATTAAAGGTGCAGGATCCCCATCCTCTTTTGCATCTACCCCCCCCCCCAGCTGTCCCTCCCCACAACCTTGAAATCTGCAGCTCCAGAGGAGTAGTGCGCTGGGGGGATGCTTTCTCAGTTCAGATGGGGCGAGTCCCGACACGCCTGGCCAACACCCCAACATGGACCAAGCATGCATCCTAGAATGCATCCCAGACTTCTCTGCAACATGCAGGGATTCCTCGGCAGTTACGTTGCTATAAAAAAGGGTTCTCTGAAGTTACAAAAAGGTGAAAACAGATATCCTAAAAAGAAAAATTGCTAAAGGGGGGGGGGTGTAGGGCTGTCTGTGGCTTTAAAAGTCTCTATTTTCCCTGCTTACTATACAGTACATCAAGGATAGTATCAGTGCACCCTTGGATACCTTCCTTTGTTCCCAAGGAGGTGCCCTGCCCCTCCCACTATTAATTTTGTTTTAAATAACAAAGTTTCTTATTGGCAACTGGGATCGCTTCGAGTCAAAGCGAGGGCATCTAGCTGCTTCCGTCTTCTTTTCCCATGAGTGCCTCTGGGCCACATGTGGGCGTCAGAGACATTCTTAGGAAATGAAGATGGCAGGTGGCTGCAGGCCAATGCTTTCATTTGCAGCACACCCATTTTGTGGTGGTGGCCAAGATACTTTCTCAAATTGCCAAACATGTCCACGGCCCCAAAAGGGTTGTCTACCCCTGCTAGAGATGGATATGGTCATATTTATATTGTATGGACACGTATTAGAAAAAATGGTTTATATTATTCACACCTTTTACTGAAACTAATTTTAAAAGCATTATCATTGTGGCAGAGAGGGGAGGGAAGAACTTCTCAGAGGAGAAACAAATTATCTTTCTGTAGCAGGTTGCTAAAAACAAATGGTGACAGCTGTTAGAAGCGGCTCAGAAGTTTGGAATGTTAGAAGCTGATCCAGCTGGAGTGGATTAGTGAAATGTGTGGAGGTGAGGCAGTCAAAGGTGCATCATAAATTAATTTTATGACACACATGGTAGCAGGATGACTTACTGTACTCTCCTTCTTACATGGCAGGCATAGGAGTTAGGAGACTGAGGACTCTTCATCCCTACCTGTTTGACCTAAGGTTACTGTCTTTTCTTTCTTGCTGCTTCCCCAATCTTGAATGGCTGTGTGACAAACAGGAAATCAGCAGATGACATTTTTCTCATGACCTCTGCATGCTAGGAAAAGCTTTGGATGCCTTGAATTTTGGACGCTTGTTATGCAGGTGTTAAAGACAAAGGAGCCAAGTTGCATAAAAAGTGGGCCGCCTAATGAAATACTGTGCAGAAGTTTACCAGAGCCACAAGCACGTGGCAAGTAGGGAACTGTGGGTGTGCTTGCTTAACCATTAATACATTCTCTCTAGCCTACTGATGTAATTCTAGTTTTGGCAAGCTCTAAAAGACCAAGACTGACGAAACAGTGGGTGTGATCTAGCCACTTGTACACCTCATTGATTTCACTGAAAGTTAAGCACATGCAGTGCTGGCTCCAGGATTTTCAAGGCCCTTGGGCAAGACACCCTCAATGGGCCCCCTCCCTCAGTGAGTCAACCTTCTCACCACCATTGTCACCAGCTGCTCTTGCTCCTCATCCTCTTATCATTGCTACCAGTTGCTTGCTTGACAGGCAGAGAGCCAGTGAGCAAGTAGGCAGGGGCGTCTGCATCTGCTGCGCCTCCTTCTCACCAACACAATTGCTATCTGGGCACCTTCGGCAGGTGACACCGGAGCACATGGTTACGGTAATTTTCTCTCCATTGAAACCAATGGAACTGAAATATGATTAGCTTCTGCTGGGATCATGCCATGAATTGACTGATTGGCTTCTAGATGTTTAAAATATACACTATCTGCACTACTAGTCCCAAGCCACTGCTAGTAGCATGATGCCCTGTCCCCAGAAAACAGATGGATATGGGTAATCTTGTCAATAGAGAACCATAATTATGTTGGCCATTAATATTTTTTTGGGGGGGGTAAGGTCTACTTTCCAGAACTAGAGAGAAGGTGAGTATGCAAAACTAAAAACAAAGCCAAACGAACAGAAACTGTGAAAGGTTTACAAAATGGCAGAAATTGCTGCATGAGGAAGTCCCCTAGAGAACAGTGGTAGAGAACAGGGGTGGGCAAATTGTGGCACTCTAGATGTTTTGAACTACAATTCCTATCAGCCCTAGTTAGCATAGCCAATTGTGAGGGATCATAGGAGTTATAGGCCAAAATATCTGGAGGGTCACAAATTGCCCACTCCTAGTAGAGAACATGTTTTGTATGCAGGAGTTCCAATGTTGAATACCTGGTATCCCTATTTTTTTAATCGCTCACCCCCCACATGGATCCTTGTAGGGGGCAGCAAGATCATACCGGCCCCATAAACCCTTTGGGTGACCCTGCTTTAAGGCACAACCATAGTGATAACCCTATTCACAATAATCAGGAAGCCAACAACAGTATAATAGTATTTAAAACTTGTCATCTTATATTCACATGAATTGACCTTTAATACTAAGCAAGTTTGTAATATGGATATCTGGCATATCTGAAATGGAAAAAGAAAACACAACCCTGACCTTAATCATAAATGCATCAGTACGCCAGTACGCCAGCGTGGCGTAGTGGTGAGAGTGTTGGACTGGGGACTCGGGAGATCCCGAGTTCTAGTCCCCGCTTGGCCATGAAACTCACTGGGTGACTTTGGGCCAGTCACTGACTCTCAGCCTAACCTACCTCACAGGGTTGTTGTGAGGATAAAATGGAGAGGAGGAGGAGGAGGATTATGTAAGCCGCCTTGGGTTCCTTGCAGGAAAAAAGGTGGGGTATAAATATAATAAATAAATAAATAAAAAATCAGGTTCATATTGGCAACAGTATATGGCAACAGTAGATTCTCCTGATTACATGGAAGCAATTAAACTAGTTGCTCCTGATTTTAGCCTGGGGTAAATACTTCGTTTAGTTTTTCATGGATTAGTACAATTGTTCTATCATCCATATATGTAGGGCACAACAGCAGGGATTCCTTTCACCCCTGATCTTCAGGGGGCAGGGCAAGGTGTCCTTGCCCAAGGCTCTTGAACCAGATGGGCTGGCCTGGCTGGGGGTCCAAATTTAGCCTGCCTGCCAAGGGGTATGTAGACCCTTTTTTCTTGCATTTTGAAGCACTATGGGACTACTGATTAAGCCATACAAATTGTAATTATTTCCAAAATAGCCCGGGAAGCATTCCAGATCAGCAAGGAGTTCAATAAGATTGCCATGACAGGAGATGGAAAGAGGTCTGCATAAACTCAAAGACCACACATCCAAAGGAAATGAAATAATATCAGAATCAGGAACATGATGAAATGATAATTGGAGAATTCCATTAATTTAAATCCATCTATTTGACTGTTGCGGCAGTGGTGAAGGGTGGGAGAAAGATCTCCTTGAATTTTCTCATTTATGGTTTCATAAACTATCAAATTTCCAGTGCCACAGATTCTGTTTTCTAATAAAGTACAGAAACAGTGGACCATCTAGTTATAACTTGCATGTCCTGACTTGGTTCCATCCATTTGCATTAACAGGATATAAGCTTTGTGTCCAGGAAGCAGCATAACTTCATGTCAGTTCACATCCTGTTGTTAACTTAAAACAGGTATCTTTGCCATAATTTTGCTTGGCATGTGATCCCCGCCCCCGTAAACACAACATATTGCTTGTGCAGTCTGTACTTAATACTACATTCTGCTCCGGTTTGTGGCAGAGCTTCTATTTTTCCTTTTATGTACTAAAATTAGTACTTCTCAAAAGTGCCAATAACCTTAGCCATGGTCATTTGGACAAACATTACAATTCCTTTCATCCTGGCCTTTGTTCCACCAGGTTTTAATCTTTAACAAAAAATGTGTTTTAACCTGCTTTAGGATATGCCTGCCTATTTACTAAATCAGATGTCTCTTTTAAAGTCACCCCCACCTTTGGATATACTTGTCTGTTTTAGAATCCAATACCTCTTTTTAGATTTTTCCATTTAAGCCATCCAAACATGTAAAGAACAGACCAAGCAATGAAAGGAATGAGCATGGATCTGCTATAAACAAGTTGTAACATATAAAGCTCACATAGAGTGCCGCATGGGGAGAACAATAAAACTACATTTAGGAAACTAACAGGGTAATCCTATACAAGTCTACTCAGACATAAGTCCCATTGGTTTCAATGAGGCTTACTCTCAGCTAAGGAGATATAGGATTGCAGCTTAAACCTGCGCTCCAAAACACACTTACTAGGGAGTAAGTCCTATACAGCACAGTAGGACTTAACTTTCAAGTAATTATGCATAGGACTGCACTGTAAATGTTAATGTTCTCACTGGATATTTACAGTAGCCAATTCAAAGATTCCCTTTGCATTAGAAATACAATTTAAAAATTCAGAAAGAAAGAAGTTGTGTTCAGAGGACTATAGTTTTGCCCATTTCTGGTCCCATGTTCCATCAGTGGCTGTCATCTCCCATTAAAGCCAACCTGTGGTCTTCCAGATGTTGTTGGATTCCAACTTCCATCATCCCTGACCATTGGCCATGCTGGCTGGGACTAATGAGAGTTTGAGTCCCAGAACAGATTTCTCACCAATCTATTAAAGAAGCTGTGGTAGGAGGCCTTGAAAAGGAACTGGAGAACTGTTGCCAGCAAGACTGGCCCTACGATTAGACACAGTGGGGCAACTGCCTTGGGCAGCAGATTTATTTATTTATTTATACCCCACCTTTTTTCCTGCAAGGAACCCAAGGTGGCTTATATAATCCTCCTCCTCCTCCTCTCCATTTTATCCCCATAACAACTCTGTGAGGTAGGTTAGGATGAGAGTCAGTGAGTGGCCCAAAGTCACCCAGTGAGTTTCATGGCCAAGCGGGGATTAGAACCCAGATCTCCTGACTCCCAGTCCAACACTCTCAGCACTATGCCACACTGGCTCTGAGGGATAGAAAGCAGCCATGAGGTGTTGGAGGACAGAGTTGTGTGTGCCACTCCACCTTCCCTATGCTCCTCAGGCACAGGGATGGCTGGGGTAGAATACTGCCTCCTTGCCAGTGTTGAAGTAAGATTCAGCTGCCTGTCTGGTTGACTTCTGTATGTAGAATGGGAGCAGGGGCGCCATCTTGTCCTTCACCTGAGGCAGCAAAATGTTTTGGGCCCACCCTTGCTGCTGGTCAGAATAGAAAGAACAGGACTGGAAGGATTAATGGTCCAACTCACTGGTAATCTATACAAATAGCAGATCACCCATAAAACTTCAAGTGTAAAAAGCTTCACCTGTAAAAGCTTCAGACTACAGGTCATCATCAGGCGATCACTCGTGACCGAGTAAGATTGTCTTCCAGGATTTTATTTTTTTTTTTAAATTACAAAAAGGAAATTTTAAAAGGAGGAAATTCTAAAGAAAATTGTGTAGACTCTAGCGATGGGTCCGTAAGTGACTGTGGAGGCCAATTCTAGATCCACACAGCTTCCCACAGTGAGGACACAGGTTACCAGATGGAAGATGGTCCTGTAAAGGGATTCGTTTGACGTGCTTTTCACCTAGCACGTTTCTCCCTTTCACCTTGCACTCGGGCTTCTTCAAAGTCCATAGAACCTTTGTGAAAGGCCAACCTCCAGTTAGATCGTTCATGAGCCAGAGCTTCCCAGTTTTCGATGTTTATGTTGCATTTTTTTAGATTAGCCTTATGAACATCTTTAAACCTCTTATATTGACCACCGATATTCCGCTTTCCATCCTTGAGTTGGGAGTAAAGTAACTGCTTTGGGAGGCGGCAGTCAGGCATTCGAACAACATGACCGGTCCACTGAAGTTGGCGTTGAAGGATCATTTTTTCAATGCTAGTAGTCTTTGCTTCTTCCAGTACACTGACATTTGTTCGCCTATCTTCCCAAGTAATTTGCAGGATTTTCCGGAGGCAACGTTGATGAAATCTTTCAAGGAGTTGGAGGTGACATTTATAGATAGTCCATGTTTCGCAGGCATACAGTAAGGTTGGCAATACAATGGCTTCATAAACCAGTGTTTTGGTCTTCTTACAAATATCCCGATCCTCGAACACTCTGTTTCATTCGAGAAAACGCGGCACTTGCGGAGCTCAAACGATGCTGGATTTCACTGTCGATGTTAGCTGTAACAGAAAGATAGCTGCCAAGATAGGGAAAATGATCAACATCGACTACAGGTAGGGGCTGCATGTCTCAGTGCTCCCCCATATAGAAAACTACAACCCCCACCACAATCAGGCGGGAATATGGGGTGGGCTAAGATTTTAAAATTTTATACTGTTTTAAATGTATTTTATTCTGTATCTTATTGTGTTGTACATCCCCCAGAGTGGCCGGTTTGCCGGCCAGATGGGCGATCCATAAATGTAACAAACAAACAGATGGGTGATCCATAAATGAAACAAACAAACAAACAAACAAAAACAAATAAATAAATTATTCAAAACCAGCATCAACCAGGGCAGTGCTAAGTACGGAAAAATCCAGGGCTCTGGCCCACAGGACCAAAAAAAGAAAAGCACAAATTTGCATATCCTAATTTACATATGCTCTAAAGTCTCTCCCTGTGTGTGTCTTTAAAGAACCCTGTCTCCTAAGGACACCCCTATTTGTATAGATAGGGGAGAGGATGACATTAGATTTCAGGAAAAAAACCTCAGGCAGAAAGATTCAAGGGGTGGGGGCTGCAGAGGTGAAGCACATGTGGGCAAAAAGCCAGCTAATCCATAGGGATCAGATGCAGCAGAGATCATCAGGGCCCCTGCACCTTTATTTCAGCAAGTGCCCATGGACAGCAGGGTGGTGGGGCAGAGGGCCTCCCAGAGATTCAGAGCTCCAAATGAAAGATTCAGGGCTCCAGCCCTAGTGGGCTGCTCCCTAACACAGGCTCTGATATAAACTGAAAAGGAAAGTCCAGATTGGGCAATCTCTCCCTTGCATTGCTTCCTGCAACCTAAACTAGCTTTAGCCTCAGCAGGACACCAAGTTGTTATTATTTCTTTTTATTAAAAAATAAATAAATAAATAAATAAATTAAATCAGAAAGAATATGAGGCTTTTATTTCAAGCACTGTAGCAAAAGGAAGTATTTGAAAAAAAAACATTTTGATAAAATAAACTGGGAGTGGGTGGAGTGCATCTTTAATTGTTTTCACAATTTATCCTGGTTCCTGGTGTTTGCTTGCCAGTGCCAGTCAATAAAGGGTTGCGATGTACTGAGCTCCCAGCTGCAGAAGCTCAACTCTCATGAGCTTGGCCCATCTACATTGGGAGCTGATAACTCTTTTGCACTAATAAAGGCTTTCTGATGAGCCATTAGGGAACCTCTGCTGCAGTTCAACTCTTAACATTATGCTAATTTAACTTGTCACGCTGGGGGAGATCTACCGTCCAGATTTTTACCAACACCCCAAAAACCTCCTCATGCTATTTCTGCCACTATATCCTGGATTTTTTCAGAGCAGTTCTATCACAATATTTTTATATGTTACATCCCTCCCGCCCAGCCATATATATTTCTGTGTGTGTGTGTGTGTGTGTGAGAGAGGGGGGGGGCAGAGTGCTTGATGGATGGGAGCTGTGTTTTGCATGGGGGCTACTCTGATGTAAGTCTCTGTTCTCTCTATGGGTGTTACTCCTGTGCAAGGGCAGATCATTCCCTGGCACCTGGCTGTGGGGCTTCTCCACTCTCTCTTCAGAGCAGGATTTTTTCTTTGGCAAGTTCAGGAGGAGGAGGGAGGTGGTGTTAGGGGCAAGTTTGCCAGAGAGAGACGTATCTGTGTAAATGTGTGTCTCTGGGGGGAGGTTTTGGTTATATGCATGTTATAAACATGCATATAACCAAACCCTCAATTTAAATTTCTTTGCATGTCCTTCATACATTGGACTGTTTCCTAAGACCCACTATTGCACTGTGGGCCACAGTAATTGACATGCACTCCTCAGGATAAGATTCTGACTGAAGGGTTGTAGACTCCAAGCCAAAAACGAAACAAAATTAAACTCTGAAACCTCTTTAAAATGAAGCTGATTCTTACTGGTTTTAAGGTTGTTAGCACTGGCAGTGCTGGGAACTGGGTTGCCAGCTAACCAGGAAAAAGAACTGGCCTGCTCTTGAGCCTTTAATAGCAGCTTGACATACAGAAATCAGCAGGTGAAAATTTTCAGTGTGCGGATAATTATCATCACTAAGACACACATATATACTATGGATGAATAAGAGGGGAGGTATCAGCATCCAAGATTTGCAGAAGTAGAAAAACTCTGGGGGGGGGACCACTAAGGGAGCAACCCCCCCACTCCAAACAGCCACGAGGACTGGGTGGTATACTTAATGGTCACAGAACTCTAAGGGCACAATCCTATGCATTTTTAGGCAGAAAAAAGTCCTACCACTCCCAGCATTCCCCCAGTCAGCCATAGAAAACCAGGAGGGGAAATGGAGTGGAGTCACTTGGAGGAAGGCATGGCTGGGTGGCTAGAACCCTTAACTGAAGCACTCCATACTCCAACATACTCCAAACAACTGCCTCACTTGTTTATATATCTGCACAAAGCTGCTGTTAAAGGCACAGATGCAATAATCAATATAAAAGTTGGCAACCCTATCTGGATAATGAAAAAGAAAGTAGGGGATGGGAGAACAAGGGTGATTCATGCCTAGAGGCTACAATTCTTTCTTCCTCATACACCTCTCTTCTTTCCAGTAACAAATCAAGCAGAGTGAGTAGAGGTCAGTAAATATGAGACAGCTGAGAATCCCCTTGAACTCAGAAACCATGTGCTACATAGAAAGTTGCTGTACACCAGCTCAGAGGATAGGATCTATTTGGCCCAGTCTTGTCTTCCATTCTACACAGAGTGGCAGCAGCTTTCCTTTGAACCCAAGATCTTTTGCATGCCCAGCACATGCTCTGCTACTGAGTCAAGCCCTTCCTCAGACTTTTGCTGTCCTTGCTGAATATTAATGTCTTCTCCCCCAGGGTAGGGAAGGTGAGAATCCTTCCCAAGATTGGTGCCCCTCAGAAACCTGACAACCTGTCCAGCCCTACCAGCCTGAAGTTTATTAGCGAGCCCTGAGTCTCTTTGCTCCCTGGTTCCTGTTACTCCAAGGAGGTTCTCCTATCCAGGCTGCTGATGCAGGATGCAGCTATTTTGAACTTTTGAAATAAGGAACTGGGGACTAGTAACCAATGTCAGCCCTGGCTCCTGTCTTCTTCTAGAGAAGAGCATGGCCTGGCTTTGAAAATCAGCCTTCTCCCACCAGGTGCCCTCCAGATGCATTGTACTACAATTCCCATCATCCCACGCTAGCATGGCCCCAACCTGGTGCCCCCTAGATGTGCTGGACTACAACTTCCATCACCCCAGTCAGCAGGCATGTGGGTAAGTTGGCTGGGGATGATGGGTGTTGTAGTCCAACATGTCTGGTGGATGCCAGGTTGGGGAAGGCCAACTTAGATTTTAAGCTAAAGAGCTCTGCTTGCAAATAGCTTATCTCAGGGGAACTTGTCTGTGCAGCTGTGCTCCCTGCTCTAAGATGAGGCTGGTGAGTTGAAGAAATAAAGTCCAGGATGAAGGCTGCTATCCTGTATCCACTTATCCTGGGGAAAAGCTGCATTAAACACAGTGGGACTGAGACTTACTTCTGAGTCAACATGGGGCAGGGGAGAACAGGAGAATTGTTTGGCTTTCCTCAAGTCCTCCAGGAAGTGATCCCCCTGCCTGCTGTTGCTTCAGCCATAGGCCTCCCAGCAAGGCAGTGGCAACAGCTAATTAGCACACGTGTTGGGTCTAGGAAACAAAAGCCCAAATAATGGTAGCCTTGGAACGCAGCATAAATGGCAATTACATCCCTTCTCAAATAAATAAACCCAACAAAAGGCAGCAACTCACAAGTCACTCATTTGGGAATAATCTCACCGGTTTGGACTGGATTATTGCTGTAACCTTACTGACTTGTAGATTGCAACCTTCCTGCTTGCTTGCCAGGCTAAGTAGTCCATAAACCCAGGGTAGGCAATGTGGTGCCCACATGAGCCCCAATGTGCCCCCCGACACCTTTCTTGGCACCCTGCCCCTCCCACTTTAAAAAAAAATCAAGACATTTTCTTACAGGCAAATGTGATTGCTGTTAAATAGGTTTCTGTTGGTGCTGAAAACTGGGTTCAAAGTAGCTGTTTAGTGTGTTGGGGCTCAGACCCCACATCTACCTTCTATACTCAGTCTTTTGGGCAAGTTACTTGTCCTTTGCCACGCCTCCTATGGCAGCCATTTTGTGGTGGTGGCCAGGACAGTTTTTCAAATAGCCAGATGTGCCCATGGCCCAAAAAGGTTGCCTTACCCATGCCATAAAGGACTGTGTCCTGGGATGTAGGTGCATGCATGTATATGTGCAACAGCCCATACCAAGGCTATGTCATATTGGCTATGAGACAGCAATTATTTCCACCCCAGGCTTTTTAACAGATAGAGGACAATAAAAATGCACTTGGAAGATTCTTTTAGCACTTGTGACTTTTGTTGGGAGGGAGGCAAGGGAAGAAAGAAGGTAAATTCCCATCCTTAGATTGAGACATAGAGGCTAAACTATATATAGCCAACTGTTGTATGTGTTCTATATACCGTACTATAGAAGAAGAGAAGCTGACTTCCCCTTGTAGCTCATTGCTTCCTGACATTTCATAGAGGGGACCCTTGGCAGATTAAACACATTGGCTATGGCAGCGCAGCTCTGCAGTGCATAACAAACGGCCCCTGCTAGCCCCCAGGGGAAATATTATTCATAATAACAATCTTCTGCATTTCTGCAAAAGTCATCATTGTGGTGTCTGAGCCCACTGAATTCATAGTTTAGCATTTGTGCAATTCCACGTTAGTTTTGAAACAAGTAAAAGCCAGAGTATATTTAGATTTTTGAGGCTGAAATCCTCAAACTGTTTGTTTATTATATATAAAAAAATCTATACCACCCTTCAATAGAAAATTCCAAGGGCAGTTTACATAAAAGGAAAATCTGCACTATAAACTTTAGCTGATTTATCTGACATTCTCCTTTACCCCTTCCTTTCCAGGGAATTTTAAGTATGGTTCATTGTGTGTGGTGTCTAGGGTTAACAGAATGTTTTCAGTGTTCTTGCAAAATTACAATCCCAAGAGTACTTTGGGGGAAGCCATGACTGTTAAACAATTTTAAAAATGCTTCAACTTAATTGTGTAGATTTAGCCTTGCTTTTGGTGGATCCCCCCCCCCCCATTCTATTGTTTGCTGGAGGATAAATACTTGGAATTATCCATCTCTATGAAATACATGCTTACTCATTTCTTTCATAGATTTAATGTTCAAAATGATTTACAATGTTTGTATGTCATTAATTGTACAAAGCAATGCCAAGAGGTAGGTCACCATTCTTCCAAATGATCTAGAGATGGACTCAGAGGTTTGCACAAGACTGTTAGCTCTGTAATCTTAAGCATACTTCCCTGGAAGTAAGGGAAAGCAGGCTGAAAGCGAAAAGTAAGGTAATTACAACCTCCGTTGTGGAACTTCAGTTTGCTGATGATAATGTGGTCTCCGCACATTCAGAGGATGATCTCCAAACTATCCTAAATGCTTTTGCAGAAGCATACGAAAAACTTGGTCTCTCACTTAACATCAAAAAGACCAAAGTGCTTCATCAGCAAGTGCAAGCTAACCCTTTGGTGATGCCATCTATCCAGCTTGCCGGGACAATACTGGAAAATGTCGATCATTTTCTCTATCTTGGCAGCTATCTTTCTGTTACAGCTAACATCGACAGTGAAACCCAGCATCGTTTGAGCTCCGCAAGTGCCGCGTTTTCTCGAATGAAACATAGAGTGTTCGAGGATCGGGATATTTGTAAGAAGACCAAAACACTGGTTTATGAACCCATTGTATTACCAACTTTATTGTATGCCTGCGAAACATGGACTATCTATAAACGTCACCTCCAACTCCTTGAAAGATTTCATCAACGTTGCCTCCGGAAAATCCTGCGAATTACTTGGGAAGATAGGCGAACAAATGTCAGTATACTGGAAGAAGCAAAGACTACTAGCGTTGAAAAAATGATCCTTCAACGCCAACTTCAGTGGACCGGTCATGTTGTTCGAATGCCTGACTGCTGTCTCCCAAAGCAGTTATTTTATTCCCAACTCAAGGATGGAAAGCGGAATATCGGTGGTCAATATAAGAAGGTTTAAAGATGTTCATAAGGCTAATCTAAAAAAATGCAATATAAACATCGAAAACTGGGAAGCTCTGGTACATGAACGATCTAAATGGAGGTTGGCCTTTCACAAAGTTTCCATGGACTTTGAAGAAGCCCGAGTGCAAGGTGAAAGGGAGAAACGTGCTAAGCGAAAAGCACGTCAAATGAATCCCTCACAGGACCATCTTCCATCTGGTAACTCTGTGTCCTCACTGTGGGAAGCTGTGTGGATCTAGAATTGGCCTCCACAGTCACTTACGGACCCATCGCTAGAGTCTACACAATCTTCTTTAGAATTTCCTCCTTTTATCCTGGAAGACAATCTTACTCGGTCAGGAGTGATCGCCTGATGATGATGATGACTTCCCTGGAAGTAAGGATGGTTTACACATGCATATTCAATACTTGATGGTTGCAGGGATGTTCATGTGAATGCCCTTCACATGTTGATGTGAGGGGTGGGGCCATGCCAGGCAGACACACCCCTTGCCCCCAACCATGTCTCCTGTTGGCTGTGTGTTCGACCAGTGTATGCAATGGCCCTACATCCAATCAGGAACCGTCCTTGAATGGAGGTACTTTGTGTGTGTAGGGTCCCTTCACACAGTGGCTGAACATGCTATTGATGGGGTGGAGTGAGGTGTTGTGTGGGAGAAATGGCTGGTGTACACTTTGGACTCAGCCCCTCATCAACATGTGAGAAGTGCTCACATGAACACCCCTTGCAACATCTAGTGATGATTTTCTTGTTTGAATCGGTCATCACAGATAGACTTCTCATATTGCCACAAACAGTACTTTCCAGTGAAGTCTGCCCATGTGTTCAGCTGCCCAAAATTAACTGTAATCAAGTGCTGTTTATGGGCCTGTGAACTTGCCCTAAGTCTCAATGTGGAATTGCACTGACTACCTATTCACTACTGGGTCGGGTTTAAGGTTCTGGTACTTGTGTACAAAGCCCAAAACAACTTGGGACCAGGTTACCCGAGAGAGCGCCTCCTCCCATACCAACCTGCCTAGTCATTGAGGTCATCAGATGGTGTGCTCCTGGTGGTTCCTTATGGACCTTTGACCCGATTGGAGTCCACCAGGAGAAGGGCCTTCAGTGTGGCGGCTCCATTTCTGTGGAACTCCCTGCCTCTGGAGGTCAAGCAGACTCTGACATTGTGTTGCTTTCGGCACCTGCTGAAGACCTCCTTGTTCCGGGAAGCCTTCTCTGCTCTTCAACCACCAATGTAATTTTAGTTTTGTGAAGGATCAGCAACCGGATCCTTTGCGTGAGTTCGGCAACTCTAGGGTTAACCGGCAGAGCAATACCGCTCGTATCGGCTCTCAGTACAATAGGAATTACCACAACTCTTTGTATGCCCAAATAAGGCTTTTATTTGTTTATACAGCAATCAAATCGGAACTAGCAGACTTCTAAGAATACGTTTATAGTCAACATAACCTCAGTTGACTCGCGTCTTACCCAATGAGCGGGCTCCGTGGCTAGCAGGTTACATTCAGGTCACTCTACTTACATCAAAGACAATACTCTAGTCAGTTTCAGCCCAGCTCCCGATCGGCGCTTCCTAGCGGAGAACGGAGTGCCTGGGCGGCTGTTGCTTAGGAGGATCTGGCCCCGAGGTTCCCAACAACCCAAACCGGAATGGGAGAGGGGTTTTCTACCCCGAATTCCCCGCTCTCCCCCCGCCCCCTAGGTCAGGTGGGGGCTTATGCCTGCCCCTTCGTGTAGATGGGCTTATTCCTGCCCGGGAAGAAGGTGACGTAGGGAAACCTTTGCAGCTCTTCGAGGCTGCCCTTTTTGCTGATGGTCCTTGATGGCCCTTCCTGGACGTTTGTGGATCTCTGCCGAGGTCTTCCTTTGTTGGGGCTGATGGCTTGTCTGGCTACTCCCTGGTGACCTCATCCCTCCTCCCCTGGCCCCCTCCTTTGGGGAAAGATGTGTGTGCGTGTGTGTACTGAGTTTTGGGCTTTCTCCACACCCTCCCATTTGGGGAAAGATGGCATTGGGGTCCACCACCCCAATCCCTATCTAACTGTCTCCTACTGAGAAAGCCCGGGACAACCCATCTGCCACGATGTTGTCCCTACCCTTGATGTGTTCTACTGAAAAATCAAAATCCTGCAGGGCTAGACTCCACCGCAAGAGCTTTTGGTTGGATCCCTTCACCCTATCCAGCCAGCACAAGGGGGAATGGTCGGTCTGCAGTCGGAACCGGCGGCCCCACAGATAGGGGCGAAGCTTGGTCACTGCCCACACTATCGCTAGGCACTCTTTCTCGACAGTGGCCAAGTTCCGCTCCCGAGGCAAAAGTTTTTTACTTAAAAAGGCAACCGGGCACAGCCCCTGCTCTGGTCGTTCCTGCAGCAAGACGGCTCCCATCCCCGCTTCTGAGGCATCCGTCTGCAGAACAAAAGGGGCTTCAAAGTCTGGGGCTTGCAGCACAGGGGCTGCCATCAGGCAGGCTTTCAGTCCCTCAAACGCTGCCTGGCAAGCGGCTGACCACTTTAACGGGTTGCCGCTTCTTGCACAAGTCAGTCAGGGGGGCGGCTAGCTGGCTAAAATGGGGTACGAACTTACGATAATAGCCAGCCAGCCCTAAAAAAGCTTGGACCTGCTTTTTCGTCTGGGGTTGGGGCTGTTGGGTTTTGCATAGGCAGAACGAGATTACCACCTGACATCGGGATTGTCACCTGACCTGGTGGGTGTTACTTGAGTTCAAGTATACGAGGCCTTTGGTCAGGAGACATAGTCTCGAGGTGACATGACTCAGCAGCCTTGAACAGGTTTTAGCAGTAAACATGTTGATGAGTAGGTTGTGCAACTGGGTGAGTAATATCCTATTCATAGATGCAGGGTCTGGGGTATATAAGCTAGCACACTCACTTGCTTCCGTTCTTCCTCATCTCTCTCTGCTGCTTGTTCGTCTCAGCACGACATGTGGATCGTTCTGGACTTCTAGCCTTACCACTGGGGTATAGGATTTGAGTCTGCTATGATGTAGTGAGTAGAGATGCATTGATTGCCTTAATCCCATGTAATTGGGTCTTACAAATAAACTCTTTAATCTTTATTAACTGCTGTTATCTCCTCCTTCCGCTTGCGTGACTGGGACTGAGGGTCATTGGCTAGGGGAGCTTTTGAACCCGGGTCAGTCCAACTCTCACATCGGTTATGGGCCCAGAGATAAGGATCTGATGGTTATCTGATGGGCAGATAAGCCACAAAACGCAGTTTGGAAAAATTCAGCAGTTATAGAGTTAAAGGAATTTGTTTACTATTTGTAAGAACGGTTTGTAAACAAACCGGAAAGGCGAAGGATTGTTGCTAAAGCTGGTGCTGATAACAGCGGCTTGGAATGCAGCTGAAGAATGCAGAAACAGAGAGACGGAGGATTTTTCGTTTTGGAAGCAGCTGAAACGGAGGTGCCAGGCTTGGAAAAATCCGAGGTTCGGGCAGCTACTAGGCTGAAAAGTGAACAAAGCTGGACACAAGGATTTGTTTTCCACAGCTTGCTGGAGTGATTGTTAAGGAGCTGTATCGGGCAAAGAAATAATCTTCAGGAGGTTCTGTGTCAACTCATTTTGAGTCAAGGCTACAGCAGGAGGATCATATTTCATTTACAGTTTGCTTCTTCACACAGCAGCGGATCAGCTATCTTTTGCATTGTATCAACAAGTGGCTTGGATTACAAATGCGTGGATTACGTCTGACGTGGGTAAAGCGTCTGGAGCGTCATGTCGCAGCAAGGTCACGTGTGACAAATGTATTTTGGGAAACTTGATACTACACCGGGGGCTGTATCAAACCAGCGGAGGCGTGGTTTTAACACAGCAGGGAAACAGCGCGGCAGTTTTGAACAGAGAAAGCTGTGCTTAAAATGGGAAGCTGTTCTTCATTTTCTTCATGTGGGATCACAGAAGAAGGAGCTTGAAATCAGCAGGGGTGCTGCTGAAGGGAAAACCTTTGTGTTTTAACCCAGGACATAACAAAATGCACATTATTTTGTTGTGAGCAAAAAACAGTGAATTGTTTAAACGAAGCTTTCTGTGTTGGACATGAATAAACAGGAAGAGGACTATGCAAATGGTCAAGAGGTTTAACAGTCATGTTTTTTTGAAAATGTATTTCTTGAAAGTTGGATAACTTGGATTCAAGAAAGTGTAAAATATATGCTCTGAAATGTCAGGAAATGTACTGAATGTATATATGACATGAGTATATTGTGGATTTTTCTGTAGCAAAATGTAAAATACTGAATAATTAGTAGGTATGTTTATATGGCAAAGCTAAGAGATGGATTATTTCTTTTATACTGTAATGATGTAAATAAAGAAATGGAAAGTTGTACTGATGCAACTATAAAAAAAGTTAAATGCTTATATGTATGACATGAACATGCATGCATATCACATGATTGTTTGGTCATTTAGATTCACAGGCTTGTGAAAGAAAATGCAAACTTTGGTGGGGAAAGCATTGGGAAACTGTAATTTTCACATGAAAGGTAATTTTGTGCACATAAACAAGGGATGCTAGCTTCAACAGGTAAACTGGAAGGCAAGCTGAAAAAAACAGTTCATTTCATTTCAATTTGTTCTTGGTGATCTTGTGAGAACTCTGATGGTTTTTAGAGGAGAAGCACGTTATTTCATGATGTCAATTGATCAATACACGGAGTACAGGTTGTGTACATGTTAGATAGAAAGCTGGAGTATTGAACAGAGTCAAGGTGTTTTGTGCTTGGATGGGAAACAAGCATATTACCCATGTTACCTATTTCTTGTCAGATATGGGGAAGTTCAATTCAGTGCATGCTTTGATGATTTTCTAACAGGATGTGATATTGAACACATGGATTGTGTGGAAGAGTAAACAAACACTCAGAAGAGGTGATACTAATTTGGATAATGAGGTTTGGGTAGAAGCTCTTAAATGTTTGATTATGTACATGATAGAAGTTTTAGTTCTGTGATTGAACTGTACACCTTATAGAAAGTAGTGTAGAAGGAGGAATCTTCTGGAGAAACATTTCAAGATCTTAGATCTGATATGTAGGTACATACACCTCAAAGTTAGAAGAAATCTGTAAGGGAGCTTACATGAGATTTTTCTAGAAATGAGAATATTGTGTTTTACATGAACAACACTTGGATAGTGAGATTATCTAGAAGTGTTAAGTATAATGCTGAATGAAAATGTGAGATCATTTTTCAAAATTAATTCTGTTAATGCAGGGGATGCATCAAGGTCAGAGTCAGAATAGAAAAGCATTTGCTGAAAGACAGTCAAGTAAATTTGACAAACTTTGATACACATTTGGTTTAGAGGAGGCTAAACAAATGATTGTTCATCATTGGTGCAAATTTATTGGAACAGGAACCTGATAACTGATGAGGTAAGGAACAGGTGAGTCAAACAACCTGTGAGATATCAGGATGAATTTGCAGGAAAAGCCATTTGAAACTTCAAAATTTCAAAGAGGTGAAAAATTGTCTGTTAAGGAAGCTGAACCATAGCTTCAGGCTATGCAAGCTGAGTTGAATTCTTTGGATAAAGAACAAAACATGGAAGCTGGTGAAACAAACAGCAGTTCATGGAACTCATTGTTACCAGATAGATTTTTTAAGTGAAAACTAACCAGATAGAAAAGGTTATATGACAAATAGCAAGATTGGTTGCTTGTGATTTTTGCTTTAGTTAAAAGGAGCTGGATAATCATGAGATGAGTGCAACAACAATTTGCTTTGGAAACAGTTAGACTGATATTTAAGAATGTGAAATGTATGAATATTTCACAAATTGAAATATTGGAACATAAGCATTTTAAATGAGAGGAAGTCTTTGGAAAACTGTCTGAGATTTTTCTTTAAGAAAAGCTAAAAATCAGCTGGAGGCTGGAATTCTGTTTTGAACTCAAACATTGTTGACTTGTGATTTGCACAGAGAGGCAGATCAATGTTTGTTTGTTAAACAGGAGGAACAGGGACATAGACTGTATGTACTTTGTTTTGATGGATGATCTATTGTTTTTTCTGGACAGATAAAAGCAATATGATATAATTGATCCAGGGTTTGGAATTTCATTGAATTGAAACTGCTTGGTGGTGGATCAACTGTTTATTTGTAAATAGAGGTTGAGGGAGAACCAAGAGGGCAGTATCTTACTGCAACAAACCAGAGAAATATCATGGATGTGATTGAGAATTTTGGAGATAGTTAACTCAGTGCGAGACTCCAAATAGTTGAAGATTTTCAAGCACATGCTGATGGAAAAGCAGTTTGAATGCTACACAGAAGCATTGGGCTGTTGAGCTTTACTGTACAAGCAACAAGGCCAGGTATTGCTGTCAGTGTGATAGGCAGACTGTTAGACCAACAGGACATGCTTGGAGAGCTCTGAAAAGGAGTTGAGTGTTATCTGGAAGGAACATCATACTTCAGACTAAGAGTTACAAGTCAGAGCACAGGTGGCTTACAGATTCACAGAAATGCCAGTTGTGGTTGTGATAGTAAGAACAACAAGAATACACCTGAAGTTTGTTATTTTTATAACCATACTTTGTTTGATTGATTTTGTAGAAACAATCATTTAGAAGTTAGAGTTCAACTGAAGCTGAACTGAATGCATTGTATTATGTATTGTGCTATTATGCTATTGTATAGCTTGAATAGTGAATGCATTTGTTTAAATAGTTTAAATTGTTAAAAATGTTTAAATGATGCTGGGATTGATGTGAAAAACCTATTACAGTTTTTTCAGGAAACCAAGGCAGGATTGCTATGCTGCAGGCAGATAGCAATACACAACGTTTTGGGTTTGCAAATAAAACTGTGTCATAAGAAGGGATACATCAGAAGTGATTTGATAGTGGTTCAAATTTTCTGGCAGGTAAAGTCATTCCTGCAAAATAATTTTTTTATCAAAGTCCATAGATGAAAAAAACAGCATCAGATGTCAACAAAGCTGTTGCTGTTGTATGAGGTAAATAACCACGTTCTGGGCAAATGCAAAAGCAGGGGGATGTTGGGTTTTGCATAGGCAGAACGAGATTACCACCTGACATCGGGATTGTCACCTGACCTGGTGGGTGTTACTTGAGTTCAAGTATACGAGGCCTTTGGTCAGGAGACATAGTCTCGAGGTGACATGACTCAGCAGCCTTGAACAGGTTTTAGCAGTAAACATGTTGATGAGTAGGCTGTGCAACTGGGTGAGTAATATCCTATTCATAGATGCAGGGTCTGGGGTATATAAGCTAGCACACTCACTTGCTTCCGTTCTTCCTCATCTCTCTCTGCTGCTTGTTCGTCTCAGCACGACATGTGGATCGTTCTGGACTTCTAGCCTTACCACTGGGGTATAGGATTTGAGTCTGCTATGATGTAGTGAGTAGAGATGCATTGATTGCCTTAATCCCATGTAATTGGGTCTTACAAATACCGTATATACTCAAGTATAAGTGGACCCTAATATAAGTCGAGGCCCCTAATTTCACCCAAAAAAACTGGGAAAACTTATTGCCTCCAGTATAAGTGCGCTGACCCAAGTATAAGTCGAGGGGGCATTTTTCAGCACAAAAAATGTGCTGAAAACCTCGACTTATACTTGAGTATATACGGTAAACTCTTTAATCTTTATTAACTGCTGTTATCTCCTCCTTCCGCTTGCGTGACTGGGACTGAGGGTCATTGGCTAGGGGAGCTTTTGAACCCGGGTCAGTCCAACTCTCACAGGGGCCAGGTGCGCACTGATTCTATTTTGGCTTCTAGGGGCTTGACACTACCTCCCCCTACCTTGTGTCCCAGATACTCCACCTCCCCCCTCCCAACCTGGCATTTCTTCGCCTTTACCGTCAACCCAGCACTCTGAATCCTTTGAAACACCTGGCGGACATGTTGCAAATGCTGCTCCCAGGTGGAACTGAAAATGGCGATGTCGTCTAGGTACGCGCAGGCGAACTCCCCCAGCCCATTTAACATTCCGTTTACCAACCTCTGGAAGGTAGCCGGACCATTGCGGACCCCAAACGGGAGGGTGGTGAATTGGAACAACCCCAGGTGGGTCACGAAAGCAGATTTCAAGGCAGCGTCCGCATCGAGCGGAACCTGCCAATACCCCTTTGTCAGATCCAGGGTGGTGATGTACTTGGCCCCCCCCCAGCCTCTCCAGCAGCACATCCATGTTGGGAATGGGGTAGGGGTCCGGGACGGTCACCTTGTTTATTTTCCGGTAGTCTACGCAGAACCGGACACCCCCATCCTTCTTGGCCACTAATACGATCGGGGAGGACCAGGGGCTCGAGCTGGGCACAATGACTCCCAAGTCCAGCATGGCTTGTACCTCCTCGGCCACGACTTGGGCATGAGGCCCCACCGCCCGGTAGGGTAGGGACTGTATGGGGGGGCTATCCCCTGTGTCAATGGTGTGTTGTGTGAGTGTGGTGCATCCCGGTCGGTCTGAGAACATGGGCTGAAATTCTTCCAAGACCTGGGTGATCTGCTGCCGCTGCTGTTCGGACAGGGAGGGGGACAGTTTGATCTCCTCCATCCCTCCCCCTTCCCCCCACTCGGCCAACAACCCCCCATCAGGGTCTCCCGGTTCCACACACTCTTGTACTCCCCCCACCTTCGTCCCGCGTTCTACATACAGTTTCAGCATATTTACATGGAAAACCTTCTGCCTCCCTGGCTGCCCCGGGAAAGCCACTTGGTAGTTCACCTCCCCCGACCTTCCAATGACGGTCCCTGGGCCCTCCCACTTTAAGCACAGTTTGTCCGTCTTTTGGGGGCGCAGTACCAACACCTGGTCCCCCACTTCGAAAGTCCGTGGCACAGCCGTCCGGTTGTACCACGCGCTCTGCCGCTGCTGGGCTGTTTCGAGATGCTGCTGCGCCGTCTCCCTCACCTCTCGAAGGACAGTCTGGAGGTGTTGCATGAACGTATGCACCGGCACGGAGGCTTTTGCGGCAACCCCCTCCCATTCCGCCCGCAACAGAGCCAAAGGTCCCCGGAGCTCCCTCCCAAACATCAGTTCGTTGGGGGAGAATCCCAGGCTTTCTTGGGGGGAGTCCCGGTAGGCAAATAACAAGTAGGGGAGGGCTTGATCCCAAGTCCCAGGGTGCTTCGCCGCATATGCCCTGATCATCTTTTCCAGAGTCTGGTTGAAACGCTCCACCAACCCATTGGTCTCGTGGTGGTATGGCACCGAAGTCAGGTGCTCCACCCCCCCCAGTTCCCACAATTTTTTAAACAGTTTGGACACGAAGCCCGTGCCGCAGTCCGAAACCACCGTGTGGGGCATTCCTAGGCGGGCGAAAAGAGAGAGGAGAGTCTTAGCCAGGCTGGTGGCGGAAATGGAGGCTAAAGCAAAAGCCTCTGCATAACGGGTGGCAAAGTCAACCACAGTCAATATAAACTTCTTCCCCGTCTTGGTGGGGGGATTCAAGGGTCCCACGATATCCATCCCTATTCTTTCAAAGGGGATGCCCACAATGGGTAGGGGTTGCAGGGGGGCTTTAGGATGGTCCCGGTTATGCCCCACCCGCTGGCAGACATCGCAGGATCGGCAATATTCTTGCACCTCATTTGCCACCATGGGCCAGTAAAACCCCTCTGTCACCCTAACCAGGGTCCGTTTCTGTCCCAAGTGCCCCCCCCACGCCACATCGTGGGCCAGTTGTAGTACAGCCTGGCGGTACCTCGCAGGCACAACTAATTGTCTCTTCTTTGGTTGGGGACCAGGTCCCGTCCTTGGGCAGAATTCTCTGTAGAGGGCTCCCGCCTCCCACAAAAAACGTTCTGACTGGTCCCCTACCCCGGGCCCTTGACTGGCCCGATCCCGACATCCCTGGAGGGATGGGTCGCTCTGCTGCTCTTCTTGAAACGCCTTCTGAGTCCCAAAATCACGGGCCATTGGCGCGAACCCCCCGGGGTCTTCGTCCCTCCCCACAACGGGGGGGAGCGGCGGGGGACGGCTGGCTGCCGCTGCCGGGGCCGCTTTACCGCGACCGGGAGGCGGGCCCGGGGACCTGGGAGGTTGCGGGTCAGGGGCTTGTTTGGCCCGACGCCGGGTCACCACCCCCACCTTGACCTGGGCAGCCCGGAACGCAACGTCGTTCCCAATGATGATTCCCCATTCTTGCTGGCCATGCACTATAACGTCCATCTCCCCTTCCCACCCCCTGTACTTGACCCAGACCCGGGCGAGAGGAACGGCTATGTTGGGAGAGTTATAGGGCTTTATGGCACAGGTGCGTCCCTTTAGCAACTGTCTCTTCTTTACCTTGCTTCGAGGTAAAGCCGTGATGTCCGCCCCAGTGTCCCTATACCCCACTTGGGAAACATTGTTTACAGAGATGGACTCACAGAATTTGTCCTGGCTCCACCGCAGCTGCTCCGGCGAGGCAATGCGCATCAATGATGCCTGCGAGATGGCCCCCAGCGAATGCTGTCCTCCGCTCCTCAGGGACCGCGCCGCATCTTCACCGTCTCCCTCAAGGGACGAGCTGGACTGCTGGTCCTCCTCGTGCTCCTCCGGTTCGCGGGACTCCGGCGCAAGCATCCTCCCCACCTTGCCCGGCGATGTCTTGGCGTGGCGGTTCTTTGCGATCAGTTTGGGGCAGCTCCTCTTGAGGTGCCCCGGTTCTTTACAATAGAAACATCCACTGGTGCCGGGGTTGTCTTTGGGCTTGCCTAGGGCTCCCTCCCGAGGTTTGGGGTTGCCCTTCTCCACACTTCCCTTGGTCCCGCCATGACTGAGGTTACCCCCCTTGGGTCCTTTGGGCTGCCGATACAGTCCCATTTGGTCGGCCAACTTGCCCATTTCCCTACAGTTTGGGGGGTCCCGATCCCTCACCGCCGTAGCTAGGTCCTCAGGGATGGTGGCACAGAATTGTTCCTGGATCAGGAGCTCCCGCACCTCCGCCAAAGAGGTCTTCCCGGTGGCCCCGATCCATACGTCCCACACCTGCCCCAGGTGCGCCATCCAGGAGGCATACGTGTCCCCTGGGTTAGGTCGCCCGTAACGAAATTTACGGCGACAATGCTCAGCGGTGAGGGCAAACCTCTCTCTCACCGCTTCTTTGAACGCTCCATAGTCCAAGGGAGCGGTTTGGGTGTGGATGCCCAGAAGATCAGCCAGTTCCCCGCTGACTTGCGTCCTCAGGGCAGACATCCTTAAGTTGTCCGGCACCTTCTGCTCTACGCAGGCAGCCTCGAACAGGGTGAAAAAGATCAGTACATCCTGTCCTGACTGGTAGGTGGGGAATTGCTTCCTGTCCCATTTGGGGGCTGTGGTGCCCCCACCCTGGGATGCAGGGGTTCCCCCTTGTCCGGTGCCCCTGGTCAGCCTGGCCAACTCCAGCTGCATCTGTAGCATCTCTTGTTGATGCTGCATCAACTCCTTGGCTTGTTGCCAATTGAGTTGGGGAAAGAGGGCATCCAACCCTCCTCCCCCCATGGCTCCGTCAGTAACCCTTCTGCCGAGGTCTTCTTCCGCCTCTGGGTCCCGTATCTCGCTTCTCCGGCCGCTACTGGTAAGGTTGGGGCTACCCCACTGCTTGGGTCCCTGCCCTCCTAACAACGGTGAGGGGGCTTCCCCCCCTTCCTGCCTTGCCGTCTTTGGCCGCACCACCCACTCCATTGTGGAGGTCTGGGTTGGGGTTTCTGGGCTGCTCGCTAGCTCCACCTGCTCTTGGCTCAGACTATTCATTTTTCCTTGCTCTGAGCGCTCCCCAGCAACCTACTAGCCTGCCCGAAGTCCTGTTAGTTCCGACCGTCAAATGTGGTTTCCAATTATCCCACCGCTGCCACCATGTGAAGGATCAGCAACCGGATCCTTTGCGTGAGTTCGGCAACTCTAGGGTTAACCGGCAGAGCAATACCGCTCGTATCGGCTCTCAGTACAATAGGAATTACCACAACTCTTTGTATGCCCAAATAAGGCTTTTATTTGTTTATACAGCAATCAAATCGGAACTAGCAGACTTCTAAGAATACGTTTATAGTCAACATAACCTCAGTTGACTCGCGTCTTACCCAATGAGCGGGCTCCGTGGCTAGCAGGTTACATTCAGGTCACTCTACTTACATCAAAGACAATACTCTAGTCAGTTTCAGCCCAGCTCCCGATCGGCGCTTCCTAGCGGAGAACGGAGTGCCTGGGCGGCTGTTGCTTAGGAGGATCTGGCCCCGAGGTTCCCAACAACCCAAACCGGAATGGGAGAGGGGTTTTCTACCCCGAATTCCCCGCTCTCCCCCCGCCCCCTAGGTCAGGTGGGGGCTTATGCCTGCCCCTTCGTGTAGATGGGCTTATTCCTGCCCGGGAAGAAGGTGACGTAGGGAAACCTTTGCAGCTCTTCGAGGCTGCCCTTTTTGCTGATGGTCCTTGATGGCCCTTCCTGGACGTTTGTGGATCTCTGCCGAGGTCTTCCTTTGTTGGGGCTGATGGCTTGTCTGGCTACTCCCTGGTGACCTCATCCCTCCTCCCCTGGCCCCCTCCTTTGGGGAAAGATGTGTGTGCGTGTGTGTACTGAGTTTTGGGCTTTCTCCACAAGTTTGTTTTCAATGTATTGTTTTCATTTCTTTTATCTGTTTTTGTCTTTTTATTGTTCACCGTTCCGGAATCTGCTTGATGTGGAGCAGTATACAAATACTGTAAATAACAACAACAACAACAACAACAACAACAATTATTCAGTCTATGGGTGGACTAAGATTTGACTGTAGTTCTTGCTGAGTACTCTCTGATGACTAGACCTGCTGTGGCAAACACATTGCAGTTTAAACTGCTGCCTTTGGTAAGAGCTATTGCATGTTTGAAGGGCCCTGTACTTCATTCTGTACTACGCAAGCTTTTAAGCCCTGGGGCAAATACTACTGTAGTTCAGCATGCACGTTCTAGGGCAGGGGTGCGCAACTTGTGGCCTACAACTCCCATGATCCCTCACCATTGGCTGCACTGGCTAGGGCTGATGGGCGTTGTAGGCCAAAATGTTTGAAGGGCCACAAGGTGACCAGCCCTGTTACAGGGTGTTACAGCTTCCCACTGGCTGCAGTAGGGGTGCCAATACCATTAGCTGATCTGGGGAAAATAAGTAACCATAATGATTTTTCAGGGCTCAGTATGATGGGTTGATGGGATTACTCTTTATTGCTGTTGTTCATCTGAGAACAAAAAAAAAAAATTCTGAGAAGAGTTTTCAAAGTTAATTTAGCACACCCACTAGAGGACAAAGGTCAACAGTAGCGGGTTTCCTGTTCGGGGTGTCTTAAAGCAACCCCCCTCCTTTCAGTGTTATTTTGACTAGATTCATGCAGGAGAAGGAAACAGGAAAGGACATGTATTCAAAAATAAACATTGACCCCAAATGCTGGCTTTGCAAAAGGAAAGGGTTACACACCTCCGGCGGCTGTTCTTAGGTTGCCCTGACAGCGGTTGAGCTTCCCCTGAAAGCTTAGTGATGCATGTCCTAAGAACAGGCAAAGGGAAAAGGGGGCGGGAACAGGGCATGGCTTAAACACCTCTGTTCTCAGACAGTACTTGGCTACTGAAAATGCCCTTTAGAGATGTGAAAGGCATGTGTAAAAGAAACCTGCCAGCTTTGAACACCTTGCCTTGCTTAATCCCAAAGCCAAGATCAGGAAAACCAGGACTAATTTAAAATTGAGGGGCTTGGAGCAGAAGAGGCAGAAGTGGCACCTCTTGCCTGGCTTCACCAGGGTCCACTGGTCAACACTCCCCCCCCCGCCTGTTCTGGTGTAGAAAACCAGTCTGGCAGGCAGGAGAGAAGGGTAAGTGAAAGGCAGTGCCTAGGTTAGGATTTGGCAAGCCCTGGCTTACAGGTTCCACGTAATCATTTCCTTCAGCATCCCATCCAATTCATCTGCAAGTACTTACACAGGCACGCCTAGATGTTAGTTATCCCCATAAATTCCCTTTGAAGTGCCTAGAAAGAGTCTAAAAGAATCCCAGAGGTCCCTCAGGTCAACCAAAGCACTAAGCTTAGAAAGCAGATGTGTACGTTGTAAAATCATTATATTCAGCTTCCATGTATATGCTGCAAAAATGATTTAACGTAAACATATTTAGGGGCATGTGTGAATAGAGATTTCTAGTGGTTTGGCCTTTTAGCGCTGAAACACGGCTATCAGGAATTCAGCCAACGGGAGGAGGGTATTGCATGGCACAGGAGAATTTTTTTTGCCACAACAGCCTGGCTTGTGTGGAGGGCTGAATCTAGGTTGGCCGTGTTCCTCATGCATTTATTTCACTTGTATTCCCATCTTTCCTCCAAGAAGCAGAGATGGACAAAAATGGGGTTTTGAATTGGTCCGTCATCCAGATACTGACTAGGGCCAAACTAGCTCATCTTCACAAACAGAACCTCATTAGATGCTTTGAGAGCATTATCTGAACTGGTTATGATTATGACCCACTTCTGCTGGTCAGATGGGTTTGGGCCAACTCAGGTGACAACTGGCTTGCTGGATGAGCACAACCAATTCCCTCCCCCACCTAAAGCCCCATGCGCACACACCTTTAGTTTTACCATACATAGGAAAAAGTAGACAGGGGTGTCAAACATCAGCCCCATGGGCCAAAGCCAACCCGTCTGGGGCCCCAGTGCAGCCCGCTGGGGTTCCCCAGACAGCCACCCCCATCATTTGGTGGTTTCCCAGCTTTTGTGCAGTTTTACCCCATCCTAAAAGGTTGAAAATGCCTCTCCTAAGGCTTAGTGACTGGCTTGAAGCTAAAACAATTGGTACTTTTGCTTCCACCACTTTTGGGTTTGGCCCCCGCCCACCACCAGAATGCATCCACCCTAAGAGCTTCTTGGAAATTAAATTTGGCCCATGGGTTTTGACACCCTCAGTCTCCATTATGAAATTGCTCGCACACATACATGCATCATTTGAATACTGTACACTTGGGGACTGGGAAGCGTGTGTGTGAACTGACTAATGGAAAAGCATTGTGTTTGGGTGATATGAGGAAACACAGAAGTTCTGTTTGTGATGGCCCACACATGTAAGAAAGGGGTGAACAAAAAGTGCAGAAAAGGGCAACTAAAATGATCGAGGGGCTGGAGCAACTCCCCTATGATTAAAGTTTACAGCAGCTGGGATTGTTTAACTTACGAAAAAGGCGAGTGAGGGGGGACATGTTTATAGGGATGTAGAAAATAATTGGTGTGGAGAAAGTGGGCAGGGAGACATTTTTCTCCCTCTCTCATACTACATCCCATGAAGCTGATTGGTGGGAGATTCAGGACAGATTAAAGGAAGCCCTTCTTCACACAGCGCCTAGTTAAACTATGGGATTCACTTCCACAAGTTGGAGTTATGGCCAACAATTTGGATGGCTTTAAAAGGGGATTGGACATATTCATGGAGAAGGCCATCAATGGCTACTGGTCCTGATGGCTCTATGCTACCTCCAGTATCAGAGGCAGTATGCCTATGTCAGTGATGGCGAACGTATGGCACGGGTGCCACAGCTGGCACGCAGGGACCTCTGTGGGTACTCGAGCCATTCGTCACCAGATCGCGAAAAGACTGTCCCCTTCTGCAAAACACTAATGATCTTGTTCTTTCTCACAATGTGGAACAGAATGATTTTATTCTAGAATTCCTGTTACAGAATTCTTTTCTACATTGTTATCACATTTTAAAAGATTTTGAAGAATGATGCACAGCATGATGCTTGGATGTAAAGCCCTAACAGTTGACCTGAGTGCTGCATGTGTTGCTCTCAAACTAACGGAGTATGAGCTAAGGTTTGACAAATTATCAGCATGCATGCAATAGCAAAAATCACATTAATTGTGCAAAAGCATGCCCAATGTAAACTTTTACCTAATGCAGTGTTTGCAGTCCAAGACATAAAGTGTTTAAAATGTGTTAAGCACGTTTAGTTTTCTTGTTTATCTTGCTCATCCTAGTACAGGTTGACTTTTACTTTTACTAATCCGACACCTGCAGAAGCAGGGAAAGCTTGCCCCATACAATTTCAGTCTGGCATATAATCATATTACAAGTTGAGAATCCCTTATCCAGAAATACATGTGCCTAATTATTTAAAAAGTTTGTATAAATTCCCTTCAGGCTATGTGTACAATGTAGTACTATAATAATTTTTTGAGTTGATTTTTTTCCCAACAAAAAACTGTATAATTGAAAGCTCTGTTATTGTGTTTTTCTTTTAAGACAAAAGATGTTAATTAGTTCGGACAACTGTATGAGTTGTTTTTCTCAAACTAAAACCTTGGTATTCAGGTTTAATTGCAGTGTTGGCACTTTGAAATAAATAAGTTGGTTTTGTGTTGCAGTTTGGGCACTCGGGCTCAAAAAGGTTCGCCATCACTGGCCTATGTACACCAGTTGCTGGGCAGGAAAGTAGTGTTGCACTCATGTCTTGCTTGTTGGTTTCCCATGGACAGCTGGTTGGCCAGCGTGTGAACAGAATGTTGGACTAGATGGACCCTTGGTCTGACCCAGCATGGCTCTTCTTATGTTCTGAACATGCATGTATTTAAGTTTGAAAACGACCTGCGGTAGCTGGAGTCAGTTACAAAAATAGCTTGAGATTTCCAAAATGCTGTAGACCTGCAAGCGACTTCGCCCCAGAAATTCCCCCTCACAAGTAGAACAGTGATGGGAGTTAGGTCGGCTCTATTTGACGCTGCCCGGAGGCAGCCAAAGCTGAAGAGCAAAGAGGTTTCCTCCTCCCTCTGGCCCCGGGCGGGATTCCCGTCCCCGGTTAGGCTCAGAGCCGCGGCACTCTGCGATGCTGGTGGTAGAGCGCGGTGCAACAACAGCCGCTGGCCCGAGTGCCATCGCCGCTCCACCCCGCGCCCAGGGGAGGTTCACACGCGGCAGCCGCCGCTCATGCACGCCCCGCTCAGCACCGCCGCCGCCGCCAGCCCCGCTTGGCCGCCAGCCGGGCAGAGAGCAACTTTCCCACGGCCGCCCGGCCACGCGTGTGGCTCTACAAGCTCCCAACTGGCCCCAAGCCCAGCCAATTGCACAAGCAGAGGGAGCGAGGAGCGGGGGGGGGGGGGTTGAGGAGAGAGACAAGCTTCGAACTCAGCCGTGCGTCCAATCTGAGAGCGTTTAGCCAATCGGAAGCAGCGGGGCCAGAGGGCGTGTCATTGAGTGGTCTCCTGTTCAGCAGCTATTGGCTAGGTATGGCAGACGCTCAGCCAACCAGAGGAGCCGGGACAGCAAATGGCTACACGGACTCGTATGTGGCCGGGAGCGCCTGGCGCGCCTCCCCGCCCGCCCCTCCCTCGGGTAAGAGGCGAAGCGTGGGAACGGGATGGGGGAGACGGAGCCAGAAGGCGAGCGGCGGCGGCGGCGGCGGCAAGTGCGTTGAGCTGGCACGGGGGAATCGCCACCCAGCCCGCTCCTTCACACAGGGGCAGCAGAGCGTTCCCCTTTCTCTCCCGGCTGGTCGCGCAGAAAGCTGCGAGCATGAAGCGGGCGCACCCGGACTACAGCTCCTCCGACAGTGAGGAGCTGGATGAGCCCATCGAGGTGGAGAAGGAGAGCGCGGACGAGAATGGGTGAGGGGCGCCTGGGGAATACTGGCCGGGTGTGGTTGGAAGGCAGGCAGTTCCGATCGGTGGGTCCCCGGCCCGTCGAGCGGCAGTGGCAGTTGCGCCGAATTCGCCCGTGTCAGGTGCGGTGCTCCAGGCATGCAAATGCCCGCTCCTGACACCCGAAAGACGCGCCCCCCGTAGTAAGACGGCTAAGGCTTCGATTTTTTGTCCCGCTTATTTGGGAGTAAGCCCCATTGAAGGCAGTGGGATTTACTTGCGAGTAAGCGCGGTGCCGGTTACTAGAAACCCGGTTCCATTGAACTCGTTGTGATTTAATTCCAAGGAACGTGGTTAATGCCTCGAATAAAAAGGCACTGGAAGGGGTCGGTCAAGGCTGCCTACAGAATACACACATTCTTTGGCTTAGGATCGGGTCTCGTTTTAACCTGAGGTGGGCGCTGGCTGTGGTGGTTTGGTGGCGAAGGAACGGCACTCTGCACGCGCTCGAGGCAGCTTTTCTTATGTCTCGTCGCTTCTCACCTTTTCAGAGGGTGCGGCTGCGATCCTACACATGCGCTTGTTGTTGGCACAGGGCGGGCAGCACAATCTTGGCAATGGAAACAGGAAGGAGAGGATGGCTCCTGGCACAAATCAGACTGTGCTGCGGGGGGGGGGGGGGGCTGCCGCCTACACTCTGCCTTTGGCTAGGATTACCTGGGAATAGGAAGTCTTTGTCCTGCGCATATTCCCCTGCTTTCCTGTTCCTCTAGCTCAGCCTTTTCCCAACCTGGCACCCTCCCGATGTGTTGGACTACAACTCCCAGCATCCCCCAGCCAGCAGGACTGGCTGGAGGATGCTGAGAGTTGTAGCCCAACGCATCTGGAGGGTGCCAGTTGGCGAAGACTGCTCTAGCTGCTCCTAGTGGAAATCCCTTCCCTTCCCGTCCCCACCTCTTCCCTGTTTCCGTTTTGGATCTGCGTTGACTTCTTTCTTTCTTGTTTCAGAAACTTGAGCTCTGCTCCAGGTTCAATGTCTCCAACCACCACTTCCCAGATACTGGCTCGTAAAAGACGCCGAGGAGTAAGTCTCGGCTCTGCTCTGTTCTGCTCTGCTCTAAAACTCCCTCTAAGGATCGCCCCTAAAAGTATCCCCCTTTCCTTTCAGATAATTGAGAAGCGTCGCCGTGATCGGATCAACAATAGCCTATCCGAGCTGAGGAGGCTGGTGCCTAGTGCTTTTGAAAAGCAGGTAATTTTTACATGGCCCAGAGTGCCTTGCAACTCACTCAAGCTGCATCTCTGCTGCTGTCTTTGGTTGGCTAAGATCCAGCTGTCTTTACATTGATACTTGTCTTCCCTTTCTTAGGGATCAGCCAAACTGGAGAAAGCTGAAATCCTGCAAATGACTGTGGATCATCTGAAAATGTTGCACACAGCAGGAGGAAAAGGTAAGGTCTCCTACCTGGTGTGTGTGTGTGTGTCAATGAGGACTGAGCATGCTCATTGGTCATGGAATGCCGACTGACCATTTTCTGGGGTAGGGAAGGAAAGGAAAATGAGCAGGTAGAAAGGGGAAATGGAATGGAGTAAGAATGTTGGCTGGAACCCTGGATTGGCTGGCTGTTGGCTGGCTGGAACCCTGAATAGCAGCCCCACACACTGGAGAATTTTGTTGCAGATCCTACTTGTAACTTCAATGTGCCAGTGTGGGCTTAGAGTGTTGGGCTGGGACTCAGGAGATCCGGGTTCTATTCCTCACTTGGCCATGAAGCTCACTTGGTGACTTTGGGCCAGTCACGGGTCTCTCAGCCTAACCTACCTCACAGGGTTGTTGTTGTTGTGAGGATAAAATGGAGAGGACTAGGATCATGGAAGCTGCCTTGGGTTCCTTGCAAGAGAATGTAAGAATAAATAAATAATCAAACAATAACTTCACACAGTGTTACAGTGGTTCAAGGAGGCCTGTTAAAAAAAGAAAGCTGCCATTTGTTGTTGTTGTTGTTGTTTTAACTAAAGTTGCAAATCCACAGCATCCTTACTCCTGATCAGTCCAATTAACTCTGGAATAAATGTGGCATGGAAGCTCTATAGAGTATTTGCACTTGACAAACACGATCCTATGCATGTTTACTTTGGTGGCATGGGAAGTAACATTAACTTTAGTGGGATGGGAAGTCCATTGAACACAGTGGAACATACTTCCAAGTAAGTATGCATAGGATTGGGCTTCCCTCTTCCTGCAGGCCAAAGGCACTTTATGTGCTTTTGGATTGTGTTGTAGCTATCTTAGCCATCAAGTATTTCCCATGCTATTCCCTTCTTTTAATGATTATATGTTAAAGTTTTTACTGTGTTTAATAGATAGGATTTTATCCTGTGAGTCACCTAATGGACCAAAAGACAGGATACAAATATAACAAATCGATAATTGTATGCCATGGAAGAAAAGGTGTGCAAGAAAGAGAGCGGTGTAATTTCTTATGTTTAATATGCTGTTTAGTGATGCATCCTTGTAATAAGCTATTTACTGGTGTACAGTAGCTGCAAATCATAGGCTACAGTTCATAACCCATTAACTACAGAGAACTATTAAAAATTGGAGTCACTGCTCTAGAGCATTTTGATTGTAGACTACAACCAGTGGTTAGATTCTTTGCTAAGAATATTAGTTGGTTGTTTTCAGCTTATAGCTGAGAGCCAGTGTGGCATAGTGGTTAGAGTGTTGGATTGGGCCTTGAGGGATCCCTGTTTCAGTCCCCACTTGGCCATGAAGCTCACTGGGTGAGCTTTGGGCCAGTCTCTGACTCTTGGCTTAACCTACTGCACAGGGTTGTTGTGAGGATAAAATGGAGAGGAGGAGGACCATGTAAGCAGCCTTGGGTTCCTTGCAAGAGGAAAAAAGGCTGGATATAAATGTAATAATAACAACAACCAGGTCTATGCAGATTTGTGAGCACACCACTCAGTTGTTCTCTGTAATGAAATTTGGCCTCCTGAAGTTCTCAGCTTTCTTCTTGATGGTGTATAAAACACACACACAGTTCTATCTTTCGTAGTTGTAGAGAAAAGCATTTAGCGTATCAGTTGCAGAAATCAGTGGACACCAGGGAGGGTGGTCAGCGTCAACGTGGTGCTTCAGTGCCCTGTCCTGTAATTACCCCTGTCTTGGTGTAGCATAGTGACTCAGGCTGCAGTCCTGTGTGCAGTTACCTGAGAGTAAGGCCCATGGTACACAGTGAGATTTACTTCGGAGTAAATATGCATCGGGTTGTTTAGGCTGCAATTCTGGACTCGCTTACCTGGGAAGAAGAACCATTGAACTCTGTGGTTTACTTCTGAGTAGACATGTATTGGATGAGATACAGAGCTACAAATTAGGAAAGTCCCTGGCTGGAATCTCATCTCCACTTATGAACTTACTAGGTGACCTTCAGTAAGCTGCTCAGAGCCTGCACCTCCTCTCTGTGATATGGAGATGATAATAGAGCTACCTTGCAGGGCTGTTGTAAGGAATACAGTGAAGTCATTGAAGTGTTTTAAACTGTAACACTGCTACATAGATGATGATGATGATGAATTCTTGTTCCTGTCATAACAATAACCACAATACTTAAGGAAAATGTTCTACAGATACTCAGATTGTGGTCCTGAGCACATTTTACATGAGAGTAAGTCCCACTGATTAGGATTAGGATTGTGCTGTAAGTGTTCAAAGTGCTTCACAAATATTTTTCACTGTAAACCTTACAGTAATCCTGTGATGTAGCCACATATTAATAACGCTGAGCTACACCCGCAATATGGTGATAACTGGTTAGCCAATGAATTTTATAGGTGAGTTGAGATTTAAACTGGCATCTATTTTATGGAGCATCATAGTGGCTTCAAGGATTTGGGGGAGTAGAGATCCTTGGGTTGAGGGCTGGAGCCAAGAGAGAAAAGGAGACACTGAAGACTATAGCAAGGCCCATAGCTCCGTGCCAGAGCACAGAATTTGTGTACAGAAGGGCCCAGGTTCAATTCTAAATATTTCCAGTTAATAGGATCTCAGAGCTGGGAAAGGCCTCCTGTACTCTCCGAGCTTGAAGAGCCACTGCCAAATCAGAGCAAACAGTACTGGGCTAGATGAACCAGTGATCCGACTTGGTACAAGGCAGCCTCATTATTAACTAACATACTTCACATTTTATTTATTTATTTATTTATTATATTTATACCCCGCCTTTTTTCCTGCAAGGAACCCAAGGCGGCTTACATAATCCTCCTCCTCCTCTCCATTTTATCCTCACAACAACCCTGTGAGGTAGGTTAGGCTGAGAGTCAGTGACTGGCCCAAAGTCACCCAGTGAGTTTCATGGCCGAGCGGGGAATAGAACCCGGATCTCCTGAGTCCTAGTCCAACACTCTCACCACTACGCCACACCGGCTCTTGTCTCTTATTGATGAAATATCTGTGTGGAAAACACAAATGGTAGAAGTATTTCCCCTCCCTCTTGCTTGTTTTGGGTATACTTTCACATTATGGGCACAATCGCAGCACGGAGTTAAGTGTGCTTGCTGGTTGATCTCACTACAGGGCAGTCTGATCAATCCTTGTATTGCTTCTGGGTAAAACTTCTCTAAAATGAAAGTGGAGCAGCACATCTATGTGCTTTCCTGTGTCCCATTCATTTCAGTGGGGTCTGCCCAGCAAAAATGTTCCTGCAGTTGTGTCTGTTTGGCATTGTTCTGAATTTTAGGTATGTTTAGGGCAAATTATGGCTGCCTGATTGAAATAGATTGGGGTGGGCAACTTGTGGCCCCAGGGCCGGTGCTACCATTAGGCCAACTAGGCAGCTGCCTAGGGCGCAGGGCTAAAGGGGGCGCCAGAAACGCCTTGAAAAAATACAGCGCTCTCAAGTGGGAAGGGGGGGCGCTAAATATCTGATCTTGCCTAGGGCACCAAACTGCCTTGCACCGGTCCTGTGTGGCCCTCCATATGTTTTGTCCTACAACTCCCATTAGACCTAGCCAACATTGCCAATGGTAAGGGATGATAGGAGTTTTTGACTAAAACATCTGGAGGGCTACAAGTTGCCCACCCCTATAGATGGTCAAGATGCAATGAATGGAAACAGGTTCCTATTCTTAAGATATCGCTGTTTTGTTCCTTTCTCCTAGGCTATTTTGATGCCCACGCTCTTGCTATGGACTACCGGAGTCTAGGTTTTCGAGAGTGTTTGGCTGAAGTAGCCCGCTATCTTAGCATTATCGAGGGTCTGGACACTTCTGATCCTCTTCGTGTCCGCCTTGTGTCTCACCTGAATAATTATGCCTCTCAGCGGGAAGCAGCGAGTAACTCACACTCAGGGCTTGGACAGATTCCTTGGGGCAGTGCCTTTGGACATCACCCCCACATCTCCCATCCGTTGCTACTGCCTCAGAATGGGCACGCTACTACGAATGGCGCAGCATCTTCCACAGAAGGTCACCACCAGAGCAGAAGCGCTGCTTCTCATGCCGAGTCGTCTTCACTGAGAGCGCCCCCTAATGGCAGCATCGGACCAGTGCTTCCTGTGGTCACTTCCGCTTCTAAACTCTCTCCTCCCTTGCTGTCCTCCATGGCCTCCCTGTCTGCATTTCCCTTTTCTTTTGGTTCATTTCATCTGTTGTCCCCTAACGCTCTCAGTCCATCTACACCAGCACAGTCAGCCAGCCTTGGCAAACCCTACAGACCATGGGGGACTGAGATTGGTGCTTTTTAAGAACTAACAGGGCGGATGAGTGTGTGTGTGTGCGCGCGCGCACACGCACGTATGTATAAATATCCAGCTGAGCTGGGGTGTTTCCAACTTCAGTTTTGAACTCTTAACAGTTTGTTGTAAAAGTTACAGTTACAGTTTTGACAGAACAAAAGTGTTAAAAAAAAAGTGTTTCTCTTCTCCCCTTTCCCATGATTTGTATTAGCAGATTGAAAAAAACAAACAAAACCACAGTTGCCAGAAGTTTATCCAAATCTTTAAATTACGATAGGTGTTAATTTTTTTTATAGAATTTGCTGACTTATTTTGTTATGTTAGTGGTATTCTTGAATGATCCCGTTTGTCCGAGAACACTGGATCTTATTTTTTTTAATTTTTTTAAGGAGTAGAATTTCTGTCTTTTTATGCAACAGAGCCTTAACACACATTTTGTTCTGTTTTTGTTTTGTTGTGTTACTGAGGTGTTATTCAAGGGGGCAATCCTTCATAAACTATGTTCTGACGTCTTGTATTTCTGAGCAAAAGCGTTGACAAATCAGATGGACCTGCTTTATCCAAGAAGAAGAAAACAACCTTTATGTGACTAGTGCAGTGGTTCAATCAGCCTTGCAGGTTTGTCCTGGTCCCCAATAGATATTCATCCTCCATTATAGAACTCCAGCTCTGTTTCTTGTGCCAAATCATGTTTTCCTTTTTTCTCCCATGGGGGCATGCTTCTGCAAGAGTGACAAAAAGGTTACAGACCAATGTATGAATCCTAGGAGCTTTTCCATGCTTACCCCCAACTTTTGACATATTGGGTTGGAGAACAGTGCAGTCCTACTCAGAAGTAAGCCCTATTTAGTTCAATGGAATTTACTCTCCGGGAAACATGTATAGGATTGCAGCCTATGTTTTCTGAACTTAGTTTCCATTGATTTCAATGTTCCATTGATTTCAGCAGGAACTAAGTTCAACTAACTTAGTCTCTGTCTCTCAAAAACCCAGCATAACCCACACCAAAGCTGGAATGTTGAAAGCATTCCATCCTAAAAATATTAAGACAGTGGGTTGGATCCAGATCACCTGCCCTTGCTACATGACATAGAATGTGCTTTTGTCCTGAATCTCATCTAATTATGGGATACATCTTCAATTTAAGTTACTTTGAGTAGCTTTGCCACATTTCAACCCAGTGAACATGGGCTGGAGCCAACCTAAGTTAGTTGTGCTTGGTCCCACTGAAAGCAATGGGGACTTAAGTTAGTCAAGATGAGGCAATTCCAGTTGCTCTTGCCTGTTCCTCCCTTAGTCCTTTCGTCAGTCCTACCTCATTGACTAGACTTGGAAATGGAGTCTGCTCATTACTGCAGTGGGGAGATAGCTGGATGGACACGGGGGGGGGGGGCAGAATGGGCAGGAGAAGCCCTAGCTACTTTATCTCCCGCATTATTGGTGTCTTTGAAGATAAACACACACATTCTCTGGGTCACAATTTGGCAACCTTATTCAGGTACAACCCTAGAAAGCTACAAGGGCATGCTCAAATTGGGTTCTATCCAATGTCATGTGAGCATACTTCACCTCCTCTCCTCCCCTATGCAGCCCCAGCAGCCCCCACATTTCCTCTGGAGGATCCCTAGTCCTCCAGAGCAGATTTGGAGGGGTGCGCACGAGGGTGCGGGGAAAATATATTGTCAGCTGTGTTCATTGTGCTAGCGAATGGACACAGTTGGATACAATCTGTTGTGACCACAGAGTGTGGCCACGAACATAAGAGTCTGATAGTACTTGTGAAAACTTGAGTAGTTTCACAGGGCTGGCCCAAGACATTTTGACAGAGCAGGAAATAGTGTGTGTCCCCCCCCACCCCCAAATGTCAAGGTGCATAGTACCTAAGACCAGCCAAGTTATTTTGGTACCTGGGACAGAATCACATAATCGCCTCTCCCCTTCCCTGGCAGTAAAAATATAATAATAATGAATTAAATAACATAATAAGTTGTTGCCCTTTCATGACACCTAAAATTGGCTGCCTGAGGCAGCTACCTCACTCTGCCTAATGGTAGGGCTGGCCCTGATGTTCCATGGGTCCCAAATCTTTTCCAGTCAAAACGAAAGTGGAAGAGGAAAATATCCTAATTTTGCATTTAAAAGTATAGCCAAAATGAAGACTCTGAACCTTGTAAATTATTTTCCCAAATCTGCATAATTTTTCATATAATTTCACATCATAGAATTTGGGATTTTGTTCTGCAGCATTCCAGCATAAAGGAGGTGAACATCAGCTATATACATCAATGCATATATGTACCATACAGAAAATTATTCACTCAATTTTCCGGAGGTAGGATTAAAAAAACAACCCACGTTTGAGGGTAATGTGAAGGGAAGCCCTCAGTTTTGAATGGGCTCTTGTATATATTTTTGGTTTCATAACAATCTACTCTGAACAAGTTTGTTTTTTAAATAGATACTCTGAAGAGGGTTCCACCAAATTGGATTTGTTCATTTTTGTATTTGTATTGTGCCTAATAAAAGAATAAGAACAAAGTTGAATGGCAGATTTCTCTAGCTAGACGAGACGAAATTATATGTAGTTTTCAACAGGTTATGGTATAACTACCATCTTTGTGTTGCCTTAAATGTAATGTTTTTCAGTAAATAATGTCTTGCTCCATTTTACTGTGTTATTTTTGAATCCAGTCCTATGAAGCCATCTTTCAAGACATTGTTCACAAAGTCAGTATTAAGAATCCCTTTAAAAAATAATCGGGTGGTCAATTCCTACAAAAAAAAAGTGCACTTTTCATGCGTTCAGTTAACACGTTTTTGTTTTGTGTGAGAATCCCTGTCTTAATTCCACCCATTCATCTAAAGGTTTTAAGAGACCCTACATGTGTACAACTGTGTGTGCATAAGTAAGCTCTTTACACTCAATTGGAGATACTGCTTTTTGCAACTTGTATGTGAGTAGGTGCTATTCAGACCTTCAGATAAAGGCATGTAAGCTGAGTGGGGACCGAGAGTGTGATTTCACCTCTGTGCATTCACTGAACATGTGAAAAGGGTGATGGGTGAAGTTCGGATCCTAGAAGACCTATTTTCATTGTTACTGTTTTAAAGCCTCGTGATACAAGTGGCAATTATACTGATACATCTTCGGTAGGATACATCTTCGGTAAGCTTTTCCCCCCAAAAGGTCACCAACTCCTTGGCAGACTGTGTGGAATAGAGAAGTTCAATAAAGGTGCAATCCTATGCATGTTTAGACAGAAAAGTCCTACAACTCCCAGCATTCCCCTGCCAGCTATGCTGGCTGGGGAATGCTGGGAGTTGTAGGACTTTTTCTTTCTAAACACACACAGGATTGCATCCTAAGTGTAGTTGTGTCATTGCAACTCTTTGATAGAAGCTGTACTGGTTGAACTTTCCCCCCATTGTATAGTCGTTCCTGGGCCTTTAGGAAATGAGCTGACAGCCTTATTTCTGCAGGTAGATATAAGGTAAATTTAAAAAATTGCTTAATTCAGTATTGGTTAAAGTTTTTGCTAAATTTAAAAAATTGCTTAATTCAGTATTGGTTAAAGTTTTTGCTAGGCTACCGAGAAAAAGCGCTATCTAGCGAAATCGGGTTTCTAGTCCTAGCCAGGTGTGGCTTTTGCTAATGCTACCAGTTCTTCATTGGGGTAGAATTCTATTACTTCAACAGTGCAATCCTATGTGTGTCTACTTGGAAGTAAGTCCCATTACCTTGAGCTTGATTCCAGGTAAGGGTCTAGGATTGTCCTACAAGAATGCCATGGTTGGTAGAACATCAGCATGTACTTCAAGCAGAGTGGTAATGCAGCTTTGCTTACTTGTCTGCTGTGGGCTGTGTAGAGCAGAGGTGTTGAACTGCAGGCCTACGGGCCAAACCTGGGTCCCATCTGGGGTCCCAGTCCAGCCCTTTGGGATTCTCCAGATGGCCATACTCTGTCCCCTGACTATCCTTAGGTGGTTTACCAGCTTTTGTGCAGTTCCGCCTTGCCCTGCCCTGCCCCCCATTTTAAAAGACTGAAATGCCTCTCCCAAGGCTTAGCTTCTGGCAGTAAGAACTTAAAGCTAAAATATGCTGGTTTGGGGGGGGTGTAATTTGGGCCCACCCCTTTTGCCTTTGGCCCCGTCTGCCACTGGAATGTGGCCCCCAAGAACATCTCAAAAATTGAATTTGGCCCTTGGGTTGAAATAGGTTCGACACCCCTGATGTAGGAAGACTGAGTGGTATAGAAGACAGGGATCCTCTACCATAATAATAGATGAAAAATAGTACGTAGTTTGGGCAGGTCCAATTTGACTTGCCCTGTACTATTACGATGTGATGTATATAATAAACTGAACAGGTTGAAAAGCTCTCCTTTACATAAGCTACGAAAGGTAAAGGAGCCCAGTTCTCTGTTATAGTAACTAGGAACATTTTGGCGCCCTCAATATTTGGAACTGGCCCCATAACAGCAAATAGGGGAATGTGGCATGGGAGGCCGTATCATTGTGATCCAGGTGTGAAGACTATTGTAGCTGGATCATCTGCAGGTTTACACAAAAGTATGTGTAAAAGCATCTGCTATGTAGGTTGGGGGGGGGAAATATGCCAGGGACCCGATGCTGCTTCCCCAAATTATGTTTAATCCCATGTGTACAGGATGCAGGTTGTGACCATTGTTTACATCAGGGGTGTAGAACCTTTTTTCACCCCGAGGGCCGAATTCAGTTTTAGAGAAGGTCTCGGGGGCCACATTCCAGTGGTAGATGGAGTAAAAGGGGCAATGCCAAAATACCAGTATATTTTCGTTTGGAGTACTTACTGCCAGTAACTAAGCTTTAGAAGAGGCATTTTAAGAGGTACCAAAGAAAACCTGTGCAAAAGCTGGAAAACTGCCAATCAGTTAGCAGGCAGAGGAAAGGGGGTGGGGTCAGGGAAAAGCCATGGCTACCTAGGGAATCCCAGAGGGCTGGGTTGGGACTGCAGGCAGGGCACATTTGGCCCATGGGCCTGAGGTGCAATAGCCCTTGCCTCCATAGATGAAAAAGGGTTATGTTTCAGATCCAAGGGTGCCACCATATGAGGCTTTTATCTCACCATCACTCTGCCTCGCTCATGGAATGACTGTCCTTTGCTTGTAACCCTCCCATGTTTTCCCACTGCTCCTTCCATCTTACCACAGAACATCCATTAAGGATGGGGGGGGGGAGATGGGATAGCAGCACAAGGCCTTCTGAGAGCCAAGGACCCGCCCTCCACTTGGAAGCATCCCAAGTGCTCATTTCCTAATAGGAACTCTAATCTCAAACAGGCTTGAATGCATATAGATTAAACTGTCAGTGACCTGTGAAACTCTTTGCCATGAGAAACAGTATTTCATAGATTCATAGATCAAAGAGTTGGAAGGAGCCTACAAGGCTATCGAGTCCAACCCCCTGCTCAATGCAGGAAACTAGAGGAGGGGTCTCCCATCCAAGTAATAACCAGGCTTGACATTGCTTAGCTTTCCACACTCAGACAAGCTGAGCCAGCGTGAGCCACAGGCCTGTATAAGCCATACGGACCCACATCCGTATTGGTCACCACCAAATGGATTCAAGGAAGCAGCCAGACCAATGTATACAAGGAAAGAGGATTATAGGTAAAAAGGATTCATAAAGCAGCTGCCTTATGGTTTACTAATCATAACATGGATGGCTATGGATGGATGACAATGGAACACTTCATTAATAACCGATACTATTAAAAATCGCATGGATCTGACCATGGCTGGAGACTGGGTAGAAAGCATAATTGTTCTGGACCAAGTACAACTTGTATTCATTAAATTAATAGGATTTGTACTTGGGTCTGTAGGATTGGGGCCCTAGATATTAAGCCAGGTAATTATAATTTCCTTTCGTCTCTCCCTCCCTCCCTCCCTCCCTCCCTCCCTCCTATACACAGTGGATATTCTGAGAAAAACCATTTCTGCTCTGCGTAAGAGGCTACACAAGTGCTCATTAGAGAAGAGACGTATGTGTGTGCTCTTTAGAAGGCTTGCGAAGCATAATGAACTGTGATGCTTTTATGCTTCTGCCTCTGATCTCATTGTTCTTACAAGAAGCAAGCTGTGGAACTGGAGGGCACTCAGAGGTTTAACACTGGTGTTTACGGTGTAACAAACTGCCCTGCACTAGGCTAATTATCTTTCTCTCTTGCCAAGGGAAGTAGCCTGCATGAAAGACAGTTATTCTTCTTATCCCTGGTATCAGCAAGATTAGGTCCTTGCTTTTAGCCTAAGCAGCACATTCTGCTAAGTCTAATTTCAGGATATGGGTGCTTTGGATCCTATGAGCCAGGCACAGAGGTTACGTTAGCCTACAATGGGCCCCAATGGTCTACACAGCTGCTGGGAGCTGACGTGTGACTAGAACAGCTTATGTTGATCACATGGTTGACCTCCCACTCTTGTGTCCTCCAGGAGCCAGGACCGCCTAGATATTTGTGGGCAACCTGGGCAAGGATTCCTTCTGGACCTATCTTAGCAGAAAGCTATGGTCTTTGAGGGGCTGAGGATGGGTTCAAGCCAGGGATGGGGACTCGGACTCCCGGACTCGACTCGTGAGTCGGACTGATCCCCCCTCTGACTCGAGTCACACTCGAGTCCTAATATTTTTAATGGGACTCGAGACTCGACTCGGGACTCGAGACCAAGGACTCTTCAACATCCCTGGTTCAAGCACATGAATTTAGCAAACACCCAGAGGAGCATCTCTTCTACTCACTCTTCAACTCTGGTTTGATCCAGGTAATTTTAACAGTATGGACATCCCCTTTAGCAACATCTCTAAGGGCTCCAAATGAAGGGATAAAGTCAGTAGGGTTGATGCATTAGGTACTAGAATCTGATAGCCAAGTAACAATCATGTTGAATTCTAATAGGCCCTGTTTTCTGGTTTAAATGCTTTCCTTTGCATTTGGTCTGTGTCTGACTTTCATTTATAACTAGCCCTTTCCCTGAGCCAGCAGATGCACTGCATAGGTTTGCATTTCTAGCAGAGGAGGCCCTGCAAAATACAATGCTTTAATGAAGCAACAGATGAGGGCCAGAAGAAACCAAAGCTTCATGATATCCAAAAGCCAGTATCATACTGGCTGGAGTGGTTTTATTCTTTGCTGTTGGTTTTACCTTGGTTTTATTCTGTGCTGTTTTTATTCTTTGTTGGGCAGAGCAATCCGATGGCCCCTTGAGAGCATCTAGAGGGCCATAGGATTTTTCGGAGTCCCTGCTCAGAGGATGGAAAACAGCTCTGACCTCGGAGCTGGGACTCCGCACTTGTTGCACCCTCTCTGCCTCGCAGCCGGCATGGAAAGGATCACGCCAGCTGCTTCTCTGAGGTTGTAAGAGCGATGTATCCTGGCAGCCCCCCAGCCTCCTTCGCTCCCTGTCTGAAGCGCCTCAGCTAGTTGGCCGGAAATGCCCTAGCCGATTTGCAGGGCGAGAGGAGCGCAGAGGCGACCTTCGCCTCCGTGCTCCTCCCGCCCTCCATAGGATGCCCATAATCCTCTGAGTTCAAAGGCTTACAGACATCCTCAGTGTATTGCGCCCTTGATGTTTGTAGTTTATGTTTTTAATGCATTCTACAACACCCAAAAAACTTTGGTTATTGGGTAATTTAAAAGTAAAGCAAACAAATAAATAAATAAATAAAATTGTCCTTATACAAATTCATGGTTCAACCACACTTGGAATACTGTGTAGAGTTCTGATTACTGCACCTCATAGCCATTCATAAAAGATATTGTAGAGTTGGAAAAGGGCAGGGATGGGGACTCTAGGACTCGACTCGTGAGTCGGACTGAGTCCCCCCTCTGACTTGAGTCTGACTCGAGTCCCAATATTTTTAATGGGACTCGAGACTCGACTCGGGACTCGAGACCAAGGACTCTTCAGCATCCCTGGGCTGTGCCAGAAGGAGTGGAGAGGAGCGCGATCACCGGTGAAGAGCGCATGGAAGCGAGGCGCGCCGCTGCTCGGCCACTATGGACAGCTACCAGGAGCGCAGCTCCAACGATATGTTGAGATTTATTTTGATTCATGTGTTGTTGTGGGGGGTTAGGGTTAGGGTCAGACATTTTGGGTTTGGCTGCCTCTGCCTGCCTGTTTGGGGTTCCCAGCCTCCTCTGCCTGCCTGGTCTCTTCTTGACCAGTTCAACAGTTGAATTGTCCAAGACAAAGGGCACTGCCCGCCTGCCTGTTTGGAGTTCCCTATCTCCTCTGCCTGCCTGGTCTCTTCTTAACCAGTTCCACAGTTTGAACTGTCCAAGACAAATGCCTCTGCCTGCCTGCTTTGGGGTTCCCTGCCTCCTCTGCCTGCCTGGTTATTTTGGGTTTGTCTGCCTGGTCTGTTCTTGCCAAAATCAGTTGCAGAGTTTTGAAATAAAAAGGCACACTTGTGCCTAGAATTTATTTAAGCCACACATCTGAAGTAGCCTTATTTTGTTGGGGGAAAACCCCATTGATTTTAATAGGGACTCGTGGAGTCAGTTTTGGGAGTGACTCGGGACTCGTGAGTCACCATTTTTGACCAAGGACTCAGACTCGGACTTGAGACTCGGGTCCAAAGTCTCGTGACTTGACTCGTGACTCGAGCCCAAGGACTCTTCAACATCCCTGGAAAAGGGGCAGAAAAGGGCAACCAAAAGCATTCAGGGGCTGGAGCAATTCCATTAAGAGGAAAGATTACAATGTTTGGGACTGTTTAGCTTGGAAACAAGATGAGTAAGGGGAGACATTATATAGGTGTACACATTTATGCGTGTTATGGAGAAAGTGGACAGGGGATTTTTTTTTCTCCCTGTCTCATAATACTGGAACCCAGCATCATCCCATGAAGCTGAATAGTGGGAGATTCGGGACAGATAAAAGGAAATGTTTCTTCACACAGTGCACAGTTAAACTATGGAATTTACTGCCACAAGATGTACACATGGCCACCAACTTGGATGGCAATTAGCCTTATCCTCCATGAATTTGTCTATCAATGGCTACTAGTCATGATGGCTATATATTACTTCCAGTACTGGAGGCAATGTTTCTCTGTATGCCAGTTGCTGGGGAACACAAACAGGAGGGCGCTGTTGCACTCATGTCCTACTTAGAATCATAGAAAAGTAGAGTTGGAAGAGGCCTACAAGGCCATCGAGTCCAACCCCCTGCTCAATGCAGGAATCCAGGTCAAAGCATCCCCGACAGATGGCTGTCCAGCCGCACCTTGAATGCCTCCAGAGTGGGAGAGCCCACCACCTCCCTAGGTAGTTGGTTCCATTGTCTTATTGCTCTGACAGTCAGGAAATTTTTCCTGATGTTTAGGTGGAATCTAGGTTCCTATAACTTGAGCCCATTATTCCGTGTCCTGCAAACAGGGATGATCAAGAAGAGATCCTGGCCCTCCTGTGTGACAACCCTTTAAGTACTGGAAGAGTGCTATCATATCTCCCCTCGGTCTCCTCTTCTGAAGGCTATACATGCCCAGTTCTTTCAGTCTTTCCTCATAGGGCCTTGTTTCCAGTCCCTTTATCATCCTTGTTGCCCTCCTCTGAACCCTCTCCAGTTTGTCTACGTCCTTCTTAAAGAGTGATGCCCAGAAGTGGATGTAGTACTCAAGATGAGGCTTAACCAGTGCTGAGTAGAGGGGAACTAGTCCTTCACACAATGTGGAAGCTATACTTCTATTAATGCAGCCCAAAATAGCATTTGCCTTCTTTGCAGCCACATCGCATTGCTGGCTCATATTCAGTTTGTGATCTACCACAATTCCAGGATCCTTCTCACTTGTGGTATTGTTGAGCCAAGTGTCCCCCATTCTGTAACTCTGCATTTGGTTTCCTTTCCCTAGGTGCAGCACTTGGCATTTATCCCTATTAAATTTCATTCTGTTGTTTTCGGCCCAGTGCTCCAGCCTATCAAGATCTCTTTGAATTTTGTTTCTGTCTTCCAGAGTATTAGCTGTTCCACCCAACTTTGTGTCATCTGCAAATTTGATAAGCATTCCCTGTACCTCCTCATCCAAGTCATTAATAAAAATGTTGAAGAGCACTGGGCCCAGGACCGAGCCCTGTGGTACCCCGCTCGTTACCTCTCCCCAGTTTGAGAAGGAACCATTAATAAGCACCCTTTGAGTCCGATTCTGTGGCCAATTGTGGATCCACCTGATAGTTGTTCCATCTAGCCCACTTGTAGCTAGCTTGCTAACCAGGATATCATGAGGCACTTTGTCGAAAGCTTTGCTGAAGTCCAGATATATTATGTCCACAGCATTCCCACAGTCCACAAGGGAGGTTACTCGATTGAAAAATGAGATCAGATTAGTCTGGCAGGATTTGTTCTTGTGGACTTTCCACATGAAACTGGATGGCCACTGTGTGAACAGAATGCTGGACTAGATAGGCCTTTGGTCTGATCCAGTAGGGCTCTTATGTTCTTTAGATGGGGTTGGGGGAAAACAAACAATGTTTTTCCTTAGCCACAGAGATTAGTTCTTTAATTTTCAATTTGTTTTGTTCTGAAATACTTTACCAAAATAAAATCTTGATTTCTCTTTTTTAAATTTTAAATAGTGCCAAGTTGTAAATGACCTCATACTACAATGTGTCTTGAACTGTTCGAACTCACACCTTCCTTATAACATTATTCTACCTTCTTGGGTTTTTCCTAGCCCCGTGCTAGCCATCTGTTTGGTGGATGTGCATGAGAATCAGTAGATCAGAGTGAAATTGCTAACAGTGGGGCCGACCTAGGTGCTCTTGGCATTGACTAGGTATGCACGGCATGACAGCCTACCATGGTTTATAAGCCACGGTGGGTTGTTGTTTTGTGCAAATCCAAGATGGGTTTGTCAGGGTGGTTTAAGTTTGGGTTATAAGCCACCCTGTCAGCCCATGGCTTGTTGTAGGGTTTGTTTGACCCATGATGGGTTGTCGTGCCATCCAAACACGAATGGCATGATGCTTCCAAACTGCTACAGAGCCACTTGGCAAGAACGGCAAACTCTCCAAGACCAGGGTGTGGGAACTTGGTGCTCCTGCGGTGTCCCCTGGGATACCTGCTGGAGGGCCGAGGGGGGAGGAGGGGGAGAGAGGGGGCAGTCTACCCACAATGTGCCCAATCATCTGTCGGGTGCATCAGGTAGGGTGGCTTATTGTGTCATGGGAACTCGCCCATTGACTTGAAGGATGGGAACGGATCACCTCATTCTTCTAGCCTGAGACTTCCCTCCACACCTGCACTGTCCCTATTAATTATCCCCTCCTCTCCATCTGATGCAATTTGCATGTGTAAAAAAAACCCCCTCTGCACATCTGATGCAAATACACATGTGTAGCTTGGCCCTTAGCCTATCGTTTGTTGTATTCGTTCATGGTAAAAGAACATACAGTGTGATAGAGGGAAATGGTAAATGTAGCCAGCATTCTTGTGACATGATAAAAATAGCTGTTCCCTGTATTACTTTGAAAGGAAAACATCAATTAAGTTGAACAATGTCCCTTGCATCATATTGAAGCCTCGCTGTCTGTAGATTCTCCCTTTGAATTTTCTTTGGGCATTATTGCATCGACTTTTTAAAGGAAGCTATCAACAACAAGAGGAAATCCCGTACTAGTGCTGAATGGTCCTCATTCAAAAGGTACTTCCTTACTGGTGGGAAGTGTATGTAGTCAGCACAACACTCCATGAAACAGCTGAATGAATACTTCAGGAAGATAGTCAGACTTGTTTTAAGAACAAAAATATTATGCTGTTATTGTGCATAAGAGAATATACACATTTTAGGGTTCCAAGAACATAGAAAATGAAAAATATACTGTCATGAATACTTGACTCTAAAACATTAATCATAAACCTTAAAACATATTGACCATGATGAACACATAAACACATAGGGCAGTATCCAATGTGACACCACCGCGAACGTAAATTATGTTGCACTAGCGTGAACAACAACCTCTAGCGTGACACATCACTTACTGGCACGGCAAGCTTTCGAGGGAAACCAGTTGTGCCAGCAAGTGCTATTGGTGTTGTGCTCGCGGCTGTTTACGCTAGTGCAGGGGTAGGCAACATGGGTCCCAACCTGGGCACCTTTCTTGGCACCCACCAAGGTGCCCTACCCCTCCCACTTTCTAATCCCCCCCAACACATTTTACTACTGGCAGCTGAGATCGGGGTGGTGGTGCTAGGACAAAACACACACACACACACACACACACACACACACACACACACTTGCATATGCTAATTTACATAATTTATATTTGCATATGCTAATTTACTCTAAAGTCTTTCTCTGTGTGTGTGTGTCTTTAAAGGACCCTGTCTCCTAAGGACACCCTATTTGTAAAAAGGGAGGTATGGACAGGTTCAGGGGGGGGGGGGGAAACCAGGCAGAAAGATTCAAGGGGGGCAGGCAGCAGGAGGTGAAGCACACATGGGCAAAAAGCCAGCTAATCCAGCGGGATCAGATGCAGCAGAGATCATCAGGGCCCTTGTTCCTTTATTTCAGAAAGTGCCCATGGACAGCAGGGTGGTAGGGCAGAGAGCCTCCCAGAGATTGGGGGCTCCACATGAAATATTTGGGGCTCCAGCCCTAGTAGGCTGCCCCCAACACTGCCTCTGGCTGGGTTAGCTATGAAATAGGTATCTGTTGGTGCTAAACACTGGGCTTAGTATATTGGGGCTCAGAACCCACCTCTGCTTTGTACTCAGTCTTTTGGGCAGGTTACTTGTCCTTTGCTGAGCCTCCTGTGGCAGTCATTTTGTGGTGGTGTCCAGAACAGTTTCTCAAATTGCCCAATGTGCCCAGAGCCCAAAAAGGTTGCCTGTCCCAGCACTAGTGCAATATTTTTTTTATTAGGGGTAGTGCCGCATTGGATACTGCCTACATTATTGAGCATGAAAGTGAGAAAAATTATCAGGACAATGCCAATATGATATGACACTGAGCAGAATGCAGGCTTGTTGTCTGCATAGTGGCGGGATAATGTTTGTATGGATCATTCTGACCCCACCTGGTTCCTAGAACACAGCGCCAGCTCCAGGGTTGTGAGGGGCCTTGGGCAAGACACCCTCAGTGGGCCCCCTCCCTCAGTCAGGGCCGGATTAAGAGCATTATGGGCCTGGTGCTGAGGAGGGCGCACGGCTGAAGAGGGTGCAGAAACGCTCCGCTCCTCTTCGCTGCCGCTGCGCCGCCCCCGCCAGGCCTCTGCCTCCGCTGCGCCGCCCCCGCCAGGCCTCCGCCTCCCCACCCTCCCTCCCTCCCGCCCGCCGCCGCCGCTGCACCCTCCCGTCCCGCTCGCCGCTGCGCTCCCTCCCGCTCGCTGCCGCTACGCCTCCCGCCGCCGCCGCCATCACCCCCCGACCCCCCCGCCACCTACCTTCTCCGCGTCGTGTCGCTTCCAGAGCCCCGCCCGCGTTGTTTTGGCAGGAGGAACCAGGGCAACAGGGCTTAAACAGCCCTGTTGCCATGGTTTCCCCGGCAAAAAACAGCGCGGGGGTCCCGTCGCGTCACTTCCTCCTCCTCTTCTTCAGCGGCGGCGGCAGCGGTGGCAGCAGCAGCAGCAGCCGCCGCCGCCAGGGCAGGGGGAAGGTAGGTTGGTGGTGGCAGCGCAGGTTGTTTTTTTTTTTGCAGAGCAGGGCTGCTTTGGAGAGGGGGGCCCGCTAAATATTATTTCGCCTGGGGCGCCAAACTGCCCTGCACCGGTCCTGATTGTGGGCCTATTTTGGGGTAGGGGCCTGGAACTGCAGCTCCAATAGCCCCTATCTTAATCCGGCCCTGCCCTCAGTGAGTCTAACTTCTCACCACCATTGTCAGCAGCTGCTACTGCTCCTCCTCCTCTTTCTCATCATTGACACCACTTGTTTGCTTGCCAGACAGAGAGTGAGTCAGCGAGTGAGTAGGCCATGGCATCCACTGCTCCTCCTTCCTACCACCGCCATTTTCCGGACCAGAGCGAGAGGAGGGTGAACAAGGAGGCTTCAGTGGTGAAGAGGAGGGACAAGTGCAGGGGGCTCTTGTCAGTAGCCTCTAATGCAGGGATCTCCAACCTTGGGTCCCCAGATGTTGCTGGACTACAGCTCCCAGAATCCCTTGCCATTAGCCATGCTGGCTAGGTATGCTGGGAGCTGTAGGCCAGCAACATCTGGGGATCCAAGGTTGGAGAGCCCTGCTCTAATGGGATGAGGGCCCTGGGCAGGTGCCCGACTACACTTACCCTTGACACTGGCCCTGCTAGAACATAAGAAGACCTGTACTACTAGATCAGACCAAAGGCCTATCTAGTCCAGCTGGAGGGTGGTGAGTCTTGGTGGTCTGTCTGTCTGTCAGTCGGTCCCTCTCTCTCTCTCTCTCTCTCTCTCTCTCTTCTGTTCTCTTTTACTGCTTAAGCCTGCACTACATACTTATTACTGACCCTTCCAACTCACTGCTTGATATGATCCCATGTGTCTCTTGACAGGTTGACACAAGTGGCACTTCTGAGTGAATGCCTCATAGGCAAGCTCAGTGGCCCTTCAAAATAAATTATAAAATGCCCTGAGAACGAGGCAGGGAAAAATGGAAGCCCCTCCATGGGGGAAGAAAACATTCAGGAAACTGGAAGACAGATTTTGGAACAGCACTAGCCCCACCTCTTCCCTGGAGCTGGACACAACACTGCCCTCCTCACACCTGTATTGTGGAAGATGCAGAATTGAGGCTAGCTAGGCTGCCAAGACAGTTGATGCTGTTGCCACTTGCAGTGGCAGCGCAAAACCCACAAAAATCCTTTAGGAAAAAGAAAGAAGCTGGGTGACAATCCCTGCCAAGGATGAGCCCTACTTGTGAGAAACTATAGGACAATTTCTCCTTGCCCTGGAAAAAATGGGTGAAACTGTCTTCCCAATTTCTCCGGCCACAAATAGGGTGGAGAATGTTGGAGGATATGGAAAGGAGTCAGTCCTAAACTGTTAGGAGAAAGCAGAGTTTCCCCCCTTATGCGCAGCCTAATTATTGAAACTGGTTATCACCCTGTGGGTTGCTAAACCCTTGCTAAAAGGCTCTTTAAAAAGAAATGGATTGTCCATACAAGGTTTAAAACTAATAAAGACATTTATTAGTTTTACTTACAGTCTCTGTATTCATATACGCAGGATGCATATAGGCAGATTAGAGTCTTTACTGTAGATCACTGGCTGGAAGCCAGCTCAGACCGTGTATCCATCTTGTTTAGAGAGGGGGGAGAGAGAGGAGGAGAGCAGCAGAGAGCGCTGGCCAGAGAGGCCGGAAGTAGGGGATTGTTCAATGGACCCTTTCCTCCCGCTGTAACTAGTGGTCACATTACCTCATTGATTTAAGCAGGCAACATTACAATTTCCAACAGATAATTCTGAGAAGCTGTTTGTGCACAGCCCTAACTCAAAAGGATACTTGTTTCTCCAGATATCCAGCTTGCAACTGAATCCACATTCCCTGTATTACTGTTCAACAGAATGGCAACTGCTTTCTAGTTAATGTGATCTCGTTGGGCTGAATTGCAAAGCAATTACAAAGCAGTGAAGCAATCACACCATCACTTCATTACCTGTGGAACCCAGCTCAGGTCTACTCGATACATGCTGGACTTCCGGAAAACCCGGTATCATCTATGCAGAATGTTATGGTCATTTCTCAATGATTAAATATATTGCCTGTCAGTTTTTAAAAACAATAGCCCAGCATGAGAAAAGAAATTGCTATGAAATCAAGATCTGTGCAGTTCAAGTTTCCTTCCCCTCTCTGCCTCACACCCCCAAGGAACCCTTAAGTGATTCTACAGCTCCTCGTTTTGTAAAGAGGGATTCAGGGATTCTTTGCCCCAGAAATGAAACTGATGATTTGAATTCAAGTTCACAACAGAGATTGGCTTCTGTACAGTTTCTTGTGTGTGACTGAAACAGGTTTTAGCAGTAAGCGCAGTGTGGTTTTCAGGAGTATCTTATGCTTTAATGATGTCTGAGCAGTTAAAATGAAGTGTTACCTTGTTATTTATGTTACCTTATTCCCTTGTGCTGTTCCCTGAGGCCTCTCTCTTTCTGTGCTGAAGTGGGCCTACCCAAATTCCTAGGCATTGAGTGACTTTATAATAGAGAAGGCTAAATACGAACATAGGGTAAAGGATGCATGTTTTGGACACCATCTGCCTTTTCTTTTCTTCTGTACTCCTCTCTAGTGGTCATTAAGACCCTCTTGTACCAGAAGAGTCTCCATGTACAGGAAACCCCTTTCTGAAAGGTTGATTGCTCGCAACTGTTCAAGTGCATGTAAACAAATACTGTTTTATTGCTGCTAAGTAGGTCATGGGCCTCAGCTAGTATCACAAACACTAGCTTTGTACAATGGGTAATCCTTATTGGTACAGTGGTTCCATCGGTTATGCCAGACTGACGTTGTGTTCTCAAGGCTGCAGGCCTGTGGCAGCAGTGGGAATTCTACAGTTGCCGCATTTTTACAGCACACAGGATCAGGCTTAGTTATCCTAGCTCTACCACTGAGGGCACAACTTCTGTTGTCATCTAACCAGTTTCTCATGATGGCTAGAACCCAACTGGCACTGGTACACTTGGGCTGGGTTCGCACAATCAACAGGGAGAAGAAGCCACCGTGGCTTCTTTTCCCTGCCCTGTGTGTGCCGGCTGTGTACTGCACAATTCACATAATTACCTGTGTGGCGTGCAGCTTCCCATGTCATCTGAAACCTGAGAGGTGTGCAGTGGGGGGTGGCTTTGAAGCCACTCCAGAACAAGCGGTAGTTTTGATGTCACCTCCACTGTGCACCTTGCTAGGTTTGGGCAACACGGGAAGCTGTGCACCATGAGGGTAATTAGACAAATTGTTGGATGCACGACCAGCATGCGCAGGATGGGGAAAAGAAGCCATCGTGGCTTCTTTTCCCCACTCATCGTGTGAGTCTGGTCTTGCTCTGAGCAAAGTCTCTTAAACCACCCATCAGTCGTCAGATGCAGTGGATCAGAGGCTATTATCAATAGCCGATATGAACCTCCCTGTGCACTAAGATTGGTGTCAAAGGCCTTGCTGTCTGACCTACCATTCGTGAAGATAAGATTGTTGGGTACTGGGACAGGGCGTTTTCAATAGTGGCCCAAATTTATTTATTTTATTTTATTACATTTATACCCCGCCTTTTTTCCTACAAGGAATTCAAGGCGGCTTACATAATCCTCCTCCTCTCCATTTTATCCTCACAACAACCCTGTGAGGTAGGTTAGGCTGAGAGTCAGTGACTGGCCCAAAGTCACCCAGTGAGTTTCATGGCCGAGCGGGGACTAGAACCCGGATCTCCCGAGTCCCAGTCCAACACTCTAACCATTTCCTCCCTGGGAAGCTTCATCAAGCTCCTCTCCTTCCCTTTAGACCAGCTCTGAAAACTATTCTGTTTGACAAGGCTTTTAATGAATAATCCTATATTGGCTTTGATCATGGTTGGTTTTTAAAAAAACTGTTAGATATTTTATTTTATTTATTTATTATATTTATATCCTGCCCGTTTTCCTGCCAGGAACCCAAGGATTATGGCTTACATAATCCTCCTCTAATTTTTTTTCTCTCCTCATCAGCCCGGTAAGGTAGGGTAGGCTGAGAGTCAGTGATGAGCCCAAAATCACCCAGTGAGCTTCATGACTAAGTGGGGACCTAGAACCTCCATCTCCTGAGTCCCAGTCCAACACTCTACACCACACTGGCTCTCTTAGATATACGCTGCTGACCTATGATGCAAGAAGAGGATTTTAGAAAATTGGATGGAGGCACTTTCTGGGAGCGGAGCCCATCCATCCACAGAAGGCAGATCCTGGATCCAACCCATTGACTATAGACCCCCCCCCCCCGCCTCCTGGCAGTTATTGGGTGCCATAAATATGCTAGAAGAGGGGCCATTAAGACTGTATTGCCTGAATAGCTTCATCCAGTGTTTCCCCATATGCTGCTAGTTATTGTACATCTATCAAGGCTGATCTGTAGCAGAAGCCTTTCCCCACACATGTGGGGAAATCTTCAGCTCAGTGTGGGTGAAGATTGGGTCATTAATAAGGATGGAACCTATAGCTAAGGGTCAAACTATACATTATGTTAATTGAGCCAATTAAGGGGGGACATTTCAGGAAGCAAATGAGTGTATGTTGGGGGGAAGGTTTAATCTACCCCTCCCAGTGCATGCTGGTCCTGAATGGAATTGCAGCTGTATGCATTTACTTGAGTAAAAAGGAAAGAAAGAAAAGGCTCAGTTATTTGCTATGCAATTAATGTAACCTGTAGTTTGACTCTCAGTTGAATTGAGGATCACTGCAAACAGTACCTGGACAAGATACTGCTGAACACAAATACATAGGTTTAGGAGTATTATTATTATTTTTTAGTGCGGTGCTTGAGAAATTTGTTCTTTTTTTCTTTTCAAAGATCTTTGTTATTGATCTTCATAAGTGAGAATGTTGTTTATTAAAGAAAGTGCTAAAACAACTGTCTTTTTTTTAAATCCCTTCTTTTGTTGCAAAGCCTTCCAAATATGAAAAGAAAACAGCAGTAAGAATGAAGAAAGAATGAACAACTTGTCACAAAAGAAGAAGAAGAAGAGGAAGAAGAAGAGGAAGAAGGGGAAGAGGAGGAGGAGGAAGAAGGGGTAAGATGCATTTCTGGCAAAAGAAATAAGGGGCCAAAGGAAGACTGATATTTTGGAAAGCATGAACGTTGATGGATTACAGTATTAGGGAAAGATAACAGCAAGATGAATATTAACAATGGTTTAAGTGATGGAACCTATATCTTATCAGGTCAATGCACTTGTAGGAATTCTGTATGGGAGGGCATAACGATTTAAAGCTACAAAGAAAATACCTTTCCAATGGCACATTTCTTGAATGAAATGCAAACGTAGTCTGTTCAGTCAAGGCAAGACCTTGCATGTTGGGGAGTGAGCATATTTTTGGGATAGTCTGACAACATATGGCAAAATGGCTGGGGCAGGGCAGACGGCAGGGCAGGAGCAGCTGTCCAGAACAGATATCTTCTCCTTCCAGTGGATGGGCCAGCTCATATATGAGATCTAACTCATCTTGACAACAAATCTAAACAGAGAAGCAGCTCTTGCAAACAGTCGTCTGGTTGACTTTGTTGAGATGATTCGCACCAGACATAAATGTGAGTTGATCTGTCACTTGGCTTCTAGAAACTCTTCCCATTTCAGTTCTTGGTTCTCTTGTCATTGTCTCAAACTGCATTACCCGAGGAAGAAGTTTTTGCAGAGTGGTGTGTGACAGGATCATGCACAGCCAATGCATGTTGCCCCTAGGAACACCAGCAAGCATGCACCAAGCACAACACGGCACACAAAGTTTAATGAGCTGGAGTGCTGTGTCTCATTGCCATCCCGGTCTCTGGGGAGAGCTATGAAAGGCAAGTTTATTTTGTTCTCCACTGGCTCTTTTATTAGAGGACTGCTAGAGCTCTATGCCAAACAGTATCAGCAATGCAGTAGTCCAGGCAGAGTACAACTACTACATGCCTGCTTTTGAACAGGAAGAACAGATTAACTCGTATGGGTAACATTTAAGAGTCCTCTGTTGATCTCTACACATTCACTCTTAGATGTATAGCCAGTCCCAGGGCCCAAGTATTATAATTTTTGGAAGGGCAGTACAGACTTCTAACGTGGGCCCCCTTCCACAGAGATCCCACAATCCCATCCCATAGGTACAATTGCATGAGGCATAAAAGAAAAGTTTCTATTTTAATTCTGAAATTATATATCCTACATTTCTGAAAGTCCACACTGGGGCTTTTCTACCTTGCCCCCAACCACCCCCTGGCCACTTTTCTGTGACATAACATCCAAGCTGAAAAAGATTGTTGACAGGCATGGTTGGACGCCTGCCAAAGGCCCACATCCAAGCAGGGGTCTACTGGCAAGAGGTCCCTGGGCTTGCTCCTCCTTTTTATTATTGTATCCTGCTTGTTCACTTGCCTCTTGCTCTGGCCTAGACAACAGTGGTGGTGTGAAGGAGGAGCAGGAGGTGCCACTGCCTTCTTGCTCACTGGCTCTTTGCCTGTTGAGCAAATAAGTGGCGGCAATTATGAGGAAGGATGAGGAGCATTAGCAGTTATTTTATTTTTATTTTATTTAGTACATTTCTACACTGTCCAATAGCTGAAGCTCTCTAGGTGGTTCACAACAGTTAAAAACATAAAATACAAGACGATAAGATATAACATAAAAATTTAAAAGTTTAAAACTACCGTATAACAATAACAATAACAATAACAGCCAAATAGAACCTAGTTGCAGTGCAAAGATTTAAAATACAATAGCAGATTTAAAACAAAAACTGAAAAACTAAAATGTTTGGGAACATAAAAAGGTTTTCACCTGGCGCCGAAAAGAGCATGGTGTAGGTGCCAGGTGAGCCTCTCTGGGAAGTTCATTCCACAGCTGGGGTGCCACAGCAGAAAAGGCCCTCTTCTTAGTAGCCACCCACCTCACTTCCTTTGATGTGGGCTCTCAGAGAAGGATAGCTGAAGTTGATCTTAGGGTCCTGGCAGGTATATATGGGAAGAGACCTTCAGGTAACCTGGCCCCAAGCTGTTTTAGGCTTTGAATGTTAATACCAGTGACAACGGTGTAGGAAAGAGGCAGAATAGAAGGTGCTGTTTCTCCTTACCATGCACAAGGGAGTGATCTGGGTAACAGCAGCATGGTTTCTCTAAGTCAGCCTTCCCCAACGGGTGCCCTCCAGATGTTTTGGATTACAACTTCCATCATGCCCGAACATTGCTCACACAGTGCTTGTGGCTGATGGGAGACATAGTCCAAAACATCTGAATAGCACTAGGGCGGGGGACACTGGTCTAAGGCCTTTCATATGACTACATGACTGATCTGTGATTTTAATCCAGATCTTCCATATAGAAGCACAGTGTACACAGATTCTGGTCCAACAACATTTTGAAAAGCTTTTTGGCAAGAAATGCAAATATTGCATAGAGTGATTGGCGTTTGAGACTATTCACATAGGGAATGGCCAGGGATTGCACTTGTAGTCTATCGATAGTACTATTGTTTTAAGAGGACAAAGGCACTTTAGAAAAAAGAGGCTCATTCTTGTATCACAGGTGCACAAAACCTCTGGCCCAGGCAGGGCTGGCCCTACTATTAGGCAAAGTGAGGCAGCTGTCTCAGGAAGCAGATTTTGGGTGCCATGAAAGGGCAGAACATGTTAATTGTTGGGCAGCGCGATCCAATGTGGCTGTCCATAACCCTCCGAACTCAGAGGATTACGGGCAGCCTATGGAGGGGAGGAGGAATGCAGAGGCAAAGGTCGCCTCCGTGCTTCTCCCGCCCTGCAAAAGACTTACCGGTAGATGGCGGATTCTAGCCATCTAAGTCTTTTGCCCTGGAGTGTGCGGAGGGGAGGCTGAGGCACTGCCAGGATGCTACGTATGCATGGTGGAGCCAGACTCCTTCCATCCCCACCCCCTGGAACGCCCACAGGACGCCATCTCCGAGGTCGGTCTTACAACTTTGGAGCTGCAGCCGGCGCAGTTCTTTCCATGCCGGCTGCGAAGGTGGAGGGAGGGTGCCCCGAATCCGGAGTCCCAGCTCCAACTTGGGAGCACGTTTCTGAGGTTGAAGCTGGGACTCTGGCTTCTTCTATGGCCATCTAGACTCTGTCTAGCGCCGATAGGGTTGCACCCTAAATTGTTGTTGTTGTGGTATTTTCACCGCCACGGACGGGGAGGGGGGTTGTGGGATTTTTTGTTTCATGTGCCGAAATAATTGGGCTGCCTTTGGGTATTATGCACCTTGACTTGGTGGCAATGGCAGCATTTCTGGCACCATCTCTGGCAGCCAAATGTCTTGGGCTGGCCCTGGGCACAGGGGCCAAATCTGGGCTACCTGGGGTCACAACCTATCCCTTCAGGGTTCCAAGATGCCCACGCCCCCTTCCACTGGCCACACCCCCTTTCCCCCAACCACTGATCATTTGGTGGTTTCCCAGAGTTTGTGCGGATCCCCCCCCCCCTTCTAAAAGGTTGAAATGCCTCTCCTCAGGCTTAGTTGCTGGCAGGAAGAGCTTTAAGCTGAGATATTTTGCCTCCTCCCTTTTGCCTTCAGCCCCGTGGGAATGCAGCCCCACCCCACAAACTTCTCCAAAATGGAATTTGGCCCTCGGGCTGAAAGAAGTTCAACACCCCTGAATATCTGGAAACTGGGAAGCTGCTCAGGGGAGCCTGAACCTGCTCAAGGGCTGCCGCTAACATTATTGTTATGTGCTCTCTGTTTCCAAAAGGTGAGAAATTGCAGGGCAGAAATATGGGGTTTAGTATGGCTGGCTCATATTCAGTTTGTGATCTACAACAATTCCAAGATCCTTCTCACTTGTAGTATTGTTGAGCCAAGTTTCCCCCATTCTGGAACTCTGCATTTGAACATGGTGGAGGCAAATACACTCGTATAAGCCGACGGCACAGTGGCTAATCCTGCAGCTGATGATCACCCCATAAGGAGATCTGTATCCCACGCATGATTCAGCTTCAGTCAGCTCACAGCTCTGTCTGCCTCAGTTCCTTTAGTGTTCTCAGTTCCTCAGTGTTCTCCAATCTTGGGTCCCCAGATGGTTTTGGCCTACAACTCCCAGCATGCCCCAGCTGGCCAAAACCATCTGGGGGCCCAAGGTTGGAGAACACTCCTTTAGCTTCTTGTTCCCTATGTTTAATGATCCTATATTGCCCTCTGGTGATGAGCTAGCATTTTACAGATTTGGTTTTTTAAAAAAAATTCCACTGTGGAATCAGATTAGACTCATTGAAAGTGGGTTTTTAAGGACCATGAATACATCCAACACTCTGATATTGTAATCATTTTAACTGGCAACATTTGGATGTTTGACTTGCCTCTTACAGTTTTTCTGGAAGATGCTGCTGCTACTTAATTGGTGAGTGTCTAAAACAAGAGAGAGGCACAACTGTGAAAATGCTGCGGAGGATGCTGCATTATATACGCGTGCCTGATGTTTTGACTTGGCACAGGTTGCCCTGTTAAAAGGGGGTTCTCAGTCAACCATGGTGGATATAGATTAATAGATCATAGAGTTGGAAGGAGCCCACAAGGCTATCGAGTCCAACCCCCTGCTCAATGCAGGAAACTAGAGGAGGGGTCTCCCATCCAAGTAATAACCAGGCCTGACCCTGCTTAGCTTTCCACGCTCAGACAAGCTGAGCCAGCGTAAGCCACAGGCCTGATGAGACATTGGAGAGGAAGAAAGTTGAAGCCATTGCAAATACTGCATCTTTGTCTTTCTCTCTGTCGGAATTGGGAACATTTTTGGTGGTGTTTTCTTTAAGTTTCCCTTCCTGTCCTCCACTCCCCCGGTGTGTGTGTGTGTGTGTGTGTGTGTGTGTGTGTGTGTGAGAGAGAGAGAGAGATATGCCACCCTGCACAAATATTACTGGAATTGTGGGGAAAACACATTTAATAATATGTTTTATTCTATGCGCACATGCTTTTTAGGTGTTGAATTACAGCTTCTGCATTGCTGTGTTTGCATTGCATACACTAGGAAGGAAAAATGTTTTAAAATATGTTTTAAAACTGCTTCCTTCTCACTCTGAGACTTACCTTTCTTTGATTACATATAGAAATATGAAGTTCTCTCAGGACAATGTTCCAGTAATTAAAGTAGAAAGACTGTGGCCTAGTTTTCGGGAAGAACGGATGAGATAGTAAACCCCTGGACCATGGGGCAGCCTTTCCGTTAGAGAAAGGCCTCTTTTTGCTGAGTGACTGCATGTGTGCCTGTGTGTGTGTGAATGGATGGGTCATGTATGTGTGCGAGAGACAATGAATAGAAAAGAGGATGGGTGGATGAATGGGGTGCTTGTGTGTAGGGATGGGGCATGTATTTGGTTCGCATTTTAATGCATACATACCTAATTTTGCACTTTCAAACCAATATGCGAACTGAAACCCATTTCTTAATTTACACTGCACTGGTTACCAGTTGCTTGCGGAGCCAAATTCAAGGTGTTGGTTTTGACCTTTAAAACCCTATATGGCTCCGGTCCAGTTTATCTCAAGAAGCATGTTTTTAGATGGGCCAGGGGGGCATGATTTGCCACCTAAAAGAGGTGACAGCATCTATTAATTTCATTAATTGTCCCATACCTTTCCCCTCAGAATTCAAGCACTCTTCTGGACTGTACCATTTCTGACTGTGGGTGAGAGCACATGTGATTGAATGCTCCGCCACATTAAAAAAATCCTTGCACATCGAAAATTGGTTATCAGGAGAAGGCTTCTAACTTAGCCTGCTCACTGATATGCTAGTTTTCTATGCATGGAGGAATCATGTGAGACCCCACCAGCAATTGGTACCTTGACTTGATACAACCTGGGCACAGGTTGCTATCTCATGTGTTAGTTGAGAGAACTAAGCCTAACTAAGACTAGAGCAGGGGGTGGGCAAGTTGTGGCCTTCCAGATGTTTTGCCCACCAACTCCCATCATCCCTCACCACTGACTGTGGTAGCTAGGACTGATGGAGTTGTAGGTCAAAAGCATCTGGAGGGCCATAACTTGTGCACCCTGGACTAGATTCTTGAAGTTTGGGAGCAGTGCTGGCATGGTGAGGAACAACAGTGTGGGAGTCCCATGTGGTGCAGAGACCCACAGCATGGGAAGAAATGGTGCTGCAGTAGCTCCACGCCACCACCAACACAACATGATCTTAGTGGAAACCCTTTTACGATTTGGAGAACAGATATCAAGTTGGAAGGAGAGAAGGATGTACTATTTCCCATCTGGCCAGTTGCTGCTGGAGCTCAGTGCCCTTTCTGTCCAGGAGCTTGGGAGTCACCTCTCAGGGACTGCATGAAAGACTGGCAAGGCCAAAGCCAAAAGTGGATGGGTCCATCTCTTTTTTCACTTTCTGCCACCGTGTTCTCTCTCTTTCTACCACCCCTTTTCTCTGACTGTGCAGAGAGAGGAGATGTGTGTTTGCAAGGAGAATCTTGTCACTTCTAGGGTGGCCAGGTGTCCTACTTTACGGAGTCCTCTGTTTGAAGGCATCCTCTTCTTGAAGGGCTCTCCAGTTCAAGCCCAGTTTAAAGATAAAGAACCATAAGAAGGGAAACTTCCTTTTCAACAGTTAGCACCTGGACAGTAGACTCAGCGGGCACGCCTGTCACCTGGCCACAGTCTTCCCCACTATAGTGAGCTGTATTTTATTTCTATTTAAATTATAGGCATTCTTTCTAAATTTGCATCTACACATACAAATTAGCAAATGCAAATTTTATGCAAATCAGCTCCTCCTTTTTTGTCCTCTTTCTTGGTGATGCTTTTCCTCTCTTTTTTTTGGTGTGTAAATGGCCACCCTAGTCACTTCTGAAAATCCTAGAGCAGTGATGGCGAACCCATGGCACGGGTGCCACAGCTGGCACGCAGGGACCTCTCTGTGGGCACTCGAGCCATTGGTCACCAGATGGCGAAAACACCATCCCCTTCTGCAAAACACTAATGATCTTGTTCTTTTCTCACAGTGTGGAACAGAATGATTTTATTCTAGAATTCCTGTTACAGAATTCTTTTCTACATTGTTATCACATTTAAAAGATTTTGAAGAATGATGCACAGAGCATGGCTTGGATGTAAAGCCCTAACAGTTGACCCGAGTGCTGCATGTGTTGCTCTCAAACTAATGGAGTATGAGCCAAGGTTTGACAAATTATCAGCATGCATGCAATAGCAAAAATCACATTAATTGTGCAAAAGCATGCCCAATGCAAACTTTTACCTAATGCAGTGATTGCAGTCCAAGGCATAAAGTGTTTAAAATGTGTTAAGCACGTTTAGTTTTCTTGTTTATCTTGCTCATCCTAGTATAGGTTTACTTTTACTTTTACTAATCCGACACCTGTAGAAGCAGGGAAAGGACCCGGAGTAAAGCTAGCCCCATACAATTTCGGTCTGGCATATAATCATATTACAAGTTGAGAATCCCTTATCCAAAAATACATGTGCCTAATTATTTTAAAAGTTTGTATAAATTCCCTTCAGGCTATGTGTACAATGTAGTACTATAATAATTTTTTGAGTTGATTTCCCCCCCCAACAAATACTGTTTGTATCATTGAAAGCTCTGTTACTGTGTTTTTCTTTAAAGACAAAAGATGTTAATTAGTTCGGACAACTGTATGAGTTGTTTTTCTAAAACTAAAACCTCGGTATTCAGGTTTAATTGCAGTGTTGGCACTTTGAAATAAATAAGTTGGTTTTGTGTTGCAGTTTGGGCACTCGGGCTCAAAAAGGTTCGCCATCACTGTCCTAGAGACAAGTGCAGCAGCCCTTCCAGACAGGTACAGGCACCATTTGGCATGATCAATGCTATAACCATATCAGTTGGGTCAGCTGGGGGAGGGGCTGCCACAGTGGTAGGGTTTTCTACATTACTGATCAGGAATAACAGCCCCACCTGTTTAAGTTGTAAATAGAAAGATGCAGCAACAGTAGTGGCGGCTCATGGACAATCTTACTGGTGGGTAAACAGTAGGTCAGCAGAGGTGGAGCCAAGGGGGGGGGTCATGGGGCGGAGCCAACTATACCTAGTTTGTGACACAGAGTTCTCCCTTGCAAACCCTAGAATTGCACCTGTAAATTTTTCCTCATCCCTCCCTACTCCTTTTCCCTTGCATGTTGTGTCTTTTTAGATTGTAAACCTGCGGGCAGGGATTGCCTTCTTTTACTGATTATTTGTAAGCTGCTCCAGGACACTTTTCAGAACAGTTTTAAATAAATATTTTAAAAATAAAAAGATGAGCATCTATAACTGTCTACATGCCCAGCTGTCTGCTCCCAGACTATATTAAAAAAAAGGAAAAAAGCGTGAAAGGATGCTACAGCAACCAGCAGCAACCTTGATGGGCCCCAGCATGCCCATTTCAGCATGTACTTACCGTAAGTATTCCATTGAGAATGATGAAATTAAAAGTGTGTTACTTTGGCTTAATCATGCCCCATTCCTCCACCCCTCCCATGGCGGGTGATCTCACTTGGTCATATTAGCCTTCTGTGGAGGCATCTTTGGCAAATTCTATACATGTCTGCCTGGAAGCATATTCCCAGCCTCAATTGTAATAGCCACCCCACAAAAAATAAAGAAAGAAAAAGAGGGGGGGGGGAGAGGAAGGATTGATAATTACAATGGAATTATCTCCTGGTAAGAGTACATGGGAGTGCAGCCTAAATTAAAAATGGTAAACTGTTTACATGTAATGGAAACATGACCCATAAATATAACTTCTAGCTACCGCCCCACCCTGCATTCTATTTATTTATTTATTTATTATATTTATACCCCGCCTTTTTTCCTTCAAGGAACCCAAGGCGGCTTACATAGTCTTCCTCCTCCTCTCCATTTTATCCTCACAACAACCCTGTGAGGTAGGTTAGGCTGAGAGTCAGTGACTGGCCCAAAGTCACCCAGCGAGTTTCATGGCCCAGTGGGGACTAGAACCCAGATCTCCCGAGTCCCAGTCCAACATTCTAACCACTACGCCACACTGGCTCTCTATCTTCTCTCTTCACAGACTGCTTTACAAACCAGCAGGAAAAGACCAAAAGAGAATACATGCACTCACCTCATGATACAGTTGAAACATAAATATCACATCCAGCCAGCCTGTCCCCCTCCCCCAAATCTGTCTTTACACAGCAGGAGAAGATCAATAGAGCATACATAAACTCACCACAGAACACAGTTCACCCAATTACATACCACATCAAACATGCCAATTAAAAACATTAATTGCTGTCGCCCAGTATTTTTAAATGCAGAAAAATTATTTACAAGCATTAGAAGCCTGAAACTATGACTTATTTTAACTTCCAACCAGTATAGATTGTAAGGCTGCAATCCTATACACACTTACCTGGGAGTAAGTCCCATTGAACTCAATGGAGCTTACTTCTGAGTAGACATATAGGATTGCTGTGTAAAAGCAGCAGCAGCAGCAAAAGAAAAAGAATGAAAGTAAATGACTTAGAAATACCATTTTGGGGGATTCTTGAATCTGAGGTGAGCTGAGGTAGTGTCTGCATCTGGCCACTGCCCAGCAAGCACAACACACACAGTCTCACACAAACAGTATTTTAGAAAAGATTATGATTCTGATCTCATTTCTAATTACTTGCTAAGTGAGAAGAAAAGAGCCTGTTCCTTCAGAACAGGATGCTCAACCCAGCAAAAGCATGTGGCAACAACAACAGCATTGAGCATGCACTTGGAAAGCAGCACAGAGACAGGGCTGGCAAAGGCGAGGGTTTCTCACTTCAAGACAATGGAATTGGCTGGTGAGCAAGTATGGGGCCACATAAAGAGCCTAATGGAAGCAGCAGTCCCAGGACTTCCCCCTTCCCCTCAACGGCCATGGGGATTGGGTTAACCTTCATGCAATGTTTTTACAACTTTGCATACATTGTTTAGGGGGTGCCCAAGTCACCTCCGCAAACAAGTGCTGCAGGCAAGGCAAATTGTGCATATGAAAGGCTTTTGTCTGACTAATGTTTTCCCCAGGCTGTTAGGATCAGAATAACAATTCTTATTTAAGGTAAGTTCAGACTTAATCTTTCCTTCAGCAATGTAAATGCAGGAAATCTGCATAACAAAGACAGGCCTAATGGCTGTCAATTAGCAGTACAAAAGCCTGAAAAAGGTCTGAGGCCTATACACTTTAAATCAGCATAACAAAGCATCCCCTCAATGGATTTCATTTCTGTTTGAAGGTGGTGTTTGCTATTGTTCTTGGCTATCAAAAGAGGCTAAGATTTCCTGTGGATGACCAGCTATTGCTCCTCCCTAATTGTTTCAGTTGTTTGGGATATAAAGTCCCCCATAAAGCCTGTTCTTATGCAGATTTCTGGGATGTTTTATGCATGTTTGGTTTATAGAAAGAAAACTGTAAAAGGTAGGTGGCTGAAATTTGGCAATATTGTTTACTACCCTGTTTTAGGCAAAGTCCTGAAAGGACAAGATTGTAGGTTTACTTATGTGTAAATTACACCACAGAATGTGAGCCTGTGGTATGGAAAGCACCCCATGATGCAGGTGGAAAGTTTAAGCTACATAAGCTTCATGGATTTGGGAAGCTGCATAAATAATCACCCCAAACACATATCCTACAAGTGTGCATTTCTTACCCTTCTCCTTCTCAAACAATTAGTCTGTCCAGACACGTTATACACACAGCCGAACAGAGAGAAGCTGCTTCTTCTCTGTGAGTGTCTGTGATCTCTCTGCCTCCTTTGCACAGCCTCCAGTCATGTAGTATGGTGTAAGTGAGATGGGGTGATTTTGCAGATGTCTGATTGGCTGAGGGCTGACTCCCCTTTGCCCCTATAGCCATGAGATAGATGGAGGGAGAACAATCAATCAGTTTTCACTCTCTGGCCCACAGCCAGAGGGCACTCTTGAGTAATCCAGGCTTTTGGCTGGCGAAGGAACAGGCAGCCCTGGTCCCTCCCTGAAAGGCCTACTCTTCCCCTACAGGCATTTGCATAGGAAAAAAAGTAGTCTCTTGGGGAATGTGCTGAGCATGTGCAACTTATTGCACATGTCCAGTGTTCTCCCTTGCCAAAGCAGGAAATAAAGAACAAACATTGTTGCACTGTTGCTGCTGGAGACTTTCCATTGCATCCTATGGAGGGAAACAAGGTCTAGGACACAAGCAATGAGAAGCAGGTGAGGCAGGACAGGTTAGGTGGGGCTCTGCACCCTTTGCCCTGTATGACAAACCTCCACTGAGCAACAGCTAGGCTTACAACCAAAGCTTTATTCAAAACTAAAACCAAAAGTGCAGTGCGAGGCTGGGACTGGGAGCTGTTCGCTTGGAAATAGTTTCCCCCAGGGAGTCTGTTCTCCTTAACTTCAGTTCCACTGATCATGTTACACGACCAAGAGGGTGAAGAAACAGAAGGAGCTTAGCAATTCTGGGTTGCTTCATTGCCAGACCGTGCCCTTTTACAGCCATATAAATAGATTTCATAGATTTCATAGATCATAGAGTTGGAAGGAGCCTACAAGGCTATCGAGTCCAACCCCCTGCTCAATGCAGGAAACTAGAGGAGGGGTCTCCCATCCAAGTAATAACCAGGCTTGACCCTGCTTAGCTTTCCACACTCAGACAAGCTGAGCCAGCATAAGCCACAGACCTGTATTGAGAAGAGGTTAGGTAATATGGGGAAGAGGATGGCTGAGAAGCCGTTTGTACTGGAGACCAGAGCCCATGTAGCTGGATCTAAGTGACAGGGTTAGTGCTGGCTCCAGGTTTTTGAGGGCCCTTGGGCAAGATACCTTCAGTGCCCGCCTGTCCCTCAGGGAGTCTATGTTCTCGCCACCATTGTCACCAACTGCTATTGCTCCTCATCCTCTTTCTCATCATTGCTACTGCTTGTTTGCTTGACAAGCAGAAAGCCAGTGAGCAAGTACTAGGCAGTGGTAGCGCCTGCTCCTCCTCCTCCTCCTCCTCCTCCTCCTCCTCCTCACCATCACCATTGTTTGGGCCAGAGCAAGAGGCAGGTGATCTAGCAGGTTGCAATGGTGAAGAAGAGGGACAACACCAGGGGGATCTTGTCAGTGGGCCCTGCTAGGTTGCGGGCCCTCAGCAAGTGCCCGACTATGCCTACCCTTGACGCCAGCTCTGGACAGGGTAAAATAGCCTCTGATCCCTTATTTTTGGGGTGTGTATCCTTCTCCATGATCATGGTTATCTAAGCTCTATTGATCCAAGTGCATAAACCCTTTGACAGCAATGGGGATGTGCTTCCACATTCAGGGCCACCAACTGTTGCTTGACTAGTTGCTTCCAACTACAGATAGTTTGGGGCTAAAGAGGTTAACTCCCTCTCTCTCCTCTTTGGTGTGGAAGCTTTACACTGGTTGTGATCTAAAAAGCCACAAACAAGAGACTGGTTAAAAGGATAGAAAAAGATAAACTGCAGCATCACTCTTGTGCTAGCCTGGGGACGAACCAGTTTAGGAACACGGTGCCTGATCCAACCATTTCCATCAGTCCTGTTATTAGGAACCTCTTAGTTTCTACTCCCCACGCTGGATCGTCACCTTGAAGTGGTGAGTGGGCTTGCGTGTTAAGATGACCCTGTGAGCAATGCTGTCGGGAGCTTTATTCCCAACTTTACTTTTACTTTATTCCCAACTCAAGGATGGAAAGCAGAGTATCAGTGGTCAGTATAAGAGGTTAAAATACGTTCTTAAGGCTAATCTAAAAAATGCAATATAAACATCGAGAAGTGGGAAGCTCTGGCCCATGAACGACCTAACGGGAGGTTGGCCTTTCACAAAGGTTCTATGGACTTTGAAGAAGCCCGAGTGCAAGGTGAAAGGGAGAAACGTGCTAAGCGAAAAGCACGTCAAATGAATCCTTTACAGCACCATCTTCCATCTGGTAACCTGTGTCCTCACTGTGGGAAGCTGTGTGGATCTAGAATTGGACTCCACAGTCACTTACGGACCGGACCCATCACTACAGTCTACACAATTTTTTAAAAAACAATTTCTTCTTTTTATAATTTTCTTTTTGTAATTTTATCGTGGAAGACAATCTTACTAGGTCACGAGTGATCGCCTACTACTAGTTTCTACTAGGGGTCTGTGCAATCTTTGAAAAATGAGTGAAAAATAAAACAAATGAGTCCCCATTTGTTCATTCACTGTTATAGTAAAAAACTAACTAACAGGAATTTGACCAAATGAAACAAAATGAGAATACATCAATTCTCGATGAGGAAATATCGAAACAAAGTTGGAAAAATATTTGGGATAGACGTATTAGTAAGAGTTATGTCAACTAGGATAAAAGAGAACTTTTATAAAGTGGTATGGAGATGGTACTTAACTCCAGTAAGATTAAATCGGATAGATAACAATTGCTTCACATTGTGTTGGAGAGGGTGTAATGAAAAAGGTACATATGCCCACATGTGGTGGAGCTGTAAAAATGTTCTGGAATTTTGGCAGAAAGTGTTTGCAGAAATATCAGAAATAATTGGAATGGAATTAGAAGTCTGCCCAAAATTAGCATTGTTAACAATAACAGAAAAGTTAGTTTGTTTAAAAAATACAAAAGAATTGATTGTGAATTTGTTAACAGCAGCTAAATTAATGATAGCTAGGAAATGGAAAGTTCAACATGTCTTTTCAATTACTGAATGGTATAAAGAGGTATGGGATATCACGCTAAATGATAAATTAACTTGTAATATTAAGTGTCAAAAAGGACAATTGGAGAAAGACACTTTTGTGAACATTTGGGGTAAATTTTTGGATTATGTGTTGGTGAAGGTGAAGGTGAAGGAACCTTGTCAAGATTTGTTACATTTTTGGAATATAGAATAATATTTATATATAATATCTTATAAATATTTTTTGGGGAGAAATATAACTTGGTCCCAAGAGGTGGGGGGGGTGCACTAAGTTTATGATGTATTGTTTGTTTTATTCATTAGTAGTTGTATGATTGGAAAAAATTCAATAAAACATATTTTTTAAAAAAGAGAATACATCAATTCATTTGTTCATTAATTCATTCATTTTTAACTGCTTTGCTTGGAGGCATTTTTTTTAAATGTAAGAATGGGCTAAAACTCTAGGTACAGTCGACAAAAATGTCACAGGAAAGGAGGGAGGGAAGAGAAAGAGGGCAGTGAAATGTACAGTGGAAAGCTCTCTTTAGGGCACAATCCTATGCATGTTTAGACAGACAGAATTCCTACAACTCCCAGTATTCCCAGACTTCTGTCTGTCTAAACATGCATAGGATTGTGCCTTTAGTTTAGACAGCAGTCAGGCCACACATCTGTGTAACTTTTTAATTGCCTATAAAATAAAGATCATTTTATTTAATGCAGAGTCATAGATTTCATAGATCATAGAGTTGGAAGGAGCCTACCCCCGCCCCCAAGTGTCATGCCAATAGGATAAATGACCAGTGGTGTACTGGAAAATGTTGAAGTGTGGGCACTCATCATGACTGTCCCCATTGCCACGCCCCATGGAGAGTCCAAAAATGCAGGCAGCTGTGTGGATCCAGATCAGCAAACCAGTTGTATCAGTTTTCATCTCCAGGAGCAAGTCTTTTGTTAAGTGAATGGATCATAATGGCTGATTCAAGGTCACTCTAAACTATTTTGCATTACATCAGGGATAGCTCACACAACAGTATGTTTTGGTTAGGAAAATCCATGCCCTGCTCTCTGCCGCCCGAGCTACTCAGTGAAGCTCAGAGGGACAGAGAAGTCTGAGTGGGCTGGCAGACGACACCATCACCCCTGCTAATCAAAAAGTACTGGTGCTGCGTCCCTGCGTCCCCTGGCTTCGCTACACCACTGCCAATAACACAGAAGTTACTAGTGGAAGGAATGCGGCTGGTCCCAGAACAATGGGAAGTTTTATATGCACCCTAATTAGGTGCCTATAAAAAGGGAACACTTTGTCCAGTCTGTCTGAAATTTTGCATGTCTCATGGACAGGGGGTCTAGCAGAATGCCTGCACATTTCATGTCATTTGGGTGGAAAGCATGAAAGTAAAAGACAGCACAAAACTGGCTGGGTTTTCCATTCAAATCAATGGGAGAAAAACCCAAATTAATTATTTAATGAATGCAGTTTAAATGAAAGGAAACTTTAAAATGGAGAAGCAAAATAATCTCTCCCCCCCCCCCTAGTTTATACAGACATCGACACCCCTCACGACAACAGAACGGGGAGAGAGCGAGACAAGAGACCAGCCATTTTTCAGTTCACAGAACCCCAATTCTTTATTAATCACAGCTTGCTCACAATGACATACAGGAAAAATAGCACTAATGAAGAGTAGAATATGCAGGCAGCAATTTCCGGGAGGGTTTGGGACAACGTTAAACTCGCAGCTATTGTGGAGAGAGAGAGTGTGTGTTGGTTTACCGATACCGCCCTTGGCACAAGCACCCTGGCTAGTCACCCTTACTGCTTCAGCCTCTCATCATTTTAGGGATCATTTTAAAACTAGGCAGGAGTCAGACTAACACTGGAGCGAAGACGTCAGCAGGACTAAAACCAGCTCATCGATTCTGGATGAAAAATGCCACACGGAGCATCTTGTACGGTCACTGAAACGGAGGTGCTTAAGGCTGGAATCCTGCCCCCAAAGATGCCCTAGGCATCTTCAGCAACTACAGGCGGGACTGCAAACCCCAAGATAAAGGTCACAGCATCTATACCAGTGTTCTCCAACCTTGGGTCCCCAGATGTTTTTGGCCTACAACTCCCAGCATGCCCAGCCAGCTATGCTGGCTGGGGCATGCTGGGAGTTGTAGGCCAAAAACATCTGGGGACCCAAGGTTGGAGAAGACTGATCTATACCTAAAGGATCCATGACTCCAATTAATGAATTTGTCCAGGAGTGAATTTTAAACTGGCAAATTAGATTAATTTTGGAATCCAGCCTTTAAAAACAACACTCGTTTGGGGCAAGATACAACTGTTCATTCTCAACTGCATGATTTTATTTTATTTTTTTTTTAAAAAGAAAGTGCAAAATTGCTTCCACTTGCCTCCTCGTCAATGACATTTGTCTTTGATAAAAATAGAAGCAATTTTTTTTTTCCTGAAGGCAGAAAAATATGGTGACTGTGGATACCAATTTACAGCACAATGCTATGCATGTTTACTCAGAAGTAAGTCCCACTGTATTCAATAGGGCATACTCCCTTGTAAGTGTGCTTAGGACTGCAGCCTTTAGATGCTTACCTGGGGGTATGTCCCATTGTTCCACTGAACTCAGTAGGGTTTACTTCTGTGTAGACATGTATCAGATGTAGAATGCAACCATTATTTATTTATTTATTGTATAGTAGAGCAGGGGTGGGCAGAAGGTTGATCTCCAGATATTCTGGATTTCAACTTCTAGCATTCCTAACCACTGGCCATGCTGGCAGGGGCTTTGGGGAGTTGAAGTCCAAAACATCTGGACATGTTCCTTCTGCCCATCCCTGTAGTAGAGCACCGAGGGCTGTCAATAAATTATGATTGCTTAATGTTCTAAGGCAGGGCTCTCCAACCTTGGATCCCTAGATGTTGCTGGCCTACAGCTCCCAGCATATCCAGCCAGCATGGCTAATGGCAAGGGATTCTGGGAGCTGTAGTCCAGCAACATCTGGGGACCCAAGGTTGGAGAGCCTTGTTCTAAGGGAAATTTTCAGGACTGCTCTGTCAAGTCACAATGCCCATAATTTGCTTATTGTCTAAAGGAAGTGTATTGATTGCAAACCTTTCTAGGTAATCAGGCAATGACTGGACTCTAGCACCATAGACCTTCTGCTGACTTGCTTGTTCAGTTGGAATGAATGTAGGGTAGCATGGATTTTGCCGCAGGGAACTTCATGGCAAAGTTCTAACAAATTCAACTGAATGGAAATAGACAACATCAAAAGCCTGTTACAGGACATGTAAAGATTATGAAATAACTTGCATAATGCAATACTTGTATTTTTTAACAAAAATGTAAGTATTTACAAAATAAGATCCAAGTTTTATTTTTTAAACATCAAGCAAATCATTCTGCAAAGACTGCATTGTTTTATTTTTTTGTTTTTTGTTTGAGTTCTTGATTCTTTTTTTTTTTTTTTTAAACCATGTCATACATTTCCCATACTAATATCTCATGATCTGTAATAATATAGGCAGGGGAGCTGGATGGGGAGTTATTCCACCCTCTCTCCACTGCTGGGCTCAGCCAGACAGTTCCACCTGGAGCTCCTTGTTTCTGCGGACCTCTGCAGCATGCCTCTCCTGGAGGGGTGGAAATCAAGAAGGGTTATTGTTCGTTCGTTCGTTCGTTCATCCATAATATTTCTATACTGCCCAATAGCCAAAGTTCTCTCGCTTGTTCACAACATGATAAAACATAATATAAAACCTTTAATGTGCAAAAATGTGACACCGTTTGAAACAGTTAAAAACAATTAACAATAAAACTACCGGGACCCAATAAAAAACTAACATTTAAAAAGCCCCATCATATGCCATCAAATATCTGGGAGCTGTCATGCCCCAGCTACAGGCTTCCTCCTCAGGGGAGGACCCAGATGCCTCAGCAACGGGCGAGGCCCAGGATCTACCCGTGCCCGCAGTCAGGAGAAGCCTGGTCCCTCGGGAGACAACAGAAGAAAAGTAAGACAAGGCTTGAAGCGTGGAAAGCTGACATGGCTAGGGAGCGAGATCCTGTGTGCTGCTGTCCTTCCCCCAGGTTCACTGGGCTTTCACATGGTCTAGACATGCAAATCATGCCCAGATTTTATGCAGCTGAACGACTGCATTGATTGGACCTAAGCCTATGGGACGTCATGTTTGCACAGTGGCCCTGTTCAGGCATCTGCCTGAATACATGAGGGCTAAAAGTGGAGATGGGCTGTGAGGGTGCACACGCTAGCTTTATCTCTGTCCCCGTCCACTCCAGCCTGACCTTCATGAGTTTACCCATCGGGTGAGCACACTTAGAAGCCTCCCAATTGGGAAAACAGGCTCTTCCCACACTCAGGAACCCTGCTCAGTGGGGGTTCCTGATCCCAGGAGGCTTCCAAGCACTTCCACCTGAATGTACATAGAAGCCCCCTTTAGACCTTCATGCCCAATGCACAAAAGGTGTATGTGTGTGTGTGTGTGTGTAGCAGACAGGGCCAACGTGTGCAGGATTGTACCAGTGTACATGCCTCTTAGCCCTCACACGGTCAGGCGAATGCCTGAACAGGGCTAGTGTCAATGCTCATAATGTCCAACTTGTGGACATCCAGCAGGGCCAGAGGCAAGACAGACACAGCCAGGGGTGGGCAGGCACGATCCTGCTCCCATGCCATGCAACATCTTCACAGGCTCATCATTTCCTTCTGCTCATCTGGAAGAAGGTTATGACATGTTTGGGCTTTCAGAAAATGCCAAGAGGAGGGCTGGTGGGAGCATGCCATGAGGCTGGGAGCATGTTCGTTGCCTTTGGTCTCTTCTATACCATGGGCAGCATCCTGCGGGGTGCTTCTGCCCCTGCCAATTCTTTCCTGCTCCCGATTCTGTTGCGCAAGCTGGAGCCACTGCTTATGCAAGGGAGATTTAGCGCTTCCTATGCGAAGCCATGAAATGAGTGGAAACATTCATTTCTGGAAGGAGGCAGGTCCCTTTTGCAACCTCCACCAACCTGCCTCCTTCCAGAAATGAGTGTTTCTGCTCATTTTGGGTTGCCCTGGAAGTGCTAAAGCACAGTTGCATAAGCAGTGGGGTCACTTGTGCAGTGCAGTCATGCCTGCACAGCCCCAGCTGTGGGTGGGCGGCGGAAGTGCCTCATCGGATTCTGCCCTATGTTCTGGGAAAGCAAGACCATGGACCTTTTCCCCATGTTTGCTCAGGTATTTTTGGCTCGCTATCTTTTGTACTTGAGCATGCCTACCCAAATACAAGCTACATCTTTGCCCCAATCTCAGCCTGGTTACCTTCTCCTGAAGGCGTTCAATAAGAGCAGCTAGGTTAGCTTCACGGTTTTCTTTGATCTGTTCCATTTTCAGTATCAGTTTTTCCTCTGCCATTTTGCTGAAGTTGTTGTTCTCTTCCATAGCCTTCTGAAGGACTTCTCGTTCATGTTCCCTCTTTTCTGCCAGTTGCTTCAGCACCTGGGCCTCCTGGGACTGTGGAGGGGGAAAATGAAAGAGATCCAGTGATGTGGTTCATTTCAAAAGCAGTCAGGAAGTTAGAAAGAACAGTATAAATGAGTTTCAATTTGTCTCAAACAACTGGAGACAAAGGAAGACTGGAATCCAGTACTTTAGTTTTTAATAGCTGGATAGAAAAGACCATTTGACACACACACACACACACACACACACACACACACACACACACACAGCCATCACACCATTGCATGATGAGCTGTAGCCATCCAGATTCTCTGTTGAACACACCTACTGAAGCACCCTGACTGGGGATGATGGGAGCTGTAGTCAAACACATCTGGAGGGCACCAGGTTGGGGAACGTTCTTTAAAGACACAGAAGCCCCGGTCTCCTTTGCATCTGGTCAAACTAGAAATGCCCTTCACTTTCTTGCAAACTTGTCTATTGTTTGGTGTAACTTAAAATACTGGGATCCAAACTATTTTGGGTTATGTTCATTTTGGGTTATATCAATATTCATTTTATCAATCTAAATTAGGACTGAAAAGAATGAATGTAGACACCTTCTATGTCATATTAAAAACCAGATGAAAGGTCAGCAAATGCCATGTTTTCTTAGGTACAAAGCCAGCCCCAATTCTATTAATGGAGATTTTCATGTACAGTAATACCTTGGATTGCAAGTAACTTGGTCTGAGAGCGTTTTGCAAGACAAGCAAATGTTTAAAATTTTTTTTGACTTGATAAACAAGCAAGGTCTTGCAAGACAAGGTAGGGATGTAACCGCTCGCCTCGAGCGGGCGTAGCGGGCCGAAATTGGCCCCACTCACACCTGCCAGAGACTCACTTTGATATAAGAGTGTTTTGGATTACAAGCACATATCCGGAATGAATTATGCTCTCAGTCCAAGGCATTACTGTATTTGCATGTGATGTATGAAAGGCCCCAAAGGAGCAATTGAGATTTTTTGAGAATATTGGAGAAATATGGATCCCTGAATAATATTGTTACCAATGAAAGCTCTCCCAAATATTCTGCCATTATATTTTTATTTACATTTTATATGGAATTGTAGGGGAATTTTCTGGGCAGTTTTTAAAACTGCAACTTGGTAGGCAGCTGTGCATTTATATTTAGCACAAGCTATTTTAATAGCATGTTTGTTTTTTTGACTGCAAATAGTCTTGGAAGTTATCATTCCCTTAAAATGGGCTCAGGAAGTTAAGACTTTAGCATGCCTCAGTGTTTTGGGTGGCTGGGGATGGGTGGTTGTTTTGTTTTGTTAATTTTGTTTAAAAATCTGACTTCAAACCATGGAGTTACAGAAAGTTATTTTTCTTAACCAAAGAGTTGGAATATGTATATTAACCTTGGATAGTTTAGCAGTAGCATAATGTCTTTATTATGACCAACTGAAAGTCATAAAGTAGTGAGTTGGTTTTTGAGTTTGACAAAACTCTTCTTCAGCTAGATCAGGGGTTCATAACTCCTAGTCTACAGTCTGAATCCAGTCCACCGGGTTCCCCAACCCAGCCCATGGATCCTCCTCGCATTCCTCCAGCGGGTGGTGCTTGACCTCCCAGCCCCAGAGGGAATCCCCCTGGAGGGAATTCCCTCCTGCTATACTCAATCTGAGATCCAATGAATTTAGCCCCCAGGTTGAAAGAGGTTCAACACCCCTGTTTTAAAGCTTGCAGCTAAGGAGGGAGCAGAAATCCCCCACCCCACACTGCCTTGTTCTAAGATGTTGGTTTGTTTAGCTTCAGCATTTACAGATTAGAAAAGGAAATTGAATGATATTGCCCCTCTCCCGTACCGGAGAAGACTTTGGCCGTAACTGTGTGGGAGCCTCTTTTGCACATCATCATTATGGTAAATGACATTAACCGGTAAACGGCACATGGCTTTCAGTGAATAGATGACAGCATGAATGTTTAAAGGGGTGATCATTATCCTCCATTCTATGGGATGTTAAACAGCAGGGACTTGTCCAATTACATTTCACGCAAATTCAAAGCCATTAACAGGATCACATCTAATTTCTGTACCATAATCCAAAAACCCTACTAGGAATATGCATCCCTTTGGAATATAATTTTCATATTAATGTGCTGATTATGGAAGATCCTACTGTGCAACACAATCTTGCCTTTTAAAACCTTGGAAGCTGGTGTAATAGCTAAGTGTTTTCAGCCCAGTGATTAGGCAGGCATCATCCCATTAATTCTGCTTTCCATTGACATTAAGCTATGGGCCAGTTTCTTGCTGCATTAGGGACTATAATTTTGGATTTGGAGTTATTTTTTATCATTCAGATACTTGAAAAGTGAGCGGGGTGGCAAAATGCCACACTATGGCACAGCACCACCATAGTTGCCTGATAGCAAAGCCAGCCTTCAAGATGGGACCAACCCTACAAAATAACATGAAAACCAAAAGTAGTATGGCATCCTAGAAATAGATTTCTAGCACAATAAACCACGAGTCTATCAGAGATCATAGTTTTGGTATTCTTACTGCTGCTGCCTATTATAGACTTAATAGTGAGCTGGTTCGAGTTAGGATTAGCCCTGGTCTCACATGCTCTTCCCCTCCCTTTTGATTATGACATAGCTTGCCATTTTGTCTGATCCCGACAAGTGGTGGTTAATCTTAACTACGCTTTGTTTGAAACAAGCCAACTTCAAACCATAGTTTATAAAGCTGGCTTGTTTCATCTAACTATAGTTAAGATTAACCACACTTAAGGGTTTGGACACTTTGCAGATAAAATCAATTGTATCCATGCCAACTTGGATGCCATAGTTGAGAATAGGCTTGGTGGATGTAATTCTGGCTTCTGCTTTGTCCAGTTACAGTGGATACCTTTCAATTTGTACAGCCCGAAGATGTGGACAGGATCCTTGGAGAAGTGCGGTCTACCACTTGTGTGCTGGACCCTTGCCTTTCCTGGCTTACTGAGTCAGTAAGGGTAGCGGGGAACGCCTCTTTACAGCAAGGTGTGATTCCATCTTGCCTAAAAGAGGCAGTGATATGACATTTGTTAAAAAAAACAAAACACCTTCCTCAACCCCACTGCATTGCATAATTTCCAGATGGTCTCCAATATTCCATTCTTGGGCAAGGTGCGGGAGTGTGTGGTGGCTTCTCAGGTCTAGGGATTTCTGGATGAGACGGATTATTAAAATCCATTTCAATCTGGCTTCAGGCTTGGTTATGTGACAGAGACTGCTTTGGTTGCCTTGGTGGACAATCTACAGTGGGAACTGGACAGGGTGTGTGTGTCCCTGTTGGTTCTGCTGGACCCCTCAGCAGCTTCTGATACCATCGACCATGGTATTCTTCTGGGGCATCTGTCTGAGATGGGACTGGGAGGCACTGTTATACTGTGCTAATAGAACACACACACCCTTTTGCTGCCCCTGTGCCTCCCCAGATCTACTCCAGAGCTATGGAGGGCTACAGGGGGAGGAAAGGAAAGTTCCATTGTGCGAGTGGAACTCCATTTGTGTAATGTTGGGTATAGAACAATCTTCAATTTCTAATCTTTCCAACAATCGGGTAGGTTTGTATGCATTAGCAGCAAGAAAGTTAAGGCCCATTTTTCTGATGCACAGTAGTGTTAGCTGCCATGGGGATTTCTTAACTTAAATATTTCCAGCAGTGGGTGATGAAAACATTTAGGAAGGACAGGAGAGGGAGAATGAAACAAAAGTGTATGGGCTAAAACCTTTTGGAAAATGATAAATAGCTAGGGTTATCCTGAATACGCTTGCCCAGTTAAAGGCAAAGAAAAAGATATAATCTTAAGGTACATGCATATGGCAATCATATACCTTTTTCGCTCTAGAGATGCATGTCAGAAAAAGTACAGAAACTGATTGGTTGGGTGTATATCTCAGCCTTGAAACACTCATGTGCTCAGCTATGTCTGTAAATGAAGTGACATCAGAAACAGCCCCTAGATTCAACATTGAACATTCACGAAGTTAAATGTTTGGAAAAATGATGAATTACATCTTTCTTAATTTCCACTCAATAGAACATGCAGTGTATAGCTTGTAAGTGGTACATTATAATGTTCAGTGCTAAGAATGTTGATTGGAAGAATATTAATTTGAGTGGATTCCTCCCCAGCACTCACACATACTCACACTCCTCCTATTTTTGCGCCTAAAATAAGTGGTTGAATACCTTTCTCCTTTCCTCTGCAGCTTCCAGCTTTTTCTGGATCTCCTCAAGGGACAAATCTTTCTTCTTTGGAGAGGCTAAAGTTCGCGGTGCTTCTGAGACTGGAGAAGGTGGCTTTAAGATCAGTTCAAAAGCTTGGCCAGAGGCACGTTTGTTGATCTGTTTAACTTCCATATCTGTGAAGGTAAAGTTAAAATATCTAAACCAAACATTGTGCCCATAATTGATATTAATGAAAGGGGAATGCATGCATGTGGCTTCTCGCATTGTGTAAGCAAGTGTTAGAGAAAATGTGCTATATGGTACTAGTGGATGGGGTGACACCTCAAATAAAATAATGCAGTTTTATTGGTTGATGCTTGGGCAGCACAACCTTATGGTTGCTAGACAGAGTCTAGACAGCCATAGGATTTTCCAGGGTCCCAGCTCTGACCTTGGAAACTTGCTCCAAGGTTGAAACTCGGACTCTGAACTCGGAGCACCCTCCCCCCACCTGCACAGCTGGTATGGAAAGAACCATGCCGGCTGCGGTTCCGAATTCACAACAGCGACCTTGGAGATGGGCTTTTGGGGGAAGGGAGGGGAGGAGAAAGGCTCTGCCAGCACACTAAGTATCCTGGTGGCGCCTGGCACTCCTTCCCTTCTACTCTGAGGCCGAACACTTAGACGGCCGTAATCGGCCATATAAATATTTTGCATGGCGGGAGGAGCATGGGGGAGACCTTCGCCTCCATGCTTCTCCTTCCACGCATAGGATGTCTGTAATCCTCCGAGTTCGGAGGGCTAAGGGCAGCCTCATTGGATTGTGCCCTTAGTCGGCAAAGTGGAGAGGAGACACTTGTTATTACAGAAATGAAGTAAACCAAGGGTATAAGGTCTATGGTAGCTCTTTGGATCTTGGCTATAGAGTTTAATGATCTAGACTGCAGTGATGTTCTGTTTAGGAAACTTAAGGAGAGGTGAATGTATGGTGGAGCAATGGAGTATCTGTAATGAGGGCAGGAAACTGGGCATATGTTAAACTGGATGTGAGTTCCTTGATATAGGTCTTGATATCACATCTTGATATAGATGTGAGATCCTCTTGTACAGGCCAAAAGAGTAATAGCAGCCTCTGATTGGAATGGCAGCTTATATTGCGCTTTCTGCTGTCCTAATATATCCCCATCATAGTACTTTTTTTTTTTAATACATGCATTAAGTCTACATTTTTAAGAAGCCTAGTATGAGAAGATAACACACTGGAAAGTTGGTATTAAAAATGTGTTTTGTCCGCTGTTATCATCCACAAAAGTTGTATCATGTATGTAAACTTGGAAATAATGAGAATAGTGGAGTTTTTGCAATGAATTAAAATATTTTTAAATAAAGCTGTCGCCTGTACAACCTGAGGCCTGCCAAGCTGAATGGAACCCAGTGTGTATTACTATTTATATATATTGAAAAATAAATATTAATATATTTCAGTTTAAATTTGTGGTTAACAAATATCAGGATGGTAATAAGATCAAACATCATTTGTGATAAATTGTAAGGCAATTAAATTTAATAGGCAGGAACAACTGTTAAATAATCAGATCACTGACTAAATAGCAATTAGTATGTAAGAGAGCAAAATGTGCCATTTTCTAAGGCAGCCCAAACAACTCTCTACTTGGCAAAACAATATCCACTGAAAGTTACTTACCATCATATGTGTATATATTGATGTTGCGAGGTTCAGGGTAGAAACAGGAGCAGATCAAAGAGAGCATCGACAGCTCCTTCATCTTTTCCTTGTAGGCTGAAATGAAAGAGACTATATTAGTATCTTTCACCTTTCCAGTCTCCTGTTCTTACAGAATTTTAATTTAGACAGTAATTAGTGTTGCTGGTAAATCTGCAAAATTAATTGCTTGACTAAAACTTAGCAAAAATATCTGACAAGGTGAAAGGTTTCTCTTAAATTGTTGCTTTTTATCATTTCTTATGTATCTAAGAATCTTTGATGTCTCTCCACCCCGCCACCCCACCCCACCGACTCACATACACCTCATGCCACTAGGAGTAATTGTGAACATGGATTCTGTTTTTCTTTCTCATACCCAGCCACCTGGGATCTTCTTTCACTTATGTGAAGTTAAGTCAGATCACTAGTGTTTCCAATGAGGAAGGAGAGTAAGTGGGAGGCTTCAGTTCTCCTAACCAAGGCATTCAGGGACCTCAGCACCCGGAGCACTAGAGGAATGAAGACTTGTTTCAGCCTCACCCTCTCTGGAAATTGTCTCTCGCTCAGGTCTTTCTGACAGCCATCATTGCCCAGTTCTCTGCTGACGAGATGGAAGGAAAATTGGAGTATGCAGTGTATGCCCAGCTGCATTTATGCAGTCAAGATCCAGCTCCCTTTGAGCAATATTTTCATTTTCTGAAGGAAGCCTTCTTCTTTTTCCTAACAGCTTCCTTGATACTGGTCATTAACCAAGCTGGTGACCTCTTGGACTTGGTGGTAACCTTTCTGATCTGCGATATACATTCTAACAGAGACAGAGCTTCTATTATTGTGATTTTGAGTAACCCCAAGCGTTCTGGAGAGATCTGAGCCTCTTTACTTTCACTTATTAACAGTAATTGTTGAGTGAGGACTTAAAAACTGTTGTTGGGTGATGACACAGGCATCCTTGCATTGGTGAGCTGAATAACACATGTAGTGTAATAAAACAACAACAAAAACCCTTTCCACTCACCAATGCAAGGATGTCTGTGTTATTATGCAAGTGTTTTGTGAATGGACACTGTTAATAAGGTCATTATCACTGTCTGTATTTTCTACATTTATTTTCCCTCTGACCCCACAGTATACAATCTCCCCAACCTGCATAAACCATGTGTGTCTATATACTTGTAACTCAACATAACACTTCATGCATCTCATGAGGGGGGCTGTAGTCCATGAAAAATTACGCCATAATAAATATGTTAGCTTTTAAGGTACCACAAGACTCCTTATTGTTATTTGTGTAACACACCTACCCTCCTGGAAATTGTTACAAGGGGCTTTCATATGACTTTTTCTCCATTAGAAATACATGGTACAAGATAGATAAACCTAATTTGCCTTTCTACTGTGCTTTCAACAAAAAACCCACCCAACTATCTTGGATCTTGGTGGAAACCTAGACTCCACCTAAACATCAGGAAAAAATTCCTGACTGTCAGAGCAATAAGACAATGGAACCAACTATCCTAGGGAGGTGGTGGGCTCTCCCACTCTGGAGGCATTCAAGGTGCAGCTGGACAGCCATCTGTCAGGGATGCTGTGACCTGGATTCCTGCATTGAGCAGGGGGTTGGACTCGATGGCCTGTAGGCCCCTTCCAACTCTACTTTTCTATGATTCTATGATTCTATCTAAGTAAGCTTTTTTTCTTCATGGGCACTGAGAGAATTAGGATGATTCAGTTGACAGCTCCTTTTTCATTATGATGAACAGGACAATCCTATAGATGGCGTCAGAGTGCTCTGAGGTCAGAAAGTCCAATGCCCTGCTGACAGGACAGAAAGGAAGCAGAGGTATTAACTGCTCTTTCTCTAAAAAAATATTACCCTCCCACTGGGAGGGAATGAATTTAGACCAGGTCCAGGGCTAGTCTAAAGTTACAACCAAGTTGGGGGTGAGGTTGAGAGCTGGGAGGTGTCATGTTCTGGAAGACTCCTCTTTGGAAGATAACTGGATAGGCAAACATATGACTCCCACAGGAACTGCACAAGAGACTTGAAAATAGATTCATTCCTAAGGAGCACTTTGGTAACCCCTAGCATTTTGATAGTCATACAGAGCAGCCATTTGTTTTTTGTTCGTTTGTTTCAAGTAATAAGACAGAATTTTAGTTGTTTGCAATCAAACAGAAACATGCATCTCTGTTTGGCTAAATCCAGTGGTTGGTACCAAAATAAAGATGAAAACAGAGACTGACTATAGTCTTTTTAAAGGACATGAATAGGTTAGGATGAAGGTCACAAATTAAGTTTTTCTTATACAGATTAGTGTAGGGGGAAAGGTATACACCATATAGACTACTTTCTGGTGTTTTTTGAGATGACTTAATCACTGTGATGCATCCAAGGGTGTTATGTAAGCATTTTCTTCCTAAAATGCATCTATCCATTGCTCTGCAGCCTCCCAGGCTGCCTGTGCTTCCTGATCGGAAAAAGGCCCATGGGAGGAGGCGGGTGACTCCTGTGTCAGTGCGGCGCCTTACCCATTGCAGCCTTTACTCTGAGCTTTATAGGAGCTATCCATGGTGCTGTATGCCACCCCCAAAATAGGTTCACCAACATGGAACACCATGGACAGCTCCTATAAAGCTCAGAGTAAAGGCTGCCATGGATGAGGAGCCCCACTGACCGGAGTCACAGCAGCCTCCCTGGAGGACTTACCTCTTGATGTCTTCCCCTGGGCTTTAATTGAAGTGTGGGAAGCTGAGGAGGCTACAGGCTGCCAGGGAGATACTGTACAATGAAAAACAGGACACTTACACACACTCCTTGGCCATCTCCTAAGTAAGGTGAGTGTTAGAAACCCACCTCAACCCATGAGAATTCCTCTAAAATTTTCTTCACCACTGAGTTTCTTTTTGAAAGCAATTTATTCCTATCAGATTGAATAAGAACGGTGGGAAGAAATGTCAGATATTTTTTTTGGCACAGCACTAAGAAGTATGCCGGCCCTTTGTTAGGTTCCTTGGTCATCTTAGGTTAGCTAAAAGGATTTGGGCCTTCTCAGTAGTTGTACTCTTACTTATGGACTTAATGATGACCAATGAAAACCAAGAATCAACATTCATTAGCACAAATACCTATTCCATGAGATATATACCATTATAGGAAAAGCAACTTAACAGCACTGAAATCAAGAAAACCTGGATCCCAGAGGGATGCAACCAAGTGCAATAAGAATTTAGGATAAGCAATTGGCAAAACAGGGATAAATATATATTCTTTAATTTCTATCAAACGTTTCAGCTTCCGCCTTCATCAGTGACTGTTGTTACAAGAGCTGAAACTAAGGCACTCAGGATGACAGTTACAGAACATTAATGTTGTGAATGGAATTCTCAGACTGCAGGAGAAGTACAGGAGGTGGTATTATCCTCCAAATTTAGGTCATTTGGAGGCAATATGTCCACTTTATAAATCGAAAAGTTTTTCCTTGTTTCAAGGTGTGGATAGAAAGCATGACGGAACACACACTTTGCCCCCCACCCCCAGTCACCTGCATAATCTCTGCCCAGGGCAGGGAGAGTTCAGTCCCGGACGCACATTTGCATCCAGATCCAAATAGTCTTCGCCAAGCACCCTTAATAGGCTGCCAAGTCTGGGACACACATTTACATTCGATTCAATGGGCTGTCAAGTACCCTCAATCAACCCCCCCCAAGCACCCTTGAGGAACCAGGGGCAAGGTGGCGCAGAAAAACCTCAGCACCCCTCCTGCCGGCAGGACCAGTTTTTCCTGTCAGCAGAGGGAGGGGTTGGGGGGATCGAGGGGGGGCGGGCGAGTGAGGGCGTAAAAGAAGCAGCCAAGGCTTCCAGGTGTTGTTGGGAACAAGGTGCAAGGCAGCATGGAATAGGTTGTTGGCTCAGGCCAACCCGAACACTCAACCCCCAAGCAGACCGCCTGGGTGTTTTACCATAAGTCTGTCATAGTTACTAGTGTTAGACTAGGGTAGATTCTTCAATGTTAGCTGAGAATAGCATAGGTTCTTTTTTGTTTGATAGTTCTGCCTGTGCTATTAAGCTTCACTTTCCTTTGTCAGTTTCACTCCCTGACCTAATTCGCTTGTTTACTACTGAAAATAAACTGGTTTCACTTTTGCCTACGAAGTGGTTTTGTTCTGACTCGGTGCCTCACTCCAGTGTAGTTGACCTGATTTGACCCAAGGAGTGCGAGCAGGAGCTCTGAGCGGTCAAATTAGCCGTGTAGCTCCTGGTCTCGCAGAAAAGGACCGGTGGCGGTCCTTCACACAAGGATTGCCGGGTTAGATGGCTGTTCTATTGGAAATATTATGTCTGAAAGGCTGTGGCCATCAGAATTAAAGTGCTTTGCCACAGGTCTTTCTCTAGAAATTTATCTTGCCCTCCAGTAAAATTCCCAGGGCGGCTTACAAAATTTTAAAACACAATACCATATAGAGTCATGCCTTGGATTGAGAGCATAATTCGTTACGGAAACGTGCTTATTTATTTATTTATTTTATTTATGAATCGCCCATCTGGCCAGACATCCGGCCACTCTGAGCGATGTACAGTCCAATAAAACACAAGAGGGGGGATAAATAAAACACAAGTGCTTGTAATCCAAAACACTCTTATATCAAAATGAAATCCCCCCCAAAAAAATTTGTACAGAGATTTTTAATTTAAGCCATACTACAGTACTTGTATTGCAAGACGTCGCTTGTATATCAACTAAAAAGAAAAAAAAAAATTTTTAAAATTTGCTTGTCTTGCAAAACGCTCTCAAACCAAGTTACTTGCAATCCAAGGCATTACTGTAAATATAACAAAATATACCAAAAACAGTGGGTTAGATCCAATATTAATCTAACAAGTCCCATTTATTTCAGTGGGTCTACTCTGAGTAGGACTAACATAGGATACAATCCAGTAATGTAACTGGGAGAAACATAAAAACAAGAAAGCCAACTGGTGCTGATGATGATTAAATTGTATCAGTTCTTGAATGTAATACTTGAACAATCACCCATCATTAGTGGTATCTTGGTTATGCCTTCAAATTAGTTTCTTAAGATACAATCCTACACACACTTACCTGGAAGTAAGTCCCACTGAACTCAGCAGGGCTCACTTCTGAGTAGACATGCATAGGATTGTATTGTAAGGCTGCAATCCTACACACCATCCTCTGCCCAATCTGATGCCCTCCAGGTGTTTTGGATGACTACTCTCAGCATTCCTGACCATTGGTTATGCTGGCTGGGGCTGGTGGGAGTTGAGGTCCAAAACATCTAGAAGGCACCCGGTTGGGGAAGGCTGCTATAGGCACTTCCCTGGGAGAAAGTCGCATTGAACTCAATTGGACTGACTTCTGAGCAGATGTGAATGAGATTGCACAGCAAATCAGTTATTTCTGTAGCTTCATCCTTACTGACTGCAGACTTTCAGGCATATGTGATTCCTTTGTGGGGAGTGAGCATGAAGAGCACAGCATGATCTGACCCTGTCCCACATCTGTTGTATGAGTTTTTGTTGCTTAGACAGGTTTTCAAGTACCTATGTATTTGAGTTCCTGACCCAGAATCCAACTGAATTTTATGCTTTGGGAGCGACGCCACAAGAGGTAAAGGTAAGAGATTCAAATCAGATGGAGCATGAAATGCAGGCCACACAAAGGTCATATTTCCTTTAGTGTACCATAACTGTATTTACATTGACCTCCCGGAGATTTTGTTTGCAAGAGCCATCTCTTGAATATTGAAGGTTAAGTGATTCAGCTATGGTGGATGCTTTCAGGCTTATAGTCAAGATGCTGCCAGTCTGAAGCCTGTGTTTTTCCTTCAGTGTCAAACTGAGGGTCAAAACACACGTTATATTAATTATGTAGCATGCAGCCGACCCTCTTGGTGTGTGCGTGTGCGCACGCTTTAATTGATAGTACTGTGCAAGACCCTGATCTGGATCAGGGCCACCATATACAGGGAGGGGGAGTTTAAACCTCTCCTCCCCAGCCATTTCTTTCCTAGCCCCCCCTTCTGCAAGGGTTATTGTCATACCCCCACTGGAGGAATCCTTCCCAGAGGAAGAGCTAGACCTCCCAGAAACTGAAAACACCCTAGATCAGCCACTGTCACCACACCAGGAGGAGCCTAGGCTGTTAGGGAAGATGGCTGCAGGCCCATCCCTGTCAGGGGGAGGACTCAGAAGCCACAGCATTGGCGTGTGGGAGCACCAAAAGCCTCAAGACAGGCAGAGGACCCCTCCCTGCATCAGTCGGCCACTTGGGAAATCTCATCCGCAAAGAGCAACGCTCCTTCCATCCCCTGAGAATGTCTCAATGTAAACTTACTTGTATAGCAGGAATGAGCATCCTTTCTGCTCCTGAGGGGCACATGCTAGAGTGGGTTTGGTATGGTGAGAACTGGCAGTGAGCAGGGCCTTGGATCCCCCTCCCCCTTTATCTCTTGCTCATAGACACTCACACACAGAGTGTCATGCCTCTGCTGGAGGAATCCTCCTCTGAGGAGGAGCTGGAGCTCCCAAAGATGGCCAACACCAAGGAGCCACCCATGGCAGGAGATCTGGGGGAGCTTGGGCCCTCAGGGGAGATGGCCAGTGTTCCATCCCCACAGAAGGAGGGGAGTTCTGCCTCTGAGGCAGAGGCTGGGCGGCTACCTAGCCCCCAAGAGCATTGTTGCCTCAAGAGGCAGGCCAGGAGGGCTCCTTAAGGAGAAGAGGAAGGGACTCCTCAGGAGCAAGGCCTGTAATGAACTGCAGCTGAGCCCTGGGTGGGGCTCAAGCAGCTCTTGCAATATAAGCCTGCAGTACGGGTCTGGCCATTTCTGGAAACAAATGTTTTCTACCAGTTCCAGTGCCTTGCTCTGTGAGTGAACCTTTGTGCTTCTGACCCTGGACGTCTGCTTGACTCTGCTTCTTGGACTGCATATTGTATCTGACTGATTATCTGTGTTTTGACCTTGGCTGCTCTTCAGATCTCTCTTTTGGAACTCTCCCTCCTGCCTGGTAAAACTGTGCCTTTGACCACTGCCTGTTTATTGACTTGCTCTTGGATTGCCCTAGTTTAACCTAATGCTGAGCCTGATCCAGCCATAGCAGGACACACAGCCTTCTGCCATTCTCTCGCATGCATGCATGCAAACACACATATGCAAGTGTGTGCACGAGCATACACACACACACACACACACACACACAGCTGGAGAATGGGAAAGAAGGGAGGCACATGAAATTGCTGCAATCCCATGGCATTGCATGCTTCACCTCTCTCTGTTGCCTAGCTGATTAGTGCTGGCAACAGCTGAGGATTGTACCAATTGGCATGCTCCTTAGTTGTTTTCCGTGCTAATCAGTTGGGCAGTGGAAAGGGACCTCCAGACCACATATAAGTTATCTGAGGGCTGCATGTGGCCCATAGGCCATGGGTTGCCCATATGTGTAGCATAGTGATTGCTTCCCAGAAACACCCTTGGCTCCTGGCATCCTGACTTCAGAAATCACTTTGCAACAGAGCTTATAGAAGACACATTGTTTTGTTTTAAAATCCCTTGAGGAAGATTTTAATTGAAATAAATTATTATTTAGTGCAACGTAGAGGGTGATGCATTTCCTCTGTTTTGGCAATTCATAAGTTGTCAACCTTCCATACCCTTGTCCCCTGCCATTGGATGTTGGTTCCTCTGCAGAGTTGAGCCTGGAACAAGAGAACTTTGTGGCCTTTAGACTGGCTCAGCATAGAGCTGCCAAGTACATTTTTTAAAATGATATGTTAACTGAGAAAACAATGACCAAAAGAAGCCATTTCTAGTTGGATGGCTGCTTAACAATGCATTGTTAGGAGACTAGATTTAAGATGCATGTAAGCCCACAAGAAATAAACAAAATATATGTGTGCATTCATAAATATTTTTTGCATATGTAAACAAATGCTGCATAGAGATCTGTCTGATGTATTACTGAACCATACTTTCCATGGGATCTTTGCCAAGCTTAATTATTTGTGTTGTAGTTACACTATTTTTAAGGTACAAATTAAGGGTAGAAATCATATTTGTTATTCACTTGGCTTTCTGATGCCCAAAAGGTAATAGCTTGGTAGCCCTGAAATTGCCATTTTGCAGTATTTTTCATTTGTACAATTCTGTTTGAACAAGCTACAGAAAATCCATTTATAGAGTCATAATTGTTATGGTCACTTCTGACATGAGTTAATGGGTCAATTTTGCTGAGCTAATGCAAACACTTTGTTAAAATGAAATTTTAATAGCGCCTTTTATTTTTCACCAGAGGAAAGCAAATCCTCTTGTACTGCTTTCAATGTGCCTGAGAACAGAGGTGTATAGGCTGCCAGTCAATTGGATCCAGATGGATATTTTCTTTAAAAAAAAAAATAAGTGTGTTCAAGCATCTTTTATCATTTATTTACTTATATTCCAGCCAACCACATCACGGAGAGCACCAGGAAAGAAGCTAAAAGGACTTTGATGCTCGGATATTTTTTCTTCTCTGGAATGTCAAGTTGCTTTTTAATCTAGGAAGGCTTGTAGGCTATTTCGTAAAAAAACCCTATAACAGCCACCCCTAACCTAGTGCCCTCCAGATGGTTGGACTGCAATGCCCAGTATCTCCAGCCAGCCTGGCACCAAACCTTTTAAAAAAAATCATTTGGGGTGTGTGTGGAGTGAAAATATTCTTAAAGATTATTTTAATCATCGAGTGGTGGTGGAGAGACTCAGAATTCTTAAAACCTTTTGTGGTGTGTGTGTGTTCTTTAATTTCAAATAAAATACAAGGTGCGAAGGGTTTTAACTTGTAAAAAAAACCCTGCACCACCACCACCATGCAGCAGCAGAATACCCCATTACTTCCTCAGCGGAATGCCCCATGGAAACGACGATGCATACTAGCCTTTTTACAAGAAAGATATTCTTTAAACAAAAAGAAGAGAAAAGCCCTCAGCATCTCGTATTTTATTTGAAATTAAGGTAACACGTCCCTGCCCTCCATGGAAGTTCTTTAGAATTTCGAACCTCTCTCAGGATTGACAAAAAACCATCCCCTTCCATGGGGGGGGGGGGATGGCCTTGTGCAAGTGGGGGGATTTGGGGCATGGTTCTGGTCTGCACACAATTTTGAGACCAACCAAGCTGAACACAGCACCCCAGCTGGCCTGCCAGTTGCCTGAGAGGCCCCTTGTGTTTATGCTCCCAGAAAGGCAGCAGAAACAGGAAGTTTAACAAGTCCCTGATGGCTGTCATACAGGACTGTAGGAGGGATGCATTTAGTTTGATGGATCACAAGTTGTGTAGGCCTAATTTAGTTTTTGAGAGTATTTGATGGATGCCACGTAATGGTCTTTAGTATTTGACAGTATCCTATAAGTGGTGTGCAATAATTTTAATATTGTTCGCTGACATGCAATAGTATTTAATATTTGATAGTATTTGATGGATGACATGCAGTGGCACTTAAATAAATAAATACATTTAGTATTAGAGATTGCTGATGGCTTCTTGATATCTGACAACTGGGCAGCGCAAACCTATGGCCATTAGACAGTGTCTAGACAGCCATAGGATATCTTGCAGAAACTCGTTCCGAGGTCGGAGCTGGGACTGCAAGCTCGGAGTGCCTTCCCTCCTGCTGCACCCTGACTGGATTGCGCCCTAAGAGGTATTAACAATACTAAACCACTAAACAATTCTAATTTTGAACTAACATTTCCCATTCAGAATTAAAAATGCAAATATTGAAAACTGAAATTTCATATTTTAATAATCAAATACAGAAAAGGGGAAAAATCAGCTACCCCCTCCCCAAATTATATCCACTATGTTTAATCAGAAAGGGCAAATGTATTGCTGATGGAAACTGATATGATGCTTGGTGGTGTAAGGTTATAGATATAGCACTGCAGAGGATGCCAATGAAAGGGCACAACCTGTTTCTGTTTGAAACAAGGTCATTTGTTTGATATTTTAAAAACTTCTTCAAATTAGGCATATTCAGTTACAGTCAGCTGTGCTAGCCCAAATCGTTGACTTGCTGATTTGCAGTGTTTGCCAGTCCTGTACACCAAGACTCCTAGGACTTTCCTCCTTGGAACCTTGAATGGTTTATTTGTTTGTTAAATTTATATCCCTTCTTTCCATCAAAAATGGTGCTCAAAGCTCTAGTCTCCCATTTAGTGTGTGTGTGTAAGAGAAAGAGAGAATGATTAGCTTTGTAACATATACACACTTATTTGGTAAATACCATAAATAAAGATTTATCTCCAGTCCCAGCTTTCATGTTTCCTTCTGATACTGTACCTGCCCACCCATGTGAGGTGTACAAACTTGGCTAATACATGGGTGTCCAATCCACAGCATGGGTGCTACACATAGCACAGATACCTGGACAGTTACAGGAGGGTGTAGTCAGGCCTGCACTTCTGCCTGCCTCTCTAGTGCTACGTATGTGCCTTCTTCCTGGCTCATGAGACTAGAGGAAACATTGCACTTAATCTATAGGGGTGAGGAGACTTTAACATTAATGCTGAGGCTGCCTTACCAGGCCCAGGTTGGGCCTTCATGGCCTTCATGACAACCATGGGGCTGTCTCAATTTGTCACCGGCCCAACTCATAGGGCAGGGCGTACCCTCGATTTGGCCTTTGCCTCTGGGCATGAGCGGGGTGGTCTGGATATGGGGGGGGGGTTTAGAAACCACGTTGTCATGGTCAGATCACTTCCTGGTGAAATTTGGTCTCACGGTGCCAGTCCCTCCCTGCAGGGGTGGGGGACCCATTATGATGGTCCGCCCCTGGAGCCTTATGGAATCCAAGGGATTCCTGAATGCTCTGGGGATTTTTCAGTAGCTAGAGCCAGCAATTCTGTTGAGGCCCTTGTCACGCGATGGAATGGCAAGGTGTGACATGCCATTGACACAATTGCTCCTGAGTGCCCTCTTTGGCACTGTGGAGCCCAGAAGGCTCCTTGGTTTACTGGGGAGCTCTGGACAATGAAACAAGTCAGAAGATGGATGGAGCATAAGTGGCGTAAGACTCGTCATGAAGGTGATCAAGCATGCGTAAGAGTGTATAATCATGCCTATTGCGTGGCAATGAAGGCGGCAAAGAAGGCTTATTTTGCCACCTCCATTGCATCCTCAAGTAACCATCCAGTTGAGCTTTTCTGAGTGGTTCAGGGGTTACTTTCATTAACCCAGTGAACCCAATACCGGAACCCTCAGAGGCCCTGTGTGATGAGTTTGCAAGACACTTCGAGGAGAAAATCGCTCATCTCCATGCTGGCTTGAACACCGCTATTGGAGCAGTACCTACTGAGGTCTCCAGTGCATCATCTTATCCTGAGTTTTTGGAACCTGAGGATGTGGACAAGACGCTGACATCTGTACAACCCACCACATGCTATTTTGCAGGGATGGGGACTCGGACTCGACTCGTGAGTCCGACTGAGTCCCCCCTCTGACTCGAGTCCCACTCGAGTCCCAATAATTTATGTGGGACTCGAGACTCGAGCCCAAGGACGCCTCCGCCTCCGCCTCCGCCCTCGCTTCTGCCGCCGCCGCCCTCACCACTTCCTCCTCCTCCTCCTCCTCCTCCGTCGACCTCGTCGCCATCGCCGTAACACACAGCACGCCGCGTCACGCCGCCAGCGCCGTCGCTCTGTTTTTGAACCACAGCAACCCCGCCAAAAACAGAGCGACGGCGCTGGCGGCGTGCTGTGTGTTTACGGCGATGGCGACGAGGTCGACGGCGGGTGGCGGCGGAGGAGGAGGTGAGGGCGGCGGCGGCGGCAGAGGCGAGGGCGGCAGTGAGGGCAGCGGCGGCGGCGAGGTGAGGGCGGCGGAGGTGGAGGTGAGGGCGGTGGCGGTGAGGGCAGCGGCGGCGGCGGCGGTGGCAGAGCGAGGGCGGCGGCGAGGTGAGGGCAGCGGCGGTGGCAAGGTGAGGGCGGTGGCAGCGGTGAGGTGAGGGCGGCAGCGGCAGCGGCCCATGGAGGGAGCAGGAGGGTCTCCGCGGGAGGAATGGCAGCTCTTCTTCCTCTCACGGAGACCCTCCTGCTCCCTCCATGGGCCGCCGCTTTGGGAGGGACTCGGGACTCGACTCGAGTCACCATTTTGGACCTCGGACTCTAGACTCGACTCTAGACTCGGGTCCAATGACTCGGGACTCGACTCGGGACTCGGGACCAAGGACTCTTCAACATCCCTGCTATTTTGACCCTTGCCCTTCATGGCTCATTTGAGCTAGCTGCAAGGAATTGACCAGATGGATCAAGGGAGTGGTTCCTACTGCCTTGAAAGAGGCAGTGATGCAACCACTCCTGGAAAAAGCCCTCCCTGGATCCAGACTATTGTCTGGTCACAAATACTCCATTCCTGAGCAAGATACTCAAGAGATTGGTGTCATCTCAGCTGCAGGCACTCTTGAATGAAACTGATTATCTGGATCCATTCCAGTCTGGATTCAGGCCTGGTTTAGGGACAGAATTGGTCTTGGTCACCATGATGGATGACCTTCTTCAGGAAAGGGACAGGGGGAGTGTGACCCTGTTACTTACTTCTGTTTTTCTCAGCAGCTTTTGATACCAATGACCATGGTATCCTGCTGGACCACCTCCATGAGTTGGGAGTTGGAGGCCCTGTTCTACAGTGGTTTGACTTGTACTTGCAGGGTTGGTTCCAGGGAATAGCATTGGGTGTCATACAAAGCTCTAAACAACTTAGGACCAGGATACCTAGCAGACTGCCTTCCCTTATATATATGCCCAACCGAACATTAAGATCATCAGAGGAGGCCTTGCTAGTCATTCCAAAATTATCAGAATGTCACCACACAATACCTCGACGGTGGACCTTCTTGGTAGTGGCACCCACCCTGTAGAAAAAACTCCCTTGTGCAGCTCGGGAGGCAGAAAATCTGGCATCTTTTAAATGCCTCCTGAAAGTGCACTTGTTCACCCAGGGCTTTCCCTGGCCCATAATTAAATTATCCATGCTGTCCCATTTTTATGCTCCTGTATTGCTATTCGATTATTATGTATTATTATTAAAATTATATTGTTTTTAAAATAGTGATTTTAATCATAATTTTAATATTTATACGGAATCCGCTTAGGGATTTTTCTTAATATTTAGTGGTATAGAAATAGTATAAATAAATGAATAGGGGTGGCGATGGTGCATAGAACTATATCATATGCTAGAATGATAATGTCTAATGTTTGGATTTGTCTTGTGGACATTTGGCAAAAGCAAATGCATATGAAGAAGCACTGGGCACCAAGTTTTAAGATCATAGTGGACTTAAAACACAAATACCATTTGCAGGTGTGCACATCATAACGAAATGGCAGCTGCCACCACTAGGAGCAGAAGAGAGAGGAACAGAGTAAGGCAAGGAGAAAGGGAACGAGACAGTGGGTTGTATCCAACATTATGCTAATTGAAAAAGTACAAGAATTGGATTTGTTCCACTAACATTTGTGTAACTGCTAGCAGCACAGCTAGTGCAAGCAACGCCTAGCCTAATGAAGCCATAATGAATTGTGCAAGGGCTTATGCAACAGTTTATGAAATAATGGCTTGTGCAACAGCTTGTGGAATGCCTTGTGCAACAACCAGTGGAAGGGCTTTTGCGACCACCTCTGGAACAGCTTGTGAAAGAGTTTGTGAATGGGCTCGTGGAATAGCTTGCACAAGCAGAATCAAAGTACTGGATCTGACACTTGCGCAAGGATGCAAATGGAGTTTCTGCAAGCGGTGGAAGATTTGTGCTAGCAGAATGACACTGCTGGATATAACCCAATGGCTTAGTAGCCTTAATATAGACTGCAGGAGCTTAACTAGTGCATTGTGTCAGACTCATCCATTGCAAGGGGTCATCCTAACTGAATATGTAGGGGCAATTACAAAATATGTACCTGTCTAGACAAAAAAAGCAGCTTACTGAAATCTAAGTATAGCAAGGACAGCTTTCTCGTTTTTATCCTTGAGTCATACTGAGGTCTTTGGTGCTTTCTTAGCAATTTTATGGAGCCCACCCTTCTTGATTTTTATTCTTGCCATTATAATTACATCACACCTCAATTTTAGGGGTGGCTGACTGGAACGAAACACATAAAAGCCGTCTTTGCAGACTAACCTAGATAAAACTAAAAATGCCTATATTTTTACAGTGCCGTTTAGAGTTCAAATTACTCTGAAAGAACTACTTAAGTTACGAAAATAACCCCCATAATATGACATAATCTCTAAGTGTCATTTTCAGTATCTTGCATGAAAATATTAATCCAAAACTGAAAACATTCATCACCAATGCCATTTTTCTGGCCTGCAAATTCTATTACACTTTGACAACTGCACAATAAATATCAAGTATAAGAGACAGCACAGGGTGAGATTAAAAGAAATCCTAGTTTTGTTTTTGGATTGCCCTAGGAGATCCTAACCAAAAAAAAAAAATGTCTTATCAGCCTTGAAAATGATTGGGTTAGAAAGCATGTGGATGCTTCTGGCTCTCATATGTGAACAGGATATAAAAGCTTCCTTATTATAATTCTACATCCTGCCAAAATATGGTTCCTTAAACTAGGTTCCTAGTTTAGCCTGAGGCAGTGATGCACAAGTCATACAAATGAGTGTATCAAACCTTACATTCACAGTGCGTTAAATGAGAGTATTTACATTTAAAGTAGCGTCAGCAGAGCAATGTGACTCGGATCTAAAGTTGTGGAGAGACAGCAGTGGTTGGAGACAGGTGACTTTTTATTTTGGATAGAGTTGAAAGTATGATAAGACCCATTGTTGTCCATGGTGTACACACTCATACTGCTGTCATCTGTGTTCACACGTTTGCACATTTACAGACACCTGAAAGAGGTATGATAGAGGCAGTGGAGCGGCTTATCCATTCTGGGTTGTAGCCTGAACTTTAAAGGAGCTATCTATGGTGCTGAACCCCAAAGCCAAAATAGGTCCAGCACCGTGGATAGTGCCTTAAAAGTTCAGACTCCAACCCGGATTGGATAAACCGCCCACTGACATTGGAGCCACCAGCCTCCACCGGATAGAGGTATTGTTGCCCAGTGGGTCACATATTCATATTTCATGTTTCATCATCTATGGTCTCTAGTCAAGTAGCTCTTGCAGATTTTTAAAGCACGAAAAATATCCAGGAATAAGGAAATAAGTCAGTATGTGGGCACGAAAGGCAGTCTTTGGTCAAACAGATTTTTCAGATTGTTCTATCAGTATAAGAACTGCAAAACATGTCCGATCATAACACCATGGTGAGATTAAAAAAACCCCCAAAATAAACTAGTGCTTCTGATTCTTCTCTAGTTCTTTTCTGGATGCTTTTTAGAGTTTTACAAATGTGCAGAACTCATCTGATGACATACAACAGTGAGGCATGAAAATGAACATGTGGCTCTATCATATCTTCTGAACCACTCCATAAAACCATAAATCCCAGCTGAGGTTAAGCAAATTATCCTGAACTGAGGAGAGGAAGGACCATAGCTCAGTGGAAGTGCAAATGCCTTGCATGCAAAAGGTCCCAGGTTTAATCCCTGGCATTCCAGTTAGGGCTTGCACATACTCCTGTCTGAAATCCTGGAGAACTGTTGTCAGTCAGTGTAGACCAGGGATGGGAACATGTGGCTCTCCAGATGTTGTTGGACTGCAACTCCCATCATCCCTCCCCATTGGCTATGATGGGAGTTGCAGTCCAACAACATCTAGAGGGCCACAAATTCCCCACCCATGGTGTAGACAATACTGAGATAGATGGACCAGTGGTACAAGGTAGATTCCTACGAGTATAAAGAGATTAATATTCCAATTCTAAATGCACTTATTTAGGATCAAGTTCTACTGATATAAAAGGATCTTATTTCCAAATGTTCTTAGTCTTAATGACCCAATTCCCACTCTTGTGTCTTTACTTTAAGCCAGGATTTTTTTCAGCAATGATTCAGTAACCATTTACTGCTGATAGTCCTTGCAAATTATTAATAGACTACAATCATGCAATGCTTTCTTCATGACAAAAATAATTCTAAAAGGAATGATTTTCAGTGAAACAAAATATTAATGCCAAGAAAGTTACATCTACAGTAGTCCTTGGTTTGCTGATTTGAGCATTATTACAATACTATAGTTTAAGAATTATATGTGGGGTGCTTCCAGACAAGGTTTTTATTTTGCAATAGCCCTGCCTCATTCATGGAATTTTACAGCGAGTCCATACATCATTGGTTCTATTTGTAACCTTTCTGTGTTTTCCACCAGTGGTTCTCTCTTTTCTCTTATCCGAAAAAAATCCATTAAGGAGGAAAAATGAAATATTTGCACAATGCTTTTTGATTGGTAGCATTAAGAGCTCTCTGTCTGGAAGCACCCACGGTTTAAAGGAGGAAATGAAAGCAGCAAGCAGACAGTGAAAGATAAGGAGCTTGATATTTCGTAATATATTTTCTTTTTGCTTTAAAAAAATGTAAAGTCCAATGTTAGATTCCCCCCCCCCCACAGCTATTTAGCAAAGGTGCTTCAAATTGGTTTTGTGATTGACAAATCACTCTGAAATTAAGATGTTATGTTGTTTGGTAGCTAAGTATAGGTTCTTTAGGATGGTAATGTCTCAAAAAATGGGGTCAATTTGAGTATAGTTTCAAATACAGAACAACATAAGGTAGATTGTCAACATGTGGACAGGGGTGATCTGGCAGACATTGTTTACTTGGACTACTAACAGGCTTTTGACAAAGTCCCTCACCAAAGACTCCTGAGCAAACCTAGTGGTAATGGAATAAGAAGGGAGGTCCTCTTATGGATCAATAACTGGTTAAAGAACAGAAAGCAGAGAGTAGGAATAAATGGTAAATTCTCCCAAGGAGGGATGTAAACAGTGGGGTCCCACAAGGATCTGTATTGGGACCAATGCTTTTCAACTTATTCATAAATGATTTGGAATCAGGAGTGAGCAGTGAAGTAGTCATGTTTGCTGAGGACACCAAATTATTTAGCGTGGTTAAAACAAAAAGGGATTGCGAGAAGCTCCAAAAGGATTTCTCCAAACTGGGAGGATAGACATCTAAATGGCAAAAGTGGTTCAGTGTAAGCAAGTGTAAAGTGATGCACGTTGGGGCAAACAATCCTAACTTCAAGTATAAGCTGATGGGATCTGAGCTAGCAGTGACTGACCAAGAAATGTTGGGGTTGTGCTGGACAGCTTGACAAAAACCCACTGTGTGGCTGCTGTGAAAAAGGCTATGTTAGGCATAATTAGGAAAGGGATTGAAAATAGAACTGCCAGTATCATACTCCCCTTATACAAATCCATGGTGCGACCACACTTGGAATACTGTGTACAGTTCTGGTCACCACACCTAAAAAAGGATATTGTAGAGTTGGAAAAAGTGCAGAAAAGGGCAACTAAAATGATAAAGGAGCTGCAGCAACTCCCCTATGAGGAAAGGTTACAGCAGCTGGGATAGTTTACTTTAGAAAATAGGTGAGTAAGGGGGAGACATGATAGAGGTGTACAGAATTATGCATGGTGTGTAGAAAGCAAATAGGGAGACATTTTTTCTCACTCTCTCATAATACTAGAACCTGGGATCATCCCATGAAGCTGATTGGTGGGAGATTCAGGACAGATAAAAATAAATGTTTCTTCACACAGTGCATAGTTTAACTATGGAATTCACTTCCACAAGATGCAGTGATGGCCACCAATTTGGATGGCTTTAAAAGGGGATTGGACAAATTCATGAAGGAGAAGGCTACCAATGGCTACTAGTCCTCATCGCTATATGCTACTTCCAGTATCAGAGGCGGTATGCCTATGCACACCAGTTGCTGGGGAACATGAGCAGGAGGGTGCAGTTGCACGCATGTCCTGCTTGTGGGATCCCGTGGGCAGCTGGTTGGCCACTGTGTGAACAGAATGCTGGACTAGATGGACCCTTGGTCTGATCCAACATGGCTCTTCTTATGTTCTTAAGGCATAAAGCTTAGTTTTACCCTTTCTTCATTGTGATCTATTGAGCAGAGTGCTGGATACGAAACTGGAAAGCTATGCTAGTGGTAAATCACTCTTGCTTAGCCCACTCTTCTGTAATCAATTGTCTGTACCAAAGATTGTTGTGGTGATGTGGCAATTTTTATTTTATTTATTTCCTACACTGTTGCACTGTCCAGTACCTACACTATGCACTTAAACTGGCTTAACCATCATTCCTTCTTCCCAGAGAACCCTATGCTGTAGTTCAGAAATGTGGGTGGGGCTAGGGATCTTTTAGCACATGGATGGGGAACCTGTTGAGGGCAACTTTCCAGCAGTGGGTAGGGTGGACAGCAGCAATGGATGGAGCCAATGCCCAAAGTGGGCAGGGCCACCCCTTTTTCTGTCTTTTTCTCCACCCCTTTCTCTCTCTTTCTGCCAACCCCCCTCTCTCCCCCACCCTGTGGGCTGCTGGGTGAACAGATCTCCCTTGCCAAACTAATAACTCCCAGAGGGTTCTTGAAAATACCCTGAGGGGTACATGTGGTCCTTGGGCCACAGTTTCCCCAATCCTGCTCTAACAGAATTGTCAGCATCTCAAACTACAATTCCTATTATTCTTTGTAGGAAACCATGACAATTAAAATGATATAAAACTGGTATCTTGTATTGTAGATATGGCCTGAAAGAAAGGGTTATAATTTGCACACTTAAAATGAAAACTAATTATGGAGTGTACCTATTGGATTCATATATCCAACTGCCACTCTGCCCAATAATAGAAAAAGTGGGGAGATACTTCCAAATAGTTTTTTTAATCTCTGAAAGCTTCATTTCATCTGCTTTGATTTGAGAGTATAGTTGTGTGGTTTTCTCTTTTAATCGACATTGTTGGGTTGTATTATTGGTACTATTATTATACCTGAACATTATCTTCCTTGAATATACAAACTTTTCCATGTAGTGTTTCCAAAGAGAATAGACAACATGTTGGGGTAGGCAGACCACAAGAAAGTTCAAATCAGGCTGTTTCAAAATTTCCATCTGGGTCTTTGCAACATCCTCATGAATTTGCTGCCAGTTTGTTTATGTTTGTCTTTGGCTTCATTGCTGTGTGACATATCAATGAGGCGTGGGCCCAGACTACATGTAATGGGCACAGACATCCTGCATATGAACTGTGGGGGTCTGATTTAAAATGAGGAATCTGAGAGTAAGGAATGCTGAACTCTCTCCAGAGGCAGTGTTAGGAGGCAGCCCACTAGGACTGGAGCCCCATATCTTTCATCTGAAGCTCTGAATCTCTGGGAGGCCATCTGCCCCACCACCCTGCTGTCCATGGCACCTGCTGAAATAAAGGTACAGGGGCCCTGAGGATCTCTGTTGCATCTGATCCCCGTGGATTAGCGGGCTTTTTGCCCACATGTGCTTCACCTTCTGCTGCCCCACTTGAATCTTTCTGCCTGAAGTTATTTTTTTCTGAAATCAAATGCCCTCCTCTCTCCCTTGTTCATACATCCCTTTTTACAAATAGGGGTTTCCTTAGGAGACAGGGTCCTTTACAGACTTCATGGCGTTTGTAAATTAGCATATGCACATTTGTGCATTTTTTTGTCCTGTGGGCCTGAGCCCCGGATCTTTTTGGTACCTAGTAGCACCTCTGACTCTCCCCCATCTGCTTCTTACCGGCTGGCAACCCTTCTCCCTCCAAGTACTTTTCTCCTACCTAGCCTCACTTGTAGTATGGCGAAGTGAAAAAATGACATCAGTTGGGACAGACTGTGGTGACTGAGAGTTAAGTCATGGATCAGGGCAGGAGGGTTCAGTACCCTTCACCCACATGCATCTTTACTCATTATATTGGACCTGCACTCCCAGCTTTATTGGGACAGACCTTTGTTTAATGACAGGTCTCCAAACTGCCACCATCATGTGTGCTTTGTGCTTATAAGACTTGAGCAAGACCTGATTCAAGAGTATTTGCTGTGGAGGGGGACTTTATGGTGAAAGGAGACTAATGAAAAGAGTATAGCAAGGCCAGGCCTTGTTATGATGGACTATGGATGAACTAAAGTCTTCTTGAATGATAATTTATGTTCTTTTAAAAATACTGTAGTTGATAGATACTTTTTATATATTGGAGTGTGGGGAGGGCTAGTAGCTTAAAAGAAGTAAAAATGTTATCAGATTTATCCATAACCTTGGCACAAGATATGAATATTTGGTTTAATAGGCATTATACTATAAATATAGATTTTCTTTGCTGGGTAATTGCTTCGATTTTATATGGAAATGGACTGCTTTTGTTAAATTTGCCAGCACTGATAAATTATTTTTGTCTTCCTTGAGAATTTATTTTAGGAGGAAAATCATTGAACAGATGGAGAACTGGTATAATAGATAGAACATAGGACTTATATGTTTGCCTGCTTTGCCATGAAATTCCTGTTTTGCCACGAAATGCATTGGGTAACCTTGGGCCTGTCACTATGACTCAATCGAAGTGTGATACCAGCAGATCCATGTCCTAGTTGCGTAGAAATATAATATGGCTGTGTGTCTGATATTATCAGCAAAATGGGTTCATGGGTAAGGAATGCAGAACCCTCCCCCTGCCTGCTGCCTACTTTCCTGAAACCCCTCTCCCCATGTGTTTTTCTCCCAGACAAGCTCAATTCCAGTATCTGAGCTCAGCTGATGAAAAAAGACTGGTGAAACAGAATGTGTAATGGTAAGGCAGAGTGGGAGAAACTCTAGTCCCCTCTGAAGACACTCCTTTCGCTGTCCGGACCCTTCACTTTTTCTGTGATTGGTGTAGATTTGGGATTAAACAAATGTTATCTGCCATGGTCATAACTAATTTGGCTTTATATCTCAGCCTAATCTACCACACAGTGAGGATAATTGGGTGGGGGGCTTGCATGCTGACCTGCGCACCTTGGAGAAAGGGCAGCACAGAAATGTAATAAATAAATACTATATAATAATAAATACTATGTAAATCATTGGGAAATGGTAAAGCACATCTTAAAGCACATTTATGTGACCTCAGTTCTCAGATGGAAACGTATTTCAAATTTTAGGAGACACTTGAGACTTCTCAGGCCCTGCCATACAACATCTGCTGAACTTCAGAGATCAGAACATGCCAGTAGAGAGATCATGCTAATAAATTTAATTTCCAATCCCCAGCATTCTTTAAATTACATAGACAACTTCCAGAAATGTTTACTGGGTTTGGATTATAATTTTCAGAGGCTTGTTTCAAGACAGGAGGTTCAAATAAATTGGGCAACAGAGGCACATTGATATTTTCTGAAGATTGAGATATCATTCTCTAAAATTTAAGTTAAACTATATAAGCTTGAATACCAAAGACCAATGAACATTCTTGCGCATGGGGGGGGGGGACTGTCACCTGTAGGCTTAGTTTTATTAACTTTGGATTGTTATTTTACACTGTGTTTTTAAATTTGGTTTTTAATCTTTTTAACTATTTTGTATGTTTTTATTGTTGTTTTTATGCACAATTTGTTGTGAACCGCCCAGAGAGCTTCGGCTGTGGGGCGGTATAGAAATGAAATGAAATAAATAAATAACTTCTGAGGGGGTGGGTGGGAGGGAATGCTTTAGATCCATTCAGTCAAATTCTGCCCTACTGTTTTGTGCAAATAACACATTAATTACAACTATCAGCACATTTCTGCAGAATTGGCTAGGATCTAGAAATAAAAGTTAATAAAGCTGAAGTACTGAGGATATGGTTTGAGGGTTATGGCGTAAAATGTTTTCCCACATTAAGTCTAATAATTTCATAAACTGTTGAGGCATGGTCCATTAGCCTGTGTCTGTCTAAGCCACGGGTAGGAAACTTGAGGGCCACGTTCTATCAAGGACTAATCTGTTGGGGGCTGCATGACAGCAGTAGGTGGGGAATAAGCCATTGGTGGGAGGTGCCAGAACCAAAAGTGTTTTGGTCTTCTCTGTCCCCCTCCCCCGCTCTTCCTTCCTGTCCTGCAGCCTGCTGATCACTCTTGCCAGAGGTCTGAACCGATCCCTTCCAAGGGCTTTCAAAATTAGGCCGAGGGCCACAGGCTGCCAATGCCAAATCTAAGCACTTTGAGAGGGGCCGTAGCTCAGTGGTAGGGCACCTGCTTTGCATGCAGAAGGTCCCCGGTTCAGTCCCAGGCATCTCCAGGTAGGACTGGGAAAACTCCTGTCTGAAACCCTGGAGAGCTGCTGCTACTTAGTGTGGACAATACTGGGCAAGATGGGCTAATGGTCTGACTCAGAATAAGGCAGCTTCCCATGTATTAGGGGAGGGACAATGATTCAGTGGTAGAGCAAATGCTTTGCATGCGGAAGGTCCTTGGTTCAATCTCCAGCATCTCCAGGTAGGGCTGGAAAAACTCCCGCCTGAAACCCTGGGGAGCCACCGCTAGTTAGTGTGGACAATACATACTGGGCTAGATGGATCAATCATGCGACTCAGTATAAGGCAGCTTCTCATGTTCTACTTAAGCATTTGAATAACAGGCAGCCCAATCCTATGGCCACTACACAGCATCTAGATGGCCATAGGATTTTTCAGATTCCCAGCTACAAGGTCGGAAAATCACTCTGACCTCGTCGTAGCTGGGGATCTGCACTCGGATCCCCCTCCCCCCTTGAAGCTGGCATGGAAAGAACCACGCTGCCTGCTTCTCCAAGGTTGCAAGAGTGACCTCGGAGAAGGGGTAAAGGGGGCGTCCTGGGGGGGGGGAAGGGAGGAGACCAGCACCGCCAAGATATGAGGTATCCTGGCAGTACCTCACCCTCCTTCCTTCCTGCTCTGAAGTGCTGCAGTTAGATGGCTGAAATCAGCTGTCAAAGTGCTTTGCAGGGCAGGAGGAGCACGGAGGTGATCTTTGCCTCCACGCTCCTCCCATGCTCCACAGGATGCCCATAATCCTCCAAGTTTGGAGGGTTAAGGGCATCCTGATTGGATTGTGCCCTAAGGTTCTATTCCCAACTTACCTGGGAGTAAGCCCCATTAAATTCAATAGGACTTACTTCCAAGTAGACAGATTGCACAGTCTGTAAATCATGTGTCTGGCCCTACTGACATTTTTATATTTGGAAAGCACTGAACATGCTGCAACCAGAGTTAAGATCTTTTAAGTTCCATTGATTTTGGTGTTCTTAAATCTCTCGCATTTAAATCACTGGAACTTAAAGAGTGCTTAACTTTGGCTGGATCATGCTTATTGTGTATATTAGATGTATTTAGAACAAAAGCTTTGACAGTTTGGAAAGAAATAACATGAACATGCAACTGATATGATAAAGCTATAGAAAAAAGCATCACAAATGACTAAAAACAGCAGTAAAATGTCATTGGACAAACAGAAAACCCCTACAGATATTTATTAAATGGGCAATATTCCTAGAAAACCATGCATGTATTTACTAAAAATATATATCCCTTTTAAATATATTTCCCTTTCATAAAACTAGAGCAGCTTCCAACTGCTAAAACAATATACCGGTACCCAAAAGATAAAAACATCACAATTTAATAAAGCAGATCACATTCTGATTCTTTAGTAGATTATAAACCTGTTTAAACAGGAATGGTTTAGCTTGTCCCAGGATAAACAATGGTGAGTTTTTCTGATAAAGAAGTCCTACAGAATGGGGCCACTACTCTAAAGTTTCCTTGTCCCTGCTGATGTTAGCTGAATAAAGATTTTGAAATTGGTGCAATCCTGTTTACTTGCACTCACTTATCAGTAAGCACCTCTGAACCAAATGCAACTTACTTGCAAGTAAATCAGCTAAATTGATGGCTAAATGGAACCTCCATGTTCAGGGGCTGTATACTTCTAAGTAACAACAGATGGTTGGACAAAGAATTAGGAATGGCCAGGGGTGGGCAGAAGGTAACTGTCCAGATGTTTTGGATGTTAACTCCCAGAAGCCCTTGTCAGCATGGCCAATGGCTAGGAATGTTTGGAGTTGAAGTGCAAAACATCTGGAGATCTACATTCTGCCTCTGCTCTACAGGTATCACACTGGTTCCATTGGAAACAAAATACTGGCCTAGATGGACCTAAATCTTGGTACCTGTAGCCCATCCTAACTCAACTTGGATTAGGGGCAGGGCTTCCAGGTCAGAGCATATTATTTCCAGGCATGTTACTCTCTTTGGATATGAGTTGTCAGAGGGGAGCTCTTTGTTTAGCTGCAAGGACCAGAATTCATGCAGTTCCCATGGATCTGGCCTTCTAACTTTAAGGACCATCCATGGTAGAAAGTTGGTCTACATAATTAATAATAGCATAAACCTACTATAATATCAGTGTCTGGTTCTTCCTCAGTTCATTAGTCAGCTTTCCTCTGAAGTACATTTCCTGTTGCACAATTATTTATTTTTTAAAATAAGAATATTTGATAGCCCTCCAGCGTGTTTCATGCCACACTGAGACAGATCTGTGTTTTCTCTGAAACACCAGCTCTAACTCCTTACAGTAGGGCATTAACTTGAAGAATTTTGCAATGGAGAGGGTTGCCATCTTTTTTTCCTGATAGAGCCCTTGTACTTTTAGGAGCTATGATACAGTTTACATTGAACAGACAGCTTTCCCCATCAGTGTATTTTTCAATGGGTAAAATGAGGAAATGAAGTGCCAGCCATGCCCAGCGGAGTGGAGAGGTCAAAGAAGTGGTTGGACTGTGTTTTTGTTACCCAAAAAACATTATTCCCAATTGAGATGAGTAAGAAATGGAGAGTTGTTTACAGAACCAGGATTTCCCCCCCACTTGGGACATGACAGTCATATATATGTGTATATATAATTTAAAGAGAAAAGGAAGAAGTTATTGTTTATATGGTGATCCAATTAATTATTTGGGGAAGATTTCAGGATAAGGATGTGCATTTAAGCATGCTAGCAAATAATGACCTCAGCAAGGAAGGGCTAAAAAATAGGGTAACTGGGTTTATCAATCAGCAAGTCTCTGGGTGCATCTACTGACCGGCACCACCTTGCCTGCATTAGGCTGGTGTGCTGCTCCTTAATGAAAGACTGAAGAGCCTTTTCCAGCCATGCTGATGGAATTCTGAACAGGGGCCTTCTGCAGTGATCAGTCTCCGACAGACGACAAATTATCAATACTGATTACCCGATTGCTGCAATGGGGAGAGGAGGGGAAAGGATGAACCCAGCACTGCAGGGCTGGCCAGACTCCTACCCTCTCTCATATCTGACTGTATTTGCATAAACAGCTGTCTCATGCCCTTCCCTCAGGAATAACAAAGCGCCCTCTGCCACCAGGTTGGGATGTCTTCCGTGCAGAGCATTTCTAAGCCAAAAGAAAGCATCATTTAATGAAAGGATATCACTATCAGTGGGCATCCATATTCATTCTGGACAAGAGCGCAACAAATGAGCAAGGGTGTCTAGCAAGGCAATTGCCAGCATGGATGACAAGGCTTTTGTTTGTAGGCTGGGGGAGCAGGGAAAAACATGATCTCTCTCCCCCCCCCCCAATCTTGTGTTGATAATACTAGTTGCGTGTGTGTCAGTTTATTAGGTTGATATTCTGAACCACTGCGTCTCCCCATTTTGATATACTGATTTGCTTTTTGCAAAAGGAGGAGAAAGGAATTTGATTTTTTTAATAATAAAAAAAAATCCAGTCCAGGTGTACGATGTTGATAGGCAATCCATTTCTCTTTGACACTTCCTGGTACCCACCGCACCCTTCACTGCAATATCAGTTTTCTCCAGCAGAAAGCAGTTTTTATTGCAGACTCGGGGGGGGGGGGGAGTCAGCCAGAGAGAGCAAGAGAGATAGGTCTGAAGGGATGGGAGAAGGAGAGAGGTTCCAGCCACTGCACTCTTCTAAATAATACTGAATTGGGAGATTTTACTGACAAGAAAATAATATTTCTTAGTATAAATTCCAAAGGCATCTGCCCCCCCCCCCCCCGCCTCAACTGCAGTCCTGGCTCCTGGAGAGCACTTCAGAACACTGCAACGATCTTCTTAGATGCGGAGGAAAGGAGGGAGGGAGGGAGCGCGCGGCACAGGGGTGTGGCCCGGGTTTGTTGAGTCTGCATGGGGTGGGGGAGGGAGAGGCTCCTTTTGCTCTAGTGAGACAAAATAAAAACAAAGTCTCTGGAGGCGTTAGAGCCGGTGGAGGAAACGGGTGGGGCAATTATGCGGAGGGGGAGACGGAGGAAAAGATTTATAATCCAGTGACCTACTTTTGGGCACAATCGGGCTGCACATTTAATCAGTTGATAAAAGATCAGGGGGATCGGAGAGGCAGCTGAAGAAACAAGTCTTTGGAGCAAAGGAAGAGAGAAGATAATAATAGCAATACAGTAATAATTTGGAATAGGTGAACATTTTCTTTGATGTCCAATCTTTCCGTGTTTCTTCCTCGCTAGCTGGGGGAAAAAAAGGGGGGGGGGATTCCTAGTGCGCCTGTGAGGAGGCGGCGGCGGCGGCGATATGGGTGGGGCCGGTCTGCATTGTGCTGGGCTGCTGGGAGTCTGTGGCGTCGAGCTCTCTGCAGGTGCGCTTTTGCCAGGAACGCCCGGAGCACTGGCTGAATTGCAAGCCTTACACAAAGAAAGCCAAGGCGACCGCAACCCTAAATCCCCCCCCCCCCAGAAGAAAAGGAAAACCCTCCATCTTTAACACAAAGAAACTATAAGGCAGCGCAGCCTAATTCCGATTTCCTCGCCCGCGGCACTCCTTTTGCAATAACGGAGGCAAACCTTACATTTTACAATCATCGAATTCCCGTGGTCGGCGTGCTGGCTAGTCCAAGAAGCCTGGTCAGTCGTCCCCGCTGCCCCGGCCCCCGAGGCACTGCACTAAACTCGCGTCTCTTCTGTGACATGATTGCGAATACCCGGCGACCCGCAGAACGTGATTTTGGGGCTGAAAACAATTACGCATAAAACATAGAATAACCTATTCTTTTTGCCACGACCGTTATCCTCTGACTATCACAGAGGCAGTCCAGACTCGGAGCCTTGGATTCACATGAGCCATTAGATTGTAGCACTAGACTAGACGACTAGGATTTATTAAATCGGATTACATGGAAGTCCACCGGCTGAAATGATTTGTAGGTCGGGTTGTAAAATCACCGAAGTGAAAAAAAACACACCTTTAAAGTAAACCAGACCACCTCCCTCCCAGTTATAGTTTAAAACAATAATAACAAGGACGCTAATAATTATAATAACAATAATACAATAATAATGAAGACAACCATTATCACAACAACGTGTTCCGTTTTATAAACGCGAATGCAGAACCAAGGCGAGCAGAAGGGTTCTAGGAGAGACTGGCTGTTATGCAGGAAGAAGGCAAAAAGAGAGGGCATATTTCTTACCCATTGCAGTTTTAGCCATTGTGGGGTGTAGAGATGTTCAGAGGTTGTGAAGGCAAAGAGGTCCAGCTACAGCAGTGGAGAGGCAGACAGAGAGAGAGAGAGAGAAGACTAAGGCACTGAGTCAGCAGAGTGGGGCCGTGCAAAAGAAGGAGCAAGAGGCAGGAGCCCATGAATAATTATCACTCCTCAGCCCAAGCAGATTGGCTTGAGAGGTCCCCTGACATGACTCCTGCGGAGCTAGAATCTCCGAGCATTAAATATTGATCTGCCAATGGTGCTGGAGTACAAAGTGCCAGAATGCAGTTTGAAATGGAAATCGACTCTTGAATGTTGTCTCCCCCCCTTTACTTTCTTTTTGGTAGTACATTCCATGTCAGATGCTTAATGTCTTACATGAAAAGCCTATTGGTCTTGAAATCTCTGGCTGTTGCTACCTGTAAAACATACATGCATGCATTGTAACGTATTTTATGGTACTAATAGGTCAAGATGGGGAGACAATTCAAAGGTTTTTCTTTTAAAAAATACATTCACATTACAGCTGATTTTGCATTCATGAACTGAACTTATATATTTGTGGCTGCAATCCTATGCATGTTTTCCTGTGAGTAAGGCCTATTGAACATGCACAGGATTGTGCTATTTGTGTATTAATACAGTGGTTGATTGCTCTTTTGTGTCTTGTCTTGGCTTCCTCAAACTCTTTGAGGTATGACATATGTCATAAAAATGGCAGGTGGATGAAGATTGTGAAAAGCAGTTTCAAAAGTATGTGATCATCACTGCACATTTTTCAAAATAAAAATGGAAATTTGGAAGTTTGACATCCGTATTAATCAATAATACAGAAAGATAAGACAGAGGAAATATGAACAATCCCAATGAGGTTGATGTACAGTTTCATTCACCTCTGCATGGGTTGGGGAGCTTGTAAACAAAGAGGGAAATTCTTTTGTGTGGTTCACAAACCAGGTGAACAGTTCCTTTTGTTTAGAGTGGTAACAATGGAAGATAAAACTTATTGTGATGTACAGTTGGTGGAAAAATTAGCATGATTGTAAATTAACACATTCCCTATTCCATTAGTGTAGAGAACTATTATTAGCTGGGAGGAGCATTTAGAAGCCATAGTTTAAAAAACAAAAAATAAGAAGGAAAATTGTTTATGCTTCATTGCCTTCCAGTAATTTAGTGTTATCACAAAATATGAGATAATTGCTGAGTTTTAACTTTCAAACATAGCCCACCTATTCTGCATAAGAAAATGGCAGTTTCTATAGGCAATAGGCAATCTGGCAAGCAGAAGACTTGCAAATGTAAATGTAAATATAAACTGTTGAGAAGTTGTATAGTTATTATAATATGATTTTCAGAAATAATGTGGATTGGCCCAAGGTCTCTCTCGCTTTCTCTGACATGCACACATCTCCCATGAATGATTGGATTTAATTTCTGCTACCAGTGTTCTCCTGTAGCTCATTAGCTGGGAAAGATCCTTTGCTACAACCAAGCACTGGTGCAATTGCTATATGAGTTTAGGGTAGGGGTGAAGAACCCTTTTTCTGTGGAGGGCTGCATTTCTCAGGGGCAATCTAGTCAGTGGATGCATGCTGGCAGTGGGTGGGGCATAAGCCCAAAGTGGGTGGAGCCACCCTTTTCTTTCTTTTTGCCACTTCTTTCTCCCTCTCTTCCTGACACCGCCTTTTCTTTCTCCTTGTGACTCTCTCCTTGGGCTGCTGGAGGAAGGACAGATCACTGCTGCCAGAAGTCTGAATTGATCACTTGCAGAGGATTTTTGAAATTAGGCTGAAGGTCACAGGTTTCTATCCCTGGTTTAGGGTGTGTGTAGTGTAGGAGAGAGAGAGAGAGAGAGAGAGAGAGAGAGAGAGAGAGAGAGAGAAGAATCCCCTCAGCCTTTCCCCCCTCCCCTCTGATCCTACAGAACAAAATAATCAGTTAGTGTTTGACCTGATAATCTGACATGCAGAGATCTGAAATCCAGGTAAGATACTGATTGAAAGATGATGTAGCAGAGAGGACTATGTGTAGAGCTTCAGTGAGCCAAAAGCTAAAATCAGGGATGCTCTTTCTTTTGTGGCCTGTGATATCCAATGTGACAGAAGGAGCCCCCCCCCCCCGAGATTTACTACAACATGCAATTCTTTATGGATCGTGAAGACTGTTGGGTGATCGTGCTGAAGAGAATTGGTTGGAGGAAGGGGATTGGGCATCACCCTGTGTGTAGCTTTTATACATTTAGGATTTTCATTTTTTAAATGTTAATGCATATTGTACATTTCTCTCTCATGGGCATCCAAGACAGGTTACAATAATATACAAAAGCCAAAACACTAACATTACCACATTATTAAAAACAACACAATCCCAGACAATCCAATAGAGAAATAAAACACAATTACAAATGTTTTCCAGCTTCTGGACAAGCTCAGTTTATCATGCTCCATCTCTCCCCCCCCTGAAAATCTGTGCCTTCGCAATACAATGAAAACCAAGGAGCATCAAAGCCAGATGGGCTTCCCTGGGAAGGACATTCCAGAGTCTGGATGTAGTTACTGAAAAGGCCCTATCCTGGCTAGCCATCAGTATATTGGGTACATCCTGCCCCAAATCTCCAAGATGAGATCTTACAGTATTTTATTTATCTATTTAAGTATTTATGCCCCATTTTTAAGGCAAAAAGACTTCACAAAGAATCTTACAATATACAGTAATACCTTGGATTGCAAGCATAATTTGTTCCGGAACCGTGCTTGTAATCCAAAACACTCTTATATCAAAGCGAGTCTCTGGCGGGCGTGAGCGGGGCCTGATTTTGGCCCGCTACGCCCGCTCGAGGCGAGCGGTTACATCCCTACGTTGTCTTGCAAGACCTTGCTCGTTTATCAAGTCAAAATTTTTAATTTTTTTTTGCTTGTCTTGCAAAACGCTCTCAGACCAAGTTACTTGCAATCCAAGGCATTACTGTATCTTCATTCAGGCATTAACTAAAACATGCAAGTGGGGATGGTGTCATGCTGCATAGCCCCACCCCCAGCATCGCATGCTCCAATAGCTCTGCCGTCAAGCATCTGTGCATAGAGCATGGATGTCTGCAGGTGGAGGTCTTCATGAGTAGAGCTGTACATGTGGAGACTTCCATGCAATCTGGAACCCTGCACTGTTGGGGTTCCAAATCATGTGGAAGTATCTGTGCCTTCAGTTGTACACTTGAAGGTCTCCCCCCCTGCAGACTTCCACACTAGGCACTCAGATGCCTGAGGGCAGGCTTCAGGGGCATTTAGGATCATAGGATCATAGAGTTGGAAGGGGCCTACGAGTCCAACCCCCTGCTCAATGCAGGAAACTAGAGGAGGAGTCTCCCATCCAAGTAATAACCAGGCCTGACCCTGCTTAACTTTCCATGCTCAGACAAGCTGAACCAGCATGAGCCACAGGCCTGTATACTCAGCATGTCCCTGTCCCTGCTCACATGTTTAATGCACTTTTAGTTAATTAATTTAAAAACAAACAAGCAATTCCTTGAGGCTCTTCTAGTTCTATGACTGATTCTAGTACATGAACAAATATGTTTAGATCCATTTAGGAGACAAGGGATCCTGATTCGGATCAAAAATTTGGACTTGGTCATATTTGAGATTGCTTGAAGGAACTTGCCATAGTGTGGTCTAGGTATGCCATAACTGGGAACATGGCACCAGTAGCTATTCTACAGTTGTTGTCTTTCATGGACTTGGGGATATAGCCATTGTTACTCCAGTACATGGACCAGGAGTTCCTGACAAGCCCAAAGAGTTTTCATTGGAGGACACCATAAGCTACAGCCAAGACTACATGATCCAGTTCACCCCGCTTATTACTATTTATAGGGCTTGTAGTAGATCCTGTTTGAATAGAAGAAGAATGTTGAGAGGTGCTTAGATCTGTAAGGTCTAGAGTTATATAGGGTGCTTTCATGTCTTTAAGAACTATATTCAGAGACCATGAATTCAGTAGGTGCCCATTATCACTGCAGCACTGTGATGGGGGACCACACCTTCCTTCCAATCTCTGTTTGTGCCAGGACTTGGCAGCTCTTGGGATATTTGTTGTAAAGTGTGTGTGTGGAGAGGGGTGGGGAGACAGGCTTTTGGTGATAAACTCAGTTACAACTGATATATGTGTCCGGTTGGCAAAACCCCTGAGCTGGTAAAGGAGGACAGTAAGCAATTGGAGGAAGAAGGGTCTCCTGTTCGGTTTAAGCAATTGGGACAGGAAGCGGGGTTGGATTGTTGGTATGGTGCTAAAGTGTAAGGGGTAGAACCTTGGACTTTGTTGAGGGAGATCTGGGTTCAAATCCCCACTGAAATGTTGTAATTCCTATATCCACAACTCCAGGTTCATTGGTTATAAATATTATAATAATAAGTATGGATCAGGAATGAGAAGATACTGTGCTGCTGATTTGGAGAAGTCAGGGAGCTGATTTTTTTCTAGACTGAAGTGCTCTGATGCACTGAAAGGTCCTGGGGGGAGGGACAAGTGTTATTGGTGAAGTGAGAGAAGGATGGTGAGTCTGAGGTTGGAAGGAGGTTGATGTAGGAAGAGCCCTAAACCCTGTGAACTATTTTTGGATGCTCATCAAAATCCTGCTTCTTTGAGCTTCTTCTCGAATCTAGGACAAGAAACAGAGGCCTGTGGCTTACTTCTGGCTCAGCTTGTCTGAGCATGGAAAGCTAAGCAGGGTCAGGCCTGGTTATTACTTGGATGGGAGACCCCTCCTCTAGTTTCCTGCATTGTGCAGGGAGTTGGATAGCCTTGTAGGCTCCTTCCAACTCTATATCTATGAAATCTATGAAACCAACTCACAATCCGGATGCAGAACAAAAGAGTCATAGTTATTGGTTTGTGACTACAGCACACATGATCTTTGTCAGGACTAGTCTACGAGGCTCAAGCAAGAGTGTTGAGCTGTCCTTGGTGCTGAAATGCCCTGCAGCTTTCCAAACAGTTACAGCGCAGGACCGAGTCACTTAGCTGCATTGTTCCAGTCATAGCAAAGCTTGCCTCACCACAGCAATGACTTAAATTGGGAAGAAATCGATGAATCAGGGTTCACATTTGGGTAAAATGCATGCATATGTTGCTTCTTTTCATTGTTTGCCATTCTCTCCAAAATAAGAAATTACTAGCTTCTCTCAGTACCTTGCCACGTTCATTGTATGTCTGAAGGCAGCTAGTGTAGCCCACTCTTCAATCGGTCTGGCTATAGAGCAGTATTCTCCAACCTTGGGTCCCCAGATGTTTTTGGCCTACAACTCCCAGCATGCCCCAGCCAGCTATGCTGGCTGGGGCATGCTGGGAATTGTAGGCCAAAAACAAGGTTGGAGAACACTGCTATAGTGCATGAAGAATGGATATGTTTCCCAGACAGTTAGAACAGGGGTGTGCAACTTCAGGGTGTCCAGGGGCCATTTCTCCCCCGACCCCATCAGAAGCCGCAGTTCTGCTGCAACTGCTCAAATTCTGCAGGGCAGTGGTAGCAAAAAAAGGTTGGTGGTTTGCCACTGAAATTCAGTGGAAAACTGCTATGGAGTGGTAAGTAGGTCAAATTTAGCTTGAGAACAAAATACATTTGACCTATTTACCACTCCATAGCAGTAAATGGATGTGTTTTGTTTTTTTTTGGCTGCTGCAGCTAATTTTGGTGGCAGCAGGAGCTGTGGGAGGCAGTGAGGGCCACATATGGCCCATGGGCTGCGTATTGCCCAGCCCTGTATTAGAGTCATCCTTCCACCCTTAGCAGCATCAAGTCCCCAAGCCCTAGGCCACTCCATGTTACTCAAAGGGAATCCTGCCTCAACTGGTGGCATTAAGGCCAGTGAAGTGGGAAGCAGGACAGAGATGAAGCAAGGCACACAACCAAGTAATATCATAGAATCATAGAATCATAGAAAAGTAGAGTTGGAAGGGGCTTACAAGGCCATTGAGTCCAACCCCCTGCTCAATGCAGGAATCTAACTCAAAGCATCCCTGACAGATGGCTGTCCAGCTGCACCTTGAATGCCTCCAGATTGGGAGAGCCCACCACCTCCCCAGGTAGTTGATTCCATTGTCTTATTGCTCTGACAGTCAGGAATTTTTTCCTGATGTTTAGGTGGAATCTAGGTTCCTGTAACTTGAGCCCATTATTCTGTGTCCTGCAAACTGGGATGATCGAGAAGAGATCCTGGCCCTACTCTGTGTGACATCCCTTCAAGTACTGGAAGAGTGCGATCATATCTCCCCTCAGTCTCCTCTTCTGAAGGCTAAACATGCCCAGTTCTTTCAGTCTCTCCTCATAGGGGCTTGTTTCCAGTCCCTGTATCATTCTTGTTGCCTGCCTCTGAACCCTCTCCAGTTTGTCTACGTCCTTCTTAAAGTGTGGTGCCCAGGACTGGACACAGTACTCAAGATGAGGCCTAACCAGTGCTGAGGAAAGGGGAATTATCACTTCACACGATTTGGAAGCTATACTTCTATTAATACAGCCCAAAATTGCATTTGCCTTCTTTGCAGCCACATCGCATTGCTGGCTCATATTCAGTTTGTGATCTACCACAATTCCAAGATCCTTCTCACTTGTAGTATTGTTGAGCCAAGTGTCCCCCATTCTGTAACTCTGCATTTGGTTTCCTCTCCCTAGGTGCAGCACTTGGCATTTATCCCTATTAAATTTCATTCTGTTGTTTTCGGCCCAGCTCTCCAGCCTATCGAGGTCACTTTTTTGTTTCTGTCTTCCAGAGTATTAGCTGTTCCACCCAACTTTATGTCATCTGCAAATTTGAAAAGCATTCCCTGTACCTCCTCATCCAAGTCATTAATAAAAATGTTGAAGAGAACCGGGAGATATGTTGAAAAGATATGTTTTCCTCTGCACACCCCAGTTTAATGAGTGGGAACAGCAGTCTGGATGTCTGTTGATTATTATGGGAGAACTTACTGTTGGACATAATCAGTATCTGTCTGTGTGTCTCTCTTTCTGTGTCTGTTTGTACACGGGCTGGGGGTGCCATTTGGATTTTTTGAGAAAGGCATCAAAACATCTTGGACAGCTTTGCTGATACTGTAGAATCTGATGATACTTGGTAGGTCCTTCCCTATTTTATGTATGTATTGCATGCATTTCTTAGCCATTTGTCAAGATTACAGTCTTTCCAAGGCAACTTACAATATAAAACATACAATTCTATATCAATATAACAAGTTCATAACATCATAAATTAATTTTAAACAAATGTAAAAATAAACTAGTAACAAAAAGGGCATGCATAATAAAGCCTTTCAATTAAAAGCCAAAGAAAACAAATATGTTTTGAAAAGCCTGTTAAAAAAAACAAAAGATGGAGCCAGGTATATATCTCTTGGCAGAGAGTTCCATAGGGCAGGGACCACCACTGAGAAGGCCCCATCACATATGTTCAATGACTTCTGGCTGAAATGTACAGAACAGCAGAAATTTATGTTAAAGAAGTATTTGCTTGCATCTTTGCTTGTCTTATTCACATTCCCTTTCCTCTTCTCCCTACCAGCCTGATGAGTCCAACTCACTCTGAAAAAGCATGAATGATTCTTAGATTAGCTTGCAAGGCAGATATTATTTCTATAAAAGAATCTAACCACTCAGTTTCCATGACTTTCTAAGGAGAATGTGGAATGCAAACAGTGGGGTCCCCAAAGATTTGGATCAGTGCTTTTTTTACTTTTTCATAAATTATGTTAACCAGTAAGGTGGCCAAGTTTGCTGATTAAAGCAAATTATTTAGGGTGGTTGATGGGGTCTGAGCTGGCAGTGACTGATTAAGAAAGAGATCTGGGGTTGTGGTGGATAGCTCGATGAAAATATTGACCTAGTATGCAGCTGCTGTGAAAAAGGCAAATTCCATGTTGTGGATCATTAGGAAAGGAAACAAAACTGGCAATATCATAATGCCTTTATACAACCAATAGTGTGACCACACTTGGAATACTGTGTACACTGTCATAGTCACCACACCTCAAAGAAGATATTGTAGAGCTGGAGAAGGTGCAGAAAAGGGCAACCAAAATGATCAAGGGGCTGGAGCAATTTGCCTATGAGGACAGATTACAATGTTTGGGGCTGTTTAGTTTAGAAAAAAGGTGAGTGAGGTGTACAAAATTATGTATGGTGTGAAGAAGTGGATAGGAAGAAGTTGTATCCCTCTTTCATAATGCTAGAACCTGGGGTCATCCAAGGAAGCTGAATGGTGGGAGGTTCAGGACAGATAAAAGGAAGTACTTCTTCTCACAGCACATAGTTAAACTATGGAATTCTCTACCACAAGAAGGCATGATGGCCAGCAACCTGGACAGCTTTAAAAGGGAGTTAGACAAAACATGGAGGGTAAAGCTATCAGTGGTTTATATGTTACCTTCAGTATTGGAAGCAGTTGAATTCCTGTTGCTGGGGAACATGAGTGGGGGAGTGTTATTGTGCTAATGTCCTCCTTGTGGCATATCCATAGGCATCTGGTTGGCCACCATGGAAGAGAATGCTGGATTTGGTCTGATCCAGCATGGCCGTTCCTATGTTCTCATCAATAACAGGAAACAGCTAGGCTCCTTCCAACTCTATGATCTATGAAATCTATGAAATGAGAGACAAGTAGATGAGGTTGGAAACATGCAATAGGAGTTATTTTTACAAGTTTCAGAACTGTATTACTCTCCTGCTCTCTATTATCAAGTGACTCATAGTTGATGAATAATCAAAGAGCAGTGCAACATTTTCCCAGTTTCTGTGCATGCCTTGTATATCATCTCCCCAACTGATCACACTATGTATAACTGCCTCAGTCACAGGAGCTGGTGGTCATGGGATCCCAGGACCCCAGACTCCAGGTGTCTCAGTGCACTAGTCTCCACAGCCTCTGTGTCCTCTACTTTCCAGACAACTGGTTGATGCATACCTTCAGGCAGTCCTACCTCCTGTCATGTCCCCTCTGGAGGTCTTGTCTTCAGAAGATGACCTGGAGTCCCCCTGAGTTGAACATCATGGAGGAGCTGCCTGTGCTGAGGGACCTTGAGGCAGATCACAAGGATCTGGGCCCTTGGGGGAGATGGCCATCGAACCCTCTGCTCAAGACATACCTAGCCCCCACTTGGACTTGGAGGCAGATACCAAGTGATCACCTAGCCCCAGGGAGTGCAGGTGTCTGAAGGTGTATGCTCAGTTGGGTACCAGACACAGGAGTGCCCACCTGAGGGATAAGGACTCCTCGTGAATAGAGATATACTTGTGAACAGGGCTCTACTCATGAGTAGACTATTCCTCAGGTGGCCCTGATGGCTTGCAGATACTGTTCTGAAGCTCCAGCTTTAAAAGCCTTCAGCTCTATAGTGCTGGGTCAGTATCTGTGCATCAGCTTTTCTTTGGCTTTCACTGTGTTTGGACTGCCCCCTGACCTTGCCTTTGAAACTGGCCCTAGCAAAACCTCTGGAGACCTGTTGCAGTGCTGTCATAAGCAGGATACCTACTGCTTCTTCCTTTATATTACCCTTCCTAGCAGATGGGCATTGGGGTTCAAGCTACCTGGTTAACTCTGCTTGAAGCTTCCCTGCCCTTTAACATTCACTTGCAGGATTAGACCAAGAATCCAACTAGTCTAACATTCTGTCTCTAACAGTGGCCAGCTATAGGAAGCTCACAGGATCGGCATGCCCTGTTGGTCCCAGGAATTCGGGACAATTACACTACCCCTGATCATTTATTTATTTATTTATTACATTTATACCCCGTCTTTTTTCCTGCAAGGAACTCAAGGCGACTTACATAATCCTCCTCCTCTTCTCCATTTTTTCCTCACAGCAACCCTAGGGGCTCCATTTTGGTTTTACATCCATAGACCTATGAATTTGCTAATCCTTTCTTCTTTTTTACCCACCTATCTATGCTAGTGGCCATCACCATGTCTTGAGCTAATAAATTCCATTACAGAGTGATCCTATGGCCCCTAGACGGCATCCGAATTCTTTGGATTCCCAGATCTGAGGTTGGAGACAGAGCTCCAACCCTGGAGCTGGGGATCCGCACTCAGATCCCACTCCCACCCCACCCCAGCCAGCATGGAAAGAACCACGCCGGCTGCTTCTCCAAGGTCATAAGAGTGACCTCGGAGAAGGGGTAAAGGGGGCTTCTGGTGGGGGGGGAGGGGAGAAGACTGGGACCATCAAGGTGTGACGTATGCTGGTGGCACGGCAGCCTCCATCCCTTCCCCTCCAGAGTGCCACAGCTAGGCAGCCAAAATCAGCTGTTTAGCTGACTTGCAGGCTGGGAGGAGCAGGGAGATGGAGATTGCCTCCCCCGCTCCCCCCGCCCTGCATAGGATGCCCAGAATCCACCGAGTTCAGAGGTTTACAGGCATCCTGATTGGATTGTGCCCTAAATTAATCATGCAACATGTAAAGAAGTACTTCCTTTTGAAGTTCTCTCTTGAAACTACCCACAACCATCTTCATTATAAGAATGCCACATGGGTATGCAAACCAGAGCATTATAAGAACATTAGTATCTTCAGATCCTAATACCGTACCAGAAGAATGCCTGACAGCCCAGAGACAGCTTCTTTGTTCTCTGGGCTGTCTCTGGGAGGAGTAGAAAGGGCAATTTGAGCCAAAAGGGGGAAGGGGTTCTCTCATTGTGGCTTGCTGCACAGATTGTGAATTTCCATATTTGAAAAGAAAATGTGGCTGAGTAACAGGCCACCTTATTAACTTGTCAGACACATAAAAAGCTTCCTGCCCCCAGAGAAAAGAGGGAGGAGGTTGTTTGAGTGCCGTAGAGATTTCCATCACCAAAAACTGGGTTCAAGAAATTACATGGCAATCAATGTCATGTCAAACCCTTGATGCTCCAGTTATTTATGGGGAGTTGTTATCGGGCTGCCTATGGAACACTTAGGGCTGTATGGCATTTATGATGGGTTCACATGATTGTAAGAGGAAAAAAAAAGGGTGTGTGTGCATTAAACTTTAGAATTTGATATTAGAATTGCCTTTTTAAAGATATAGTATTTCTGCCAATGACTCTCTTCAGACGTTTCCAGAGGTGCAGGGCTATATGAATGTTTGGTTGAACTGAAGTACTTGTCTGTATGTCCCTGAATTTTGTGTATATTGTCACTTTCAGAAGTATATTTGTATCTTGAGGAATAGACTCATTTGGGAGCCAGCTTTACCTGTCCCTCACCTTCCCGATCAAGGAAAGGCAAGGGGGGAGTGAAGTTGACTGAGTCATGGCCTCAAGGAATGCTCCTTGGGGCTACAGCTTAGCTGGGAGCTGCTCTTCCACTCCACTTCCTTCCCTGAGGGGGTGGGGCTTTGTGGGGAGGCCTTGCATGAACTCTTCATGGATGGTGAGGCCTAGCGGGCCAAATTTGATCCATGGGCCAGCGGTTCCTCATCCCTGCTCTCAAGTCTCTAGCAGTAAAGTAGAGTGGCTGTTCTCTGTTTGAAAATAGAAAATAGAAAAGCTAGCAATTATTTGGTGTAGCCAGCAGTTATTCAGTGCAGCCTCTAGCATTAATCAGAATATATGGATTCAGCAGGCTTCTTGGAGTGTGTGTGTGTGTGTTGTGTTTTTTGGTTTTGCTTAATGTCCTGCCTGATGGAGAGTTTTTATGAATTCATAAGCTTGCTCACTTATTTGTGACATGGTAGTTTATCCTAATGTAAGTATTAGGCTACTGTTACTTTGAGATCCTCCCCCACTTCATACAAAGCGGAACTGCAACCAGGCCTGAATGGAACTATACAGGAGAAACTGAAAAGAAAAGTTCAGGAATACCTTCTACAGATAATGTGCGTGTACATTTTAAAAACTGTGCATGCACATTCGAGGACTAGAACCATGATTCTTTTTTTCTTTTTTTAAATGGAAGCTGAAATTGTCAACCATTTTAAATAATTCAGGGGGGGAAATGGCTTTAATAAATCCATGCTGATACTCTTCTATACAACCTTATGTGGAAAAAAATAATGCAGAATAATTAGACTAAGTTAGAACCTAATTAGTTACCAGCATTGCACTGTGCAGAACATAGTTTTCTCTATTGCCTCTGTAGGCTTTTGAAGGCTTAAATTTGAATGTAAGAATAATGGCTTGGAGGAATGAAACTGCTGCTGCAAATCATAAGAAAAGAGACTCTTATTAAACTCTAAAAGTTGAAAAAGACTGCCAGCAGTTATTAATATGAACTTGTTCAAAAAACACAATTAAAACAGTAAGTCACTGCTGCTAAAGAAGAAAAAGAAGAAGAACCCCTGTCCAACATCAGAGTTTATACGATGCAAAAACAATTATATTACAGTCATGTTAAGATTCTCATTTCAGGTTGAAAATAAAGAATGTCAAAAAGCTGTCTTGTTTAATTATTTACTCCCTCATGTTTAATTATCGCAGTGACAGAAGTTAGAACTCTCTGAAACGTGTTAGCTGAACATTCTTGGGTCAGGATAGATTTCATAGATCATAGAGTTGGAAGGAGCCTACAAGGCTATCAAGTCCAACCCCCTGCTCAATGCAGGAAACTAGAGGAGGGGTCTCCCATCCAAGTGATAACCAGGCCTTACCCTGCTTAGCTTTCCACGCTCAGACAAGCTGTGCCATCTAATTTCCCTCTCATTGATATTCTTGGGTTGTTAGGCTTACTGGCTTGTGCTTGGAGAGCAGTGGTGTAGTGGAACGGAAAACACAGGGTGTGTAGCTCTGGGACCTTTGATCTTTCCAGGGCAGGAGCAGGGGAGAACTTCTGCTCTATGCTAGAATAATTGTTCTGGCAAGTGAATGGGGCGATAGAGAGGCGTTCAAGTTTTATTGTAGTTTCTGACAGATTAGCATACAGGACGTCAAATAATGAGGGAAATGATTAAACTCTTTCCTTTTCTTAGAATGAGTACCAACGTCATGCTAATAGTTTAAAATCAAAGGTGTGAAGAAGGTAGATTGGGTGATTTTTGATAGATTGGCAAGGGTCTCCTACTTCCTGTTGATTAACAATAGCATTTTTAAAGGTCTGAATTAGAATCCTGATCTGTAGCTCAGATGTAGATTCATATTTGTGTAAGCAGGTCATCGCAGTGAGCGGCTCATGTGGGGCAGTAGGTAACTGATTCCATGGCTCCGAGCCACCATCTTGCATCTGGCTCCAGATGGTGGACCTTGCGGTTCTAGTAAAAATAAAGTAGATTCCGCAGGCCTGAAGCCTGCCCTCCGTAGGTTTAAATGGTAGCACTTCTTTGCAAAATTGTTTGCATTTCTAATGAAAAGCTAAATGGTTAGTTCTGCTTAGAGTAGACCCACTGAAGTGAACGGGACTTACGGTAAGTTAGACTAACATTGGATACAACCCAAAGGTTGCATTTCAGCTTCTGAAAGATCTTTTTTTGTTAAAGCTCAACGACAAAGAAATAAATGCCTATGCAGTCAGAAGTAAGCACTGCTGAGTTCAATGGAGATTACTCCCAGGTAAGTATAAGTCATAGGATAAGTCATGCTTATCCTAATAATGTGGGTATTATGCTGAGTACTGCTGCTTTTTGGTGTGTGTATGTGTATGCACATTGCTATGATGCGCTCCTGCACTTCAAGGTTTACCACTACAGCACTGAGGGTGCAGAAAGCAAAAGGCGTTGCTGTGCTGGGAAGGCAAAGGCAGGCACCCAGCCCTGGCACAAGCTCTTTCACTGCCTGAAGTGGGAGAGAACATGCACCGCAGCTGCATCATGCTCCCTTCCTGGTGCCACCGCATCGCTCTCCCTTCCCCTTCCCTTTGCTGCCACTTTGGCTCCGTGGAGAGTCACACAGCTAGAAGCAGTAGTTGCGGGGCTCTCGCAAGAGCTCATCTGGGTCTCTCATGAAAGCCCCGCAGCAGCTTCTTCCTACCACGAGGCTCTCCATAGAGCCAATGCGGTGGTGGCAAAAGTAAGGGGGGGCACTTTATGAGAGAAACAGAGAGCAGGCGACTGCTTCAGAGAGCCCCAACAGCCACTCTCTCACTGCGGCAAATACCATGGTGGGAGAGTGGTTGGTGGGGCTCTCCAGAGCACAGGCTGGAGGTGGTGGGTTCTCCTGGTGGAGGTGGAGTGGTGCAATTTGCTGCTCCTCCCACTCTGCTTCCTGACGTGGGTGCCTCACCTTGCCTCATGGGATGGCCTGGCCCAGGTTCCAATTTATACCAGACCTGGCCAACTCAGAGCTTTCCACTGTCTTCCAGTCACATGGGGAGATGCATACACACCAGTTTACTTCTTCATCTGAAGATGACTCTGATGCCTGAGTATACACAGTCCATGGTAGTGCAATAAGCTAGGCTCCAGACTGGGGCCTAGACTATTGCACTAGGCCTAGGGTTCCTTGGTCAAGCTTGGAATTCCTGACAGCGATACAAACCTGGAAATGAGTCTGAAATGGTGGGAAATGGTTTTGTATTTGAATTATGGGCTACTCCATGGCCAACATTAATGTAACTTGTCTCTAGATACAGCTGTGATCTTGTCACTGACTCTCCTCCCCACTGGATAGTTAAGGCACAATTAACATATATGTCATGGTTAACAAACATAGATTTCATAGATTATAGAGTTGGAAGGCACCTACAAGGCCATTGAGTCCAACCCCCTGCTCAATGCAGGAAACTAGAGGAGGGGTCTCCCATCCAAGTAATAACCAGGCCTGACCCTGCTTAGTTTTCCACGCTCAGACAAGCTGAGCCAGCATAAGCCACAGACATGTTGAAACGTGTTTGTATTTTAAACATTTGAGTTTTGTTTTCTAATGTTTTATTCTGTATAAGCAATAGTAATCTCTGTAAAAATTGTTGTATTATATTGTAACACAGTGTCCCTTATTTTTCTGTGGTTTCTTGACAAGCCAGAAGCATCATCTGGTGCATAATTCTGCTGTGCATCTCCTTATGGATTTGAGACAATGCTATCATATGGGCAGCACAATCCAGTGAGGCTGCCCGTAACCCCCCAAACTTGGTGGATTATGGGCATGCTATGGAGGGCGGGAGGAGTGCAGCGGATAGGATTGCCACTGCGCTCCCCTCGCCCTCAAAAACACTTAGACACCCGATTTCGGCCGTCTAAATGTTTTACATCTTCTCCCAAGGAGGATAGGCTGAGGCACCGCCTGGGTTCCTCAGAAGTCATCGAATCATCGAATCATAGAAAAGTAGAGTTGGAAGGGGCCTACAAGGCCATCGAGTCCACCCCCCTGCTCAATGCAGGAATCCAGGTCAAAGCATCCCTGACAGATGGCTGTCCTCATCAGCGGTGCCTTGCTCCTCCCATTCCTGGGAACGCCCCCCCCATGCCGGAACTGAAGACGGAACCATCCTATGTTCCCAGCTGGCGCGGAAAGAATTGCACCAGCTACGAGGTGGTGGGGAAGGTGCTCTGTGCTCAGACTTCCCATCGTAACCTCCAAAGGGATTTCCAATTTTGCAGGGGGGACTCCAAATTATCCTATGGCCCCCAGGCAAGGTTGAAAGGCCATAGGATTGCACCCTTAGCCAATTTCGTTACAACTGCTGTGCTGGCTGGGGAATGCTGGGAGTTGTAGGACTCCCCCCCCCCATCTAAACATTATATGGTTGCGCTCTTAAAAGATTTCTATGCCACTTTCCCACAGTTAGTCTTCAACTGCTTATTTATTGACATATAACTATTCATTTACATATATATGTTAAAAGAATAAAATATAAATATTACAGATTTTTAAAAGAACAGATTTCGAAAGAAAACCATCAACAGACAAAACAGCACAATAGTGAGCAGCTAAAAATTAAATGCTTTGCTCTAATTACAAGTTGCTAGAGTTGAGCCATCCGAATATCAATGAAAGCCAAATCTTGCAAGACAGCTTAATCACCTTATTAATATCTCCAGTCAAAAATGTTTTTTTACTATATGGCATTCCTAGGATTTTCATATTAACACTTGATGAGGAACATGCATAATGAGACATAGACATTTATTAAATGTCAAAACCCAAGGTACCACTTAAAACAATAATTGTAAGATGAAATCATATTTGAATAATAGACACTTGCAAAATTACTACAATAAAGTAGTAAGATAAAGTAGATCTGCATTTTAATGATTATTTTTCTCATGTTGACGTTTACCTGTTAGGATTTTAATATTTGAACACCTGCTCTATTGGTTGATTTAATGAAAATGAAACAAAATGCCACACACTGATACCTAGGGTAATATCAGTCACCTTTAACCCCATTTCCTTGTGCTGGAACTTGCAGTCATAAATTGCAATGCTGAAATTAACTACTGTACAAATTCAAAATCTGATGAGTTTTGAAAAGCTTGGATTACAGCATGTACAATGCATTGTACATGTGGTTGCCATTGAAGGCTGTTCGGGAACTGCAGCCACTTCAAAACATTGCAGCTCGTATCCTGACTGGAATCAGGTGTATAGAACCAGTCTCACCAGTTTTAAACAACTCCAGTGGCTTCTGGTCCATTTCTGGCACAAATCAAAGTGCTAGTTTAATATTTAAAGCTCTAAACCTGCATATTACGATCTTTGTCTGAGACACTGGTACTGTTCGGACGACACAACAGCCCACCCGGGGTTAATTTACCCACGAGGGGTTGTGGTGTGCGCTGTCCAACATTTTGAATATGCATCCCCCAGCTGGTTGCTGTGTTGTCCAGGGTTACCTGAGGACAACACAGGGGTTATTTGTGATGGAAATTGCAGTATTGCCTGCTTAAATCAACAAGGTAATGTGTAACCACGTTAGAGTGGGAGGAAAAGGTTAATTGAACAATCCCCAGGGTGCATGTTTTGTAACCCCTCCTCCCTATTTCCAGCCTCTCTGTGGCCAGCTCCTCTCTACTTCTCCAACCTGATGGACACACGGTCTGAACTGGCTTCCAGCCAGTGATCTCCAATGAAGCGGACTCTTAACACCCAAGACTCTAATCTACCTATATGCATCCTGCATTTATGAATAAATGGACTGTAAGTAAAACTAATAAATGTCTTTATTAGTTTTAAACCTTGTTTTGGACAATCCGTTTCCTTTTAAGAGCCTTTTAGCAGGGTCTAACAACCCATGTGGTGATAACCAGTTTCAATAACCAGACTGTGCATAAGGGGGAAAACTATGCTTTGTCCTAACCAGTATAGGACCGACTCCTTTCCATATCCTCCAACAATTTGAGGAGTAAATTAACCTACAATGGGCTGCCATGTCATCCGAAACCAGGTCACTTTATCAGGTTTCCCCACCTTAAAAGGTGTCCCCACTACCTTTTGAGTGGTAGTGCCCATCTCTGGAAAACCTTCACCAGTGAGGCTTGCTGGGTGTAGACTTTGATGTCTAACAGATACTAGGTGAAGATCTTTTTATTTGCTCAACCTTTTAGATTTTCTGTTTTAGGTTTGTGTTTTTAACCTAGTGTGACACTGGGCTGTATGTTGCTCTGCTTTTTTTAATATGTTATTTTATTGTTTCTTTATATTTATTTTATTCTTTATATTACAAACTACTCCAACAGCCCGTTGGGGAAGGGTGGGATATGACTGAATCAAATCAATAAAATTTGAAGAGGACAAGTTCAAATCTAGTCAAACGGTGCAGATACTTGCATTCTGGTTGCAAAACTCTGGCTTGCCATCACAAACTGCCAGAGGTAGACAATTGTCAATGGTAGACAATTATAGCAATTGTGTATTTGAGGGGAACATGTGTACCTGTAGGTATTCAATAGGGTTTGGTCTAGCCAAGCTCTTTAATAGGATTGGATACTGAATTGGCCTGAATATTTTTTTAAAACCAGAGGTGGTGTTAAGAGACGGCCCACTAGGGCTGGAGCCCTGAATCTCTGGGAGGCCAACTTCCCCACCACCCTGCTGTCCATGGGCACTTGCTGAAATAAAGGTACAGGGGCCCTGATGATCTCTGTTGCATCTGATCACCCTGGATTATCTGGCTTTTTGCCCACATGTGCTTTACCTCCTGCTGTCCCCCCTTGAATCTTTCTGCCTGAGGGTTTTTTCTGAAATCAAATGCCCTCCTCTCACCTGTCCCTTTTTACAAATAGGTGTGTCCTTAAGAGACAGGGTCCTTTAAACACACACACACACACACACACACTTTAGAGCATATGTAAATTAGCAGATGCAAATTTGTGCTTTTTTGTTGTTGTCCTGTGGGCCAGAGCCCCAGATCTTTTTGGTACCTAGTACCGCCCCTGTTTAAAGCCAAAGAGGGGTCCAAAGAGCTCACACAACTATTTCTGCATGGGCTCCTGTGTCTCAAATGGCAGTCCCCTTCTGCTCTGGCCAAGCCATACAGAAAATGTCTTTTGAAATTGAGAGGGCTTGCAAAAGCAGTTTGTGATAATGGCATGGGTATCTGCTGATCAGGGCTGGCATCAGGGGTTGACATCATCGGACAACTGTCAAGGCCCATGCCCCAGTATACGGCCCATTGTCAATCTCTGGAACTTTCTAGCTGCCCTTGTTGCTGCTCCTCTTTGCTATTGCTGCCCGTTCATCTTCACCCTCTGAGTGAGCAAGCGCTGAGAGGGGTACAGAGAAGGAGCAGTAACCTCCACACACCATGTCCTCTCCCTCTTGGAGATGGCTTGGATTGGGCCTAGAAAGAAGCCCTATTCATATGTTACTTGAGCAAACTGGGGGCTTCTTTGGAAGCGATGCCCAACACAGCAACTGATGGGGGTGGGAAGAGTGGCACAACTTTGGGGGAGAGGCTAAACCCACAGCCCCTTTCACTGCGCTTACCTGGTTCATGTGAGTAATGCATGAATGGGGCTGGAGAGGCAAGCAAATGGGGAGCTGCAGTGGTGGTGAGGATGAGGTGGGCCCACTCAGGGAGGAAGCTCACCAAAAGCATCCTGTCCTTCCAAACCTAGAACCAGCACTGCTGCTGATCACGGGAGGGGCTGGGGCGGCAGGGATATATCACTCTGCTTTCCTAAGCCCTTGGGCACACCTCAAGTAGCTTATTAGATCTTGCCAGAATGAATTTCAGCTTTCGTTTGCAGATCCTCATGCAGTTTTCTGCTAGATGAGAAGCTACTTTTTTTTAAAAAAAGGCAACATTAATGGAGAAGCAAATGATTCAAGAAAGATGAGATCTAAACCTGTCCTTACGGTACCCCTAGAACATTTTCTGGTACATGAATCCTAAACAGAGTCATCTCAACGATGAGACAGAACAGCAGCTGAAAACAGGTCTCGAAATGACAAATGAACCTTTTGCAGAAGTGTGCTGCAGCTAGAAGGGAACCTTACATCCAGTACTTGTGGGGGATACACACATTTCTCCTGCATCACATGCATGCTTAAAGGCTTAATTTACACAAAGCACTTGCCGACTGTAGGTTGGCAGTAAGATATTTGGTTCAGTTCTAAGAGTGCCCACACAAGTCTGCTTTTAGCAAGCTGTGGTAAGGTAATGGCTCCTTCCCTGAAGTGCCAGCTCTAGGTTTTGTAGGCGCTTGGGGAAGATGCCCTCATTTGGGTCGCTGCCTGAGTAGGCCCACCTCCTTGCCATTGTCACCACTGCTCATTGGCCAAAGGTCCACCATTTGCCAAAGGCCCCTTCTTGCTATTGTCCCTGCTCACACATTTGGAGAAAGCAGGTGAAAAGGCAGAAACAAAAAGGAGAAAAGGAGGGACAAGGCCCCCATGAGGTGGCATTGGGACCCCTGCTGGAACGTGGTTCTCAGCAGGTGCCTATCTTTGCCAGCCTCTGATGCCAGTCCTGCTCCCTGAGACTTCTTGTCCCCAAACTTCACCCCCAGACTTCCTGTCCCCTTTCCCAACGGCTTCTTCTAGACTCCGAGTCTGTTAATTTAATTCCTTTGATCATTATATAATGCACGCAACGAACAGAAGAGCAGTGTGTGAGGCAGGAAAATGAGGGTTGAACATGAGATCCAATTCCAGCATTTCCTTCCTTCCCCCCGCCCATTAGATGACCAAAGCTGAGTGTAGCAGTAGTGGGCCGTTAGAGTCTGCTGCTCCAGTACATCTTTAGATCAGGGCCACCAAGAGGCAGTAAGTCACATTTTCTTTGAAGCAGTATGACTGACCTGCTTTGTAACAGTGATGTCAGGCTTAGGTAATGGTCACACTTATTTAATCATATTCATCATTTACATAGCACATCTTAAATATTCAAAGCACTTTGCATACATTATCTCCAGAAAGTAAACTGATATTATTTTATCCCCCAGCTGAAGCCGAGGAAACAGTCAGTGTCTAGCGTTAGGCCCTTTAGCATATTTGTGGCTGGAGCGAGATTGAATTAGCAACTTCTGGGCTCATACTCTTGTTAGCCACTTACATTATCTCCCAGTTGAAAACCAGACCTTTTATTAATTTCTTTCTTTTTTAAAAATAAATTTTATTTAGTTATTATAAACTACATATAAAACTATAAAACACAAACATACAACTAAAATAAATCATAAGGTGCACCCCCCACCCGCCTAGGGACCAACTAATATACATCCATCCATCCCCTTAATCAATTCAATTCCACATTCCAAAAATATAACATATCCTGACAAGGCATACTCCCCTTCCCCTTTATTAATACATAGTCTAATAATTGATTCCATATATCCATAAAATTATTCTTCTTTAACTGTCCCTTTTTGCATTTGATACTACAAGTTAGTTTATCATTTAGGGCTATATCCCAAACTTCCTTATACCAATCAGTTATTAGAAAAACATGTTGTACTTTCCATTTCCTCGCTATCATTAACCTAGCCGCAGTTAACAAGTTTACAATTAGTTCCTTCGTATTTTGGGCACAAGTGATTTTATCGGTTATTGATAACAAAGCAAGTTTAGGACAGACCTCTAGATTAATACCAATAATTTCCAATATTTCTGTAAAAACCTCTCGCCAAAATTCCAGAACATTTTTACAACTCCACCACATATGAGCATATGTACCTATTTCCTGACATCCTCTCCAGCAAAGTGCGGAGCAATTGTTATCTATTCTATTTAAACTTACTGGAGTTAGGTACCATCTCCATATTATTTTATAGAAATTCTCCTTTATCCTAGTTGACATCCGTCTATCCCATATATTGTTCCAGCCCACCTTCGAGGTCACCTCTTCAAATTCATTATCCCACACTGTCTTTAGATGGTCATCTTGTTCTTCTGCTTTTTGAATGTATTAATTTCTTTGTTGGATTTGTATCCTGCTTTTTGAGACGAGTCACCAAACTGGCTCACAAAACATTCATTAACAGCGCAGTCCAATGTGGCTGCCCATAACCCTCCGTACTCAGAGGATTACGGGCATCCTATGGAGGGTGGAAGGAGTGCAGAGGTGAAGGTCGCCTCCATGCTCCTCCTGCCCTGCAAAATGCTTAGACGGCCGATTTTGGCCATCTAAGTGTTTTGCCCCGGAGATCAAGGAGAGAAGGGTGAGGCACCGCTAGGATCTTGTGTATGCTGGTGGAGCCTGTCTCCTTCCCTCCCCCCTCCCCCCCCCCACAAAAATCTGTCTCTGCGGTCGCTCTTGCCACCTTGGGGATGCAGCCAGCGCAGTTCTTTCTGTGCCATGTAAAGGTGGAGGAGGGAGGGCGCTCCCAAGTTTGGAATCCCAGCTGCAACCTTGGAGCATGTTTCCAAGGTCAGAGCTGGGACTCTGAATTATCCCATGGCCATCTAGACTCTGTCTAGTGACCACAGGATTGCACACTAAAAAAAATTAAAATCTTTATGTTTTAGAAATTTAAACCATAAAAGGTTAGATGGCCAGGTATCCTACTTTACAGAGGACAGTGCTCTATTTGAACATGTACTGTATTTGATGGGGCTGCATAGTCCAAGTCTGGTTTAAAGTAGAAGAAGATGGGAGAGTAGGGGCCTTGAAGTTGCCCATCAACAGTTAGCATCTGGGTAGCAGACTGAGCAGGCACAAACCTCACCTGGTCATCCTCCCTCAATATGGTGAGATATATTGTATTTGTATTTAAATTATAGTAATTATTTCAAAATTTGCATTTATACATATAAATGAGCATAGGCAAATGTTATGCAATCTGGTATCCTCTTTTGTCCTCTTTCTTGGTGATGCATTTTCTCTTTTTTTGACAGTGTCTATGTGGTCATCTTACAAAAAGAAATGGACCCATGAGGAAAAATGTGGGACAGGAAGAGAAGAGGCTGGAAACAGAAAACATAACAGGGGTGTTATGGTGCCATTGCCTGTATGTCTCCATCCCTTGGCTCCGGTTAACCACTTGGCTAATTTGATTCACTAGTATGTTTGGGTTTGGAGTTAGAAGAAATGGTAAAGCTTTAATTGCAAAATGTGTGTGTGTGGTTTTTTTTAAAATACACCTGGAAAGCATACAAATGCAATATACTGTACCTTTCTACTAAGTTCAGATTGGCTTTTCAGCAGTGGTGCATACTGAAAACTCCAGTGAGAAACTCTGGCAGCTTTTGGTATAACAAATCGCTATAAATCGGACCTGCATCTTAACTTACTTATATTTACATAGTTGCTGTTGTATGCAAAAGGAGCAGTTTTACATTTGACATATTATCTAATTCCGGGGCTCAATTTTATCCAAGATGTGTCCCTGCCCCTGGAGGTTAGACCTACCATATCCCAGGCATACAAAACCAAGGTAATCTCATAAATGAATTAAAAAACATTCGTTAGAAATTGTAGGTTTGCAGCCTTTATACTTATGGTCTGAGACAGATTTTTGCACACCTCCCCCAAATGTACACCCAGGTGTCAATGTCTGTGGCATGGATGGATCCCCATCCTATGTATGTTTATTTATTTTTTACATTTTTATCCCACCCTACCGCCAAGGAGTTGAACGCAGTGTACATGGTTCTCCCCCCCCCCCCCATTTTATTCCCTGTTGTGGCTGGCCAAAGGTCACCCAGTGAGCTTTACGGCTGAGTGGGGATTTGAACCTTGGTCTTTCCAGTGCTAGCCAGTAGTCAATACTCCTACAGGTGAAACATAATAGACTGCTATTCTGTTGCATATAGGTTGAAATAAGATCATGCAACATGGAAACTACTGGAGAAAGATAGTATGCAGAGTATAGTTGCAAATCAACATGGGTCTAAGAAGATGGCAGGGATTGTGGTCACCAGGGATATAGAAAAGGTGTGAAACTGAACCTGGAAAGACTGACCTTGAACTTCCCACCACTCAGGGAAATTCGATAATATAACTGGAATCAATCTCATTTCTAGGTGTCCTTGATAATTTCATGTGAAATGCTCCTGTGAATAATACAAAAAGAAGCATTAAGTAAAGGAGCAGTTGATAATATTATTCCTATCATACTGACATGCTACAAAATATTAACTGAAGTAGAGAGATGATGACTTAGTTTTACATTATTATATATAAAAAGATTTAGAAACAAAATTATATTATAGCACTAGCACTCCTCTCCTCCTCTTGGAACTGAATTTAGCTGTGAATAATCTCATTACAGATAATCCATCTTTACAGGCATCCTCTTTGCAGGATAATCTTGTCTGCCTTTCTCTGTGATCCATTAACTAACTGGATTCATTTCCTAAATACCTCTGCTGTCTATTCTGTTTTAAGATTACTTTCCCTGGGATGTCTTGACAGACAACCGTCTTGTGCTAGACACAACAAGTCTGGAAAAGGAGGAGTTATGACCACAACATTAGCTGGTACATTTTTGGGATTCCTGGGAGCCCTGACTCCTGCAGGAGTCTGAGATCTCTTGGCGTGGTTCAGTTTGGGATGTTGGAGAAATCCACAGTGGATTCAAATGAGTTCAGATTTCTGTGAATTCGACCTGCAGATTCTGCATCGGACTGGCTTTTTCTGAGTCGCGCAGATTCCGTGGACTTATGGACCATTTTTTAAACTTGGGGGGGGGGGATTTGTGCAAATGCCCATATGCAAACAGGAACTAAATTCTCATACAGGCCTAAAAGAAATCCATTTCCATCAATGAGCAGATGATGCTCATTGGGAACAAAAGATGCCCGACAAGCCACAAAACATAGATTTCATAGATCTCATAGATCATAGAGTTGGAAGGAGCCTACAAGGCTATCGAGTCCAACCCCCTGCTGAGTGCAGGAAACTAGAGGAGGGGTCTCCCATCCAAGTAATAACCAGGCTTGACCCTGCTTAGCTTTCCACGCTCAGACAAGCTGAGCCAGTGTAAGCCACAGGTAAGCCACAGATTTAACAAAATCCATACATCCCTAGGTTCAGCCGTGGTAGCGTTACTGCATGTCCTTTGCTACATGTCTATAATTATACATGTACCTGAAGCACATATTTTAGGATCATTAACAAAAAGTCATGGTGCAGTATGGCAGGAATTGGGGCACCCAGGTGGGGAAAAGTAATGAAACAATCAGCTAAGGTCAGGGTACTTGGTTTATTACAAGAGAGGTAGAATAAGGACATGAACAACATTCAAATGGGACTGGTGATTATTTAATTGAATCTATGAGAGGTAGAAGGTGGGAGAAAAGACCAGGAGAGACAAAATAGCATGTGTGAGTAATAAAGGGGGGGAGAAGCTGGTACCTATTAAGGAGATAGGAGGGAGTAGGAGCCAGGTAGACATGTGAAGGGCTTAATCAAGTAGAAGATAGAGACCAGGATGTAAATAACTTCACCTGAGGAGCCTCTGGTAACCATCTGAGAGTTAGAGAGAGGGAGAGAAAGGATATGAGGCTGAAGCATAGGTATTACGTATTCTAAAGCAATGGGAGTAGAAGGGGGCTGGTCCTCAGGGGTCTGCCATGATCCAGAAGTTTGTCTTTGGAACTGGAACACCATGGTTGTGGGGCTTGTTCCTTATTAATTAATGATAGGCAAAATCATTAGATGGCTCTTAGAAAACAAAGTGTAGCTTGTTATCATCAACAAGCATGCAGGTCAAAGGCTGTGATGGGGGGCAGAGGGTAGTCTGAGCCCTTGTGGGTTGCCTTGAGCTCCATATTGCATGAAACGAAAGCAAAACAGAAACCTGGTTCTCCTGGAGCCCTTCAACATGGCCAAAATAGGAGGAAGTGGAGGTTCCTTGTTAAGCAATGGGCAGATGAACTGCAGGGGTGGACTGACTGCACAGGGCAGACTGCACTCTGCGAACTGCACAAGATAAAAAGAGGGGCAGAGGATATGTTGATGACACTGAGGGTTTCGTTTTCCCACCATGGGTGTCTAGCCAGCAAAAAAAAAAAAAAGAAAAGAAAAGAAAAAGAAAAAAGAGCAGAGTGCAGGAGAGGGTTAAATGCATGTCTGCAGAGTGCTGCCCCAGGAGGCTGTTCCAAGTGGTCCGGAGTCTGGTCGGTCCAGTCGCTCCGGACCCACTGGAACAGTCAAAAGCCTCCTGTGAGGCTTTAGCGAAGCACTTCGCAGATAAAATCGATCGGATTAGGAGTGGGATATCGTACGTCGTGGACACAGGGAGTGAGCGGGAGGAGGCCAATGGCAGACCGGTTTTGTGGGATCGGTTTCGGCTTCTTCCTTCTGATGAAGTGGACAAGGTGCTTTCATCTGTGAGGCCGACCACCTGCTTGCTTGACCCTTGCCCATCCTGGCTCATCATGAGCTGCAGGGAGAGACTGGGTGAGGGGATCAAGGCGGTGGTGAATGCCTCCCTCGAGGAGGGAGTGATGCCATCAGCCCTCAAGGAGGCAGTAATAAGACCGCTTCTAAAGAAGCCCTCCTTGGATCCCCAGGATTTAAACAACTTTCGCCCAGTCTCCAATTTACCATTTCTGGGCAAGGTGATCGAGCGGGTGGTGGGTGCTCAGTTGAAGGCACACTTGGATGAAGCCGATTATTTGGATCCGTGCCAGTCGGGCTTCAGGTCTGGACATGGGACGGAGACGGCCTTGGTCGCCTTGGTGGATGATATGAGGAGGGCTTTGGATAGGGGCGAATGCTCCTTTCTAGTCCTCCTCGATCTCTCAGCGGCTTTTGATACCGTTGACCACGGTATCCTCCTGGACAGTCTGGAGGGGTTGGGCTTAGGAGGCACTGTATTGCAGTGGTTCCGGTCCTTCCTCTCTGGAAGGTATCAGAGGGTAGTTCTCGGGGAGGAGGCTTCGGACCCTCGGCTGCTCACTTGTGGAGTGCCGCAGGGTTCCATCCTCTCCCCGATGTTATTCAACATCTACCTCAAGCCGCTGGGAGCTATCATCAGGAGGTTTGGGGTGCAGTGTCATCAGTATGCGGATGACACGCAGCTCTACCTCTGTTTTAAGTCCTCACCGAGGTTGGCCGTTGAAACCCTGTCCAAGTGCCTGGAGTCAGTGGCTGGCTGGATGGGAAGGAATATGCTGAAGCTGAACCCCGACAAGACCGAGGTACTTCTGGTGGGGGACAAGGGAAGGTTAGGGGATGTTGACCTGGTGCTGAATGGGGTACATCTACCCCTGAAGGACCAGGTCCGCAGCTTGGGGGTCATTCTAGACTCCCAGCTGTCCATGGAGGCTCAGGTGGCAGCTGTGAGCCGGGCGGCGCTGTATCAACTCCATCTGATACGGCAGCTGCGCCCCTACCTTCCTAATCACCTGCTCCCATCAGTGGTTCATGCCTTGGTCTCCTCTCGCCTAGACTACTGTAATGCGCTCTACGTGGGGTTACCCTTGAAGACGGTCCGGAAGCTTCAGCTGGTACAGAACGCGGCGGCTCGCCTGATTAAGGGCAGCCGCCGGCGTGATCACATCACGCCAGTGCTTAAAGAGTTGCACTGGCTACCAGTTGCTTGCCGAGCCGAATTCAAGGTGTTGGTTTTGACCTTTAAAACCCTACACGGCTCCGGCCCAGCTTATCTCAAGGAGCGCCTCCAGCAACATCAAGTAGGCCGCTCAACAAGGTCTGCCACGGACGGCCTTCTCCTTATCCCATCAGCCAGAGCAGCCAGGCTGGTGGGGACTAGGAAGAGGGCCTTCTCTGTGGCGGCCCCCACATTATGGAACTCCCTCCCTAGTGACCTTCGCCATGCCCCCTCCGTGATGAGCTTCCGCCGTGCATTAAAAACATGGCTGTTCAGGCGGGAATATGGGGTGGGTTAGGTTTTTAATGAGAATTTTTTAATATTGTTTTAATTATTATATTTTATTGTGTTTTATTGTATTTTAATTGTACATCGCCCAGGGTGGCCGGGTGACCGGCCAGATGGGCGATTGATAAATGTAATAATAAATAATGTTCTAGGTGTAGGTTCCTAATCTTAGTGGGTGTTAATGGGTGGCTGAGTACCTATTATATGTTTTCCAGTGCTTCATGCATGGTGTTTTCCCGCATTAGGGCTCCAGATTGCCAATTAAAGGGGTATGACTGGATGACCCATTTAAACTAGGAGCTGAGTAGGCAGTAAGACATTTGCACATTCAGGAGATCTCAGGCCTGCTGGACACAGAGTGGGTGCTACTCTCATGGTCTGTGCCAGGGGTGGGCAACCACAAGGTCTGGTGAACCATTTCCACCCTCCAGAACCCACCAGGCACCACACCCCCTGCCACGGCTGAAATAATTGCTGCTGAATTGCCACCAAATTTCAGGGGCAATTCAGTGGTGAGAAAAAAGCCAACTTTTTGCTTTAAAACAAGGTGTTTGGGAAGCACACACCTTGTTTTAATGCAAAATCACACTTCCAAAAGCTACAGGAAATGCAATTTTGCATTAAAAGAAGGCACATGCTGCTTTTGCTTTAAAACAAAAATGTGGCTTTTTTTTTTGCCACCTCCACACACCACCAACATTTTGTGGCAATTCGGCAGCATGATGGCAGCCAAGTTGGGAGGGGGGCTGCAAAAAAGGGCAGGGGACCACATGCAGCCCCTGGATTGTGTGTAGCCCACCCTTGGCCTATGCTAATGGAGAACAGCCACCTGTTGCTTTCTTGCCTTGTTTGACTAAGCCCCTGTTTAGTATACATTCCCAGACAAAATGGGAGTTTTTCAGACAAGGTGCTAAGGAAATACTTAATATTACTTGGATGGGAGACCCCTCCTCTAGTTTCCTGCATTGAGCAGGGGGTTGGACTCAATAGCCTTCTAGGCTCCTTCCAACTCTATGATCTATGAAATCTATGAAATCTATGGCATGAAGTTTACCCGCATGGTAACAGTAAAAAATAGGAAGCTGCTTCATACCTTGTCAAACCGTTGGTCCATCTAGTATTGTCTACTACACCACCAACTGGCCGTGGCTTCCAGAGATTCAGACAGGGTCTCTTAATCCCTACCTGTCAATACCGAGGATTGAATCCGGGACCTTTTGCATGCAAAGATGTGTTTGGAGGATTTTATTTCCACCTGAGGACTCTTGGGCTGTATGGCTGAAAACAACCTATATCTTGGCTTCTTGCCTGTTTTGAAAGTGGAGTGGATAGTTTGCGCCACATTCTGTTTCCTCCACCTGCTTCTTTTCTGGCACAGTTTCTGAAGAATCCATCAGTAGAACACATCACACCTGGCTTCTTGGCTGCCAGATTTCTGCCCAGTGTGCTCTATCCAATTCTGTTGCATCTTCAGCTCAACTGACCTGTCAGCTCTGAGCTGGGATGGCATGTTAACTGTGAGCCAGTTTTGGTCTTTTACTTTGGTGCTGACCCCCTGCCCCAATTTGTGCTGTATCCTGACTTTGAAAGTCTTACAGATTAGGCTGATCCTGTAATGGCTGTGCTCAGGTGTCCTAACATTGCTACAACAGCAAAGTAGCAACTGCAAGCAACTGTAAAGAAATTATGATCTGGACTAGCCTTTCCAAGCTTTGGCTCAGCCACAGATCATGTAACCATTTGCTATAGTGCATATGGTTTTTATATTGCTTTTCATGGCTTCGCAAAAGAATAATGGAAATTAAGCAGAGGCTCTGAGAGACAGAAACACTGTTAATAATCTTTCCAAGTTATTCCTGCAATTGCTTTACATATGAGTGATTCTAATTACCCCTGGAATGACTTATCTATAAGCATGAGTATTTTGCAAAACCAAAAGGAAATGCACAAATAAACTCCAGTAACTAGACTAAATAATGATGAATGCTTAATTGTGGAGGAGGAAGTCTAAACCTCTAGAGGGAATACGGAATTGTAGAAGTGGCCAAAACCACAATAAAGCCAACAACACCCAGCATGTGTGTTCTTCTGCAAAGTAACACATACACTTATGGCATAATAATTACAATGTTCCATTATTCATCATGTAACATTCTAGAAATAAATGCAAATGTAGGTATTGAATTTTTGACCCATCTCCACAGCATTTGCCACATCTCTGATCTTTCCAGGTTATTTTCAGCTACTTCTTCATGGCATCAAAAAGAGAGATGATTTAGCTAGTATATAGCATGAGGGGGGAAAGGTCACATCAACTGAGATGCTGCTCTGAAAGTGTGTGAAGGCAGAGAGTTTCTAAGAACCCATTAATAGGAAAGAAAATAGGAAGGTACAACCATGCAAGATCAGAATCAGAAAGGAAATGTTATTCATTTTGCCGCTGGATTATAGGAAGCTGTCTTCCTATAGTCATCTATTTGTCCATCTTTCCCAATATTGACTATTTTGATGGCAGTGGCTTTCAAGGGTCTCAGGCAGAGAATCGTTGCCATAATTTGCAACGTTGTCTGATATTTTTCTGTGGAGGAGGACAGAGTCAGGGATGGAACCTGGGACTTTCTGCATCCAAGGCATGTGCTCTACCACTGAGCCTCCCCAAAATGCAGTGTAGAATTTTCTGTTTTCCAAGGGCTGAAAAAGCACTTCTTTTTGTGAGGAAAAGCTATTTGAGAAACAGAGATGTACATAATGCACAGAAAGATTATTTTTAGAACATGTAATCTTAGCATGAGTATGCCTGCCAGAATGCCACAGATGTTGTGGGTCTATTGGATCACTGAAGAATTTAGAAATGTTGACACTGCAGTAAAACTTAACATTTCCCTGGTATAAAAGTTATCCACGCATATGAAGATTCAATTGCACATCTGTGTATCCTTTCAAGTATCCTCCTCCTACAGACCAGCTGGAAGGTGAGGGTGGCAGTGCTACAGGCAGGCTAAGCAAGTTCCAGAGTTCTGGAGATCTCTCCATGTGCTGGTGGTGGCAGCATCCAAATGTACCTGACAACCCATTGGTTTTTAAACTGATGGGTTATCATTACATGTGAACAGGCCCAGTGGGTTGGATCCAGTTTAAGGTAGTTGCACTTAGTTCCCATTGACATCAATGGGACTTAAGTTAACTCATGACTAACTTTTTGAATTGATTTCAAAGGGACATAAGTGCAATTCATTTAGTCTGGATCCAACCCAAAGATTCCCCCAAGGCCAATTGATGAATTTATAGCTTGGAGATGGTCTGTAGCTCAGAGGTAGGGCACATGCTATGAACGCAAAAGATCCCAGGTTCAAACCCTGGTATATCCAGCTAGGGCTGGCAAAGACTCTTCTCTGAAACCCTGAAGAGCTGCTGCTGATCTCTGAAAGCAATACTAAGTTAGATGGAGCAATGGTCTGGGTAAGCATAAGGAATCTTCCTATGTTCCTAACTGAGCAAGGACATGCATGTAGGTATTTCAGACTGAGGAGCATCCTTAAAGCAGTATCCAAAGGTACACACTGGATCTTTAGTATGCACATGCATAGCATCCTTAAAGTGCTTGGATTGTGTAGGTTCTAATATATGTTACAAATTTAAAAAATGAAATATAGGCATAGGTACATATATTGAGGTGTGCTGATATTCCCTAATTTATGACTCTTAGTGGCATAAGGTTATTAGTAAAGTTCAGGGAAATGCCCTATTTCTAATCATTCTCAGAAAAACAGGCAGGACTTCCTAGAATTAAGAAGCCATGCCAGACAGGGATGGGTCTACTTATGCAGCAGAGCTATGATGTCATTTTCAGAAACAGATCCACATAGGGGAGATAAAGGAAAGGTTTTACAAAATTCATGAATATTGGCAGACGCCCCTTTATAATATGCCATGCCTGAGGCATGGCATAATGTATCTGTTCAGTTTGGCCTGCTCTCTAACTGATTGCAGAATTTGCACACAGCTGCATGTGTGAAATGATATGTTGGGCTGGGAAATGTCCCAAAGCTCAATTTCCCCAACAATGATCTTTTCTTTTTTCACCCCCTTTCGGAAACCATTCTTCCCACTGGGATTGGAGGGCAGTTAGCAGTGTGATAACATAATTCGGTGGATGTCAGCTGCTGGTGATTCACCGAAGAGCATGATTACTACTGTTTGCTACTCCTTTGCATTACAATGGCCTTTGGTCATTGACAGATGCCACATGCCCCATGTCATTGTTTTGGAGCAATGTTCTATACATTAATTGATAGATTAATTAGCCATAAAATGATGTTGTTCCAACACGACAATCTGGCTTGTTAAATGGTAAAAAATGGGCAGAGACTAGCAAGGGTCCTTGTTAACATTATAGCCACGACTCTCCTTTTGTCCTTCAGCATTAAGGTTGATCGCATAGACTCCATTCGTGAAGGCAGATATGCATAGATGTTCCTCTCTTCTGCCCCGGCTTTTCTTTCAACATTTATATGGCTATTCCACATGGATAAATACATTCCTAATTACAATAAATATATTAATAAATAGTTTTCATTGGCGATGTTGAACTCTTAAATATATTGCGGAATAATTGTGTAGCATACCGCACCACTGAGCAAAGTAATATTAAACAAAACACACAACTAATTTCCTTCCTATTTTCCTCAGAAGCAAACATATTTTACATTTCATATTCCATTTTATTCTGGAACTGCCTAGGCTGAGGGGCCATAGAATAGTGGGGACTTTGGAAAGGGGGAAAAGGGGCATGCGGGTGGGCGGGCGGGAGGAAGACCAGAGAAGCCAGGATATGAGATATCCTGAGCCTCTTCCAGCCTCCTTCTCTCCCCTCCCTGAGGCACCATCACTAGATGGGCAAAAAAGCCCATCTAGTGAAAAACCCAGCAATCGGAGGACAGGGAGGTGAAGATCGCCTCTGCCGCTCCTCCTGCCTTGTCAGCTTCAGCCTGGCAGGGCATTAGATACACAGAAACCTCCGAGTTTGGAGGCCTCCGTCTCGCAATGGTCCAACCCTTAATTTATCTTTCACAGAATATTGCTGCACTCAAATGAAAGGTGTATCCAGCAGCGCAGCTAGGTCATTTTAGACCCTGGACTTAATGAACTTATGGGGGCCCCTGTAGACAGCCACGTGTGTCACTTCAGTAGTGAAGCACACAATACAACTAACATTTCTCTTCTTCCCACCCCAACCATTCCATGCTTTACAACTGCTTCTACATTCTTGATACATTAGAACAAGGTTTAGATTTCAGTACAGATGAACACAGGGAAATAATCCTGATTTTTATGCTTAATATAAAGGAAAGAAATGATAAATAATTGAAACACAAATCACATAACCGACTATTTTAGTAGGCTTGCTCTGGAGTTAGTGGTCTGTGGAGCACAATAATACCAGTTATTTGATAACATGATTCTAAATGTTATATGACTGTGTAAAAATGGGATATGAAAATACTGAGCATGATGCAGTAAAACCAAGGCCATAAATCTGTTCTTTTTCCTGAGATGTCTTTGATTTAATCAAAATCTTATCAGTGTTACCTTTTGTCACAATGTGAGTGCTGCTTCTTCATTTGGTAGATGAATAATCAATTATTTTAGGGATTTTCCATTTTTGTTAGTATATTGGAAGTGAAAGTCTGTCCAATTAGAAGTGAACAATACTGTCAGATGACTTCAGATGCAAAAGACAATGCTTTAAACAGTACATTTTAATTACAAAATCCAGTATAAATCATTCTTTTTTAAAGGAATCACAGGGAAGAAAACAATGGAAGGAAAAGAATGAACACAACTGCATTTTGGGGTTAGCTGCTGGGAAAAACAAAAGGCGACAGACTGGAAAAAGAATTAAATTAATCTGTCAGTTTTTATTGTCCCCCAAAGTCAGGAAAATACAAAGAAGAAAAAATGGTAGCATACAAACAGAGACAGCTCTAACACATGAAGATTATAGAACTGGATGAATTTTAATTCGTTAGCAGAGCATTTTATAGACATGCTGCTATTGTCTAGGCACAAGAGAGAGATTATAGATAATGATACCAAGTTGAAAAAGCTATGGACACCTTGGCATATTTCCATTTTCAACCCTTAGCATTTATTAAGACATACTGTTTCTTGTTGTCCCCTATTCCTTTGTGAGCTTTGCATATTGTATGCTGTTGATGAGATGGCCCAGTTCGCACAGAACTCAGTTTTTGTTTTTTGTTTTTAAAAAGAACAACTCTGGGTTGCCCTGAATGAGCCAGCATGCTAATTCACCCAGCTCGATTGCTCCCACTGCCAGCGAGAGAGCAGCTAAACAACTGCTGGGTCCAACCCTGAGTCCAACTTTGACTTTTTGAGGGAGACACAAGCCAAAATCCTGGGTTCGGACAGTTTAAAGATAAAGAAACATAAGAAATTCCAGTTTAAAGATAAAGAACCATAAGAATGGTTGCCCATCAGCAGTGAGCACCTGGGCAGCAGACTGAATAGGCAGGCACACAGCAGGTCACCTGGTCACAGTCTTCCACACTATAGTGAGATTTTCTGTATTTCTATTTAAATTATAATAATTATTTCTAAATTGGCATATATGCATATAAATTAGCATATGCACTTTTAATGTAATTTTGTACCAGCTTTTGTCCTCTTTTTGGTGATGCATTTCCTCTTTTCTACCGATTCATAAGTGGCCACCATACAAACATGGCAGAAGAGCCAGGAAATGGATGTGACCAGGGACCCACATATAAAAGGCAGAGAAAGGGATGAGGCTGATGAAGAATAAGCTTTCTGGTTGTTCCATGCTCAGAGAAGGAACTTGGGAGCCCAAAGTTCATGCCATCTTTTCCTCATGGATAGTCTTGCTGGTTTTACACCAAGTTGTCTTTGTCTTTTGACAAAGTCATCCAAGTAGTTTTCTCTTGCCTGACTAGCTACTACAAACTATCCAACTAATTTTAGATTCCAATGATACATTCATGCATCATTCAAAAATGACACTGCCTGATGGGCATACATACAGTTGTCATCTCAGAGAGAGAAGTGTGTGTAGGGTGGAATGGACTTTTGCATGGCAAAAGAGATAAACAATGACATTTCTTGAATGACAAAGATTATATTGTCAGTTAAAAATAAAACTACATCCCTGAGGCTGTCCTACAGCAGCTCAACATTAGGATATATTGAAGACCCAGGACCAGGGATGGACAAATCTGTAAATTTTACTTTCTCGCAGTTCTCATTTTTCCAATTTTAAGTTTGTTCTTAAGTATCTTTGGAAACTGGAACCGTGTTATTACCTGCCCTTCTAGATGGGCAATGGTTGGCCTCATGCACAATATTCTTCTGGCTACCAAACATTACTGCAGTGCTATGGGAAGAAGCCACATGGAAGATGTAGACTGACATCAGTGATCCAAGCCCTGGTAACCTACTATTTAGATTACTGCAATGCATTGTACGTGGGGCTGTCCTTGAAGACAGTCCGGACACTTCAGTTAGTAGAAAATACAGGGAACCAGTCATTACAATCATATTATCTTGTATGATTTATACTGGCTCCTGGTCCATTTCCAGACCCAATTCAAAGTGCTGGTTTTAACCTATGAAGCCATTCACAGCTTGAGACCATGGTATCTGAAGGATTGTCTGTTCCCATATATTCCAGCCTGAGCCCAGGGATTGTCAGCAGAGGCGCTGCTCCGTGTGTCCCTAGGGAAGGACCATAGCACAGTGGTAGAGCACAAGCTTTGCATGCAGAAGGTACCAGGTTCAATCCCTGGCATGTCCAGGTAGGGCTGGGAAAGAATCCTGCCTGAAATCCTGGACAACTGCTGCCAGTCAGTGTTGACAATACTGGGCTAGATGGACCAAGGATCTGACTCAGTATAAGGCACCTTCCTTTGTTCCCTTGTATGGTGGGGTTTGGTGAGTGGCTGCTTGTGGGAGAGCATTTCCATCAGTCATCCCTCCAGTTATGAAATGCCTTTCTGAGAGACGACTGCTTGGAGCCTAATTTGATATACCTTTTAAGTGTCAGGTAACTGCCTTTTTGTACTCACATGCTTTTAAAACTGTATGTATACGTGTGTTGCCACGTTTCCATTTCAAGCGATTTTGTTTCAAGTGGTTTCCACTTTGTGAATTTTTCTTTTAGATCTTTTTCTGCTGATGCCTGTTTTGACTTTAGTCACTGTTCTGTTTCAAATTGATGGTGTTATGGTTGTGCTGCTTTCTGATTGTTTGGTTTTAGGTATGAACATGGTTTATTTGGATTTTATTGTGTGCATCACCCTGAGAACTATTTGTTATATGATGACTAATAAATTTAAGAAAAATAAATAAATAAACAAACAAACAAAGCCTCTCCCATGCCGCTGCAGTAATATAAGAAATGCCCCCAATTCAACATTCAATTAGTGGTGACAAAAATAAAAGGTATCGTGTATGGAAAATAAATCTCAAAAGTGGTCATGTTAATTGGTCTTTAAACACTCCCACATTTTAATGTTGGAGTTTCTTTTGGGGAAGCAGATGATTAACAGCACTTATGTCTCTTTCACTCAAAACTGCAGTTGGTCCTTCTTGTTCTTTGTTGCTCCCTTAAAAAAAGGGTTTTTGCTGCCATGGACACTTTTAAGGCTGCAATCTGGTGGATCCTGGGAGGGCCATAGGGATTTTCAGATCTCCCCACCACCACCACCTTGTATGAGGGTAGAAAGAGACATTTGTCCTTGGAGGGAGAGATTCAACCTTGGATATTCTCCCATGGAAACCTCTGCAGCTCTTAACTCTCCAACATCAGAACTCTAACCTAAGGAGAGGTAAAAGGGGGACAGATTGGGGTGAGGGGCTTTCCCTAGGTGTGCCAGATGATGGTATGGATCTGCAGGGTCCAAAGACCTCCCATGCCCCTGAATTGCCCCTGGGCTGGGGCAGGGGGAGATAACTATGCCATTGATGTAAATGGGAGGGAAACAGTTTAACGAAGAACACCCCGCAAAAAAACCTAAAATAAAATATAACAAAACAAAGAAAAATGCCACTCCTCCCTCTCTTCTGCCCCGCTGGGTTCATGCCCAAAGGCTTTGGATTCCTTGGAGGCTCTGATGTTGGGATTCTCCACACTGAATGATAGGATTCCTCTGTAAATGTGATTGGCTAATACAGTGCACAGGGAATGCTGCCAACAGCCTGCGACAGCAATGGTAGAGCTGGCAGTTGCTGCAGAAGCGGTGGAAGTGCCTCACCACCACCAAGGAAATGACAAACACAGTGGAGAGAGAGGAATGGGCAGAGAGCTTAAAGTGATACATCGTAAGAGAGATCATGATGTGCGAGAGAGCACCACAGAGCATGACACAGATTGCAATTCTAATGGCAACTTTAATGACACCAAACTGATTTGTGATGGAACCTCAATAGTCAACTTGGCATAAGTGTTTCTTTCCCCTCGAGTCCCCATATTTCTAAGCAAAATATGAACCTGATCAAATTTTGCTTTATCCCCAGGAAATACGATTACAAGAAATTCTTCATATTTCTAGTTTTAGATCACCACTATTTCTACAACTCCATTCTGAGACTGAAATTAAAACTTGCCATGTCCCATCAATCTTGCTTGGATCAATTCCTGCTACTTCTCTGTATATTCAGCTGAACTCTCCCTAAAACTAATTCTGTGTAAAATATTTAGGATCAAGGTTTATTCTAAGAAGGAAGACTCCAGTGATCTCACTGCAGCTATGCGTGGAATTATTGCACTGCTCATCTTAAGTATGTCTATGAAAAGGTACCAAACATGCAGATCAGAAGAATGTGGTAGATGTCCATCTAGTGCATATCTGCCTCCTGAAGTCCACATATACAGTCAACTTAAGCCTGCTCTGGTCCTTTGCCTGTTATTGCCCATCCACAGCGCAGATTAATTGACTGATATGATTGTGGGGTCTGTACATTCTGTGCAGATTAATGGGGGGTATCATGCTTCTATCATTTATGAAAACATCTTGATTTTCAGAGGTACCTTTCCTCCCACTCCGCACACTACGTGTTCAGCATGGAAGTGGTGAAACAGGGTGTGGGAAGTCATGGGGATGTCTTTTGAGAATACGATGATTTTTGATACCTGGATCAAGATGAGCAGTATTCTAACTCCCTAAATGGCTCCACTAAGGTCAGCAGAGACCTTCTTGGAATAAGGTGTTTCTCAAGATCAGTGACTAAGCAAGTACTTAAGACTAGTTCATTCCTGGCAAGATGTCTAGTGGTTCCCACTGAGTCACTAATGAATATGTGAGGTTGCGAGGTCTGCTGCCAGGCTGCCTTCATGTGAAGGCACAATTAGGTAAGAAACAGTGCCTCCATATCAATGCCACGCAATAGTCACAGCAATTTGTGTGATCACAGGACCCCTTTTTACAAGCCACTGCAATTGCATAAATTGTAGCAGTCAAGTGCAAAGTCCCCATGTGGAGATGCCAAACCTCAAAAACAATGCCACCACGTGAGTGCTGCCTGGCTCTGAGCCCAGTGGTGGCCAAGGCATGCACATTAAGTGTTCCTGTGGCGGCATAGCTCAGATGAAGAGGGACATACAGGGAGGTCATGGGTTACTCACAGAACTCATTATTGCTACCCATAACCATTGCATTGTTCCTTCATTGTATACATGAAAAGTAATTAGAATTTGTCTTAAGCTTTGCCTTTATTGATTGTTAATATGTCCTTTAAGAGAATCCAAGTAAAACTCTGGGAAAAGGAGGAGGAGAAGCACACTCCAGGACAGTTTTAGACTTGTGAATGTGAATCTGTGTAGACCTCTGTTAAGTTTGAGAATGTTTCCAACAAAAAAGTTAAATTTTCTACATTTCCATCATCTGGAGTGTAACCAGGACCGGTGCAAGGCAGTTTGGTGCCCTAGGCAAGATCAGACATTTAGCGCCCCCCCTTCCCACTTGAGAGCGCTGTATTTTTTCCCAAGGCGTTTCTGGCGCCCCCTTTAGCCCTGCGCCCTAGGCAGCTGCCTAGTTGGCCTAATGGTAGCACCGGCCCTGAGTGTAACATATACTCACATCTTAGCCCAAATCACAATTACTAAGCAGAATAATCAATGAATCACTGAAGTTGATTTCAGTAGAATTCGCTTCTCGCTAAGTGTACTCAGGATCACCAAATAAATGGTCAATATAAGACAGAACTCTGCAAAAGGCTATTGTGATATTTTGCAGTGCTGTTTCTTTTGTTTGTTTTTTCCTTCCCCCATCCCTCTTTATAGATCTAATCCAAATCATGCAACCATGGCTTCTCTCTTCCGTGCAGCTCAGACTCTTGGGATAACATTCCATTTGCTACGCAATTTAAATTTAAATTAGCACTTGGTTTAGGCCTACATTAATGCAAGAAGAAATTAGGTTGACTATACATGGTTCAATGATTAGATAAAGGTCTAATAAATGATTAGGGTAGGGGTGGATCCATCCTCCCTTTGTACCATCCTCCCCATTTCCTGTGAATGGTCATTGATACATAGGAAAAGTCAATTGGGGGCCACAGCCAATAATGGGTAGAGCTATATCCAATGGTGGGTGAGGGAAAACTAAAATGGGCAGAGCTAGAGCTATAAGTGGGTGGGGTTTGCAGCATTGTGGGATTGTATAGTTATTTCTCACTCTGTGCCACCTCATCCCTTCTTTACCTCATGCATGCATACACAAACATAAAATGGAGAGGAGAAAGGGATTCCCAGAGCAGCAATTCAGATAGCAAGAGTGGGCCCACAGCATCCAGAGAGCCAGATGTTGTTGAGCGCGGCCTGAAATTAGGTGGAGGGCTTGCACCGTTATTTGCACGTGTAAAGGAGAAATAATGACTCGGACACAGTTGTAGGGTACAAATTGTGGTAAAAGTAATGGGCCACATTTATTGAATCATCAATGGGAGATCTACGAAGGGAAAAAGTGTGGGTACTAATTACACCGGCTATCAGCCGGTCACCATTGCTATAGGGCGAAACATCCAGCAAGGAGGGTGACGGCTGCCAGGTCATCCCCTCCTTGCTTAACACCACACGGTGCTGGAAGGTCTTTCCCGCAGTCAGTCTCACACTGGCCGTGAGGCACCAATACAGGCGAATTAGGAAGGCCTCAGAGACGTGCCTTATCTTGGCACAACCGAGCCATGAGGCAGTCGGCGGCAGGAGCCTCGGGCACGCCTCTCACCTGAAAGGTGCCATAGGATGATCACCGAGCCCCTAAAACTGCCTAATCCCGCACTTAACCGCCAATGTGACCGAATTGAAAATGCCACTAAGCACCCAAACCCTGAAATACAGTGTAGAGTAGGTGAAACACGAACATTGCCCCCGGCCAATTAGGACAATGAACCAAAATTCCTACTCGGCCCCTGGAAACAGGCGACCAGTAAAACCTACACTGCAAACAGGGATGGGAGGGAGGGAGCCGCGTCCGAAAGGAGGCAGAGGGAGAGGTGTGCGAGCCTAATAACGGCTCTGCTGTTCCTCCCATTCTGCCCCTTGATTGGTAGATCAATATCAGACCATTGTGGTCCGATCCGTTATCCCCCACCCCATGCAAATTGTTCCCCCCCCCACAGCTATGCGTGGCTGGGAGGGGCAATCTAGTTCTTATATAGGAGGCCAGAAAATCCTAGAAGCCACTCAGCACTGCTTCCAAGGGAGCCAGATTCCACCCCAAGGTCCAGGAGTTGGATTAAGTGGACCTTTGAACCCCATTTGCCAGAGTGAGGCTTGCCTAGAGATGGTGCCTATCCTTTTAAGCAACTCTGAGACATTGACTGGGTTCAGACAACACGATAACCCGCACTCAAGGGCTGAGTATGGGTTGAGTGTGGGTTGTCATTAAACTGTGGGTTATTGTTGAAATGTGGATTATCGTGTTGTCTGAACCCAGCCATGGGTTGTTAACCACGAATAACCCATGAAGAGAACCCATGGTTTGTTGTTGGGTTGTGAACTGTGGGTTGTTCACCATGATTTGTAATCTCGGCTGGGTTCAGATAACATGATAACCCCCATTTCAATGACAACACACACTCAACTCATACTCAACCCTTGAGTATGGGTTTTCATGCTGTTTGAATCCAGTCACTGAGGCAGGGGAGGTGGCAGGGCTATCATTTTGCTACCTGAGGCAGAACAGAAAAAATTACCCCATCCACAGGTTAACTTCCATATTACCCAAACCTACCCAAGTTATTTTGACACCTGGAGCAGAAAATCTCACAAGTGCTCCACTCTGTGAATAAAAAAACAGCAACAATACTATATTAAATAATTAACAATTTGCTGTTCTTTCACGATACCAAAAAAAATCAGCTTTGCCAGCAAAGACCTGGCAGCTGCAGCTGGGACAAAATTCTGTGCTCCTACACTTAGGCCTTTGCACAGCTAGGTGAAGAGGGATTTAGCTATACGCACCATGGCAATTTCAACTTGTAATTAAATCCATAGTTGGGGGTTGCAAGTTTATTTTTTAGTAGTGGTTGGAGAGGCTGCAGAGCAATTGCTGAGTTTTTCTCATCCCAATGTGTGAAAGAGTAAAGAAATGATGTGTTGAAGAAAACAGCAAACCTGAACATTTGATTTTCTTGCTTGTGTCATTAAATTTTAGAACGGATTTTTTGATACTATTTTAATACGGGTTGCAGGTCTTGCTTCTGCATACACTGTCCATTTCACAAGGCTTTGCTCAACAGTGCCCTGAAAATAATTAAGGATTGTTATGTACCTAAATAATTTCAGGTTTCCTCTCCAGCCGATGGGTTGCAAATGGTTCCAGTGTTTGCAAATTTTACTATTTACTATGTAGTAATATTTACTGTGTAAATTCTAGCACCTTTGGTAAGTTCTTGTGCTAGGAATTTACATTGAAATTAGGAGAGAGAAAAAAGTACAAATACACTATTGTGCCTCAGAGCTATTAAAGAGACAAATACTATCTTTAGGCCATGACCTGGCAACCCCAGCCGGGATACAATTCTGTGCACTGAGCATCTTGCATGGCTAGTTGAAGAAGGATTTAGCTTATAGTAGCATCTTATGCTGCCCCCACAATTGTGCGCATTTGGCCAAATATTGCTTAGCTCCTTAAGTTTGAATTAAGAACATATGGAAGTGACAGATATGAAGGTTATTCATGTGCAAATTATATGAAGTCTAGAGCATATAGCAAGAGTGTTGGACCTCTTTTAGCCCAAGGGCCAAATTCAATTTTGATGAAGCTCTTGGGGGCTGCATTCCAGTGGTGGGTGGGGCCAAAGGCAAAGGGGGTGTGGCCAAAGGTGAATGGGGCACAGCCAAAATTACCAAAGCTGCCAACATATTTTAGCTTAAAACTTTTGCAGCCGGTAAGTAACTAAGCCTTAGGAGAGGCATTCCAGCCTTTTAAAATGGGGGGGGGGGGATGCAAAAGGCAGGAAATGATTGGTGGTCAGGGGAAAGGGGGTGGAGCCAAGGGAAGGGGATATGGCCAGCTGGGGAACGCCAGAGGGCTGGACTGTAATCCCAAGTGGTCAGGATTTGGGCCAGAGGCGTGGCGCAAAGTAAGTCCTGTTCAGGTGTTCACCTGAAAGCATGAGGGCTGCAAGTGGGTAAAGGGGGAGGGGCCATGCATACCGGCCCCTCCCCCTATGTCTCCTGCCCCCTCAGTTCAGACCTTGCCATGTTGAATTGGCAAGGAAAGGGAGTTCCACTCACGTTCACTTGAACACCAGTAGAACCAACTCTCAGTGCGATCTGTCTGGGCCACAGTGAGAGCCAAGTGAACAAGCAGGCTGCAATAGTGAGGAGGAGGAGGAGGAGGAGGAGGAGCAACTCCAGGGGGCTCTTGTGAATGGGCCCCTGCTGGGATGTGGGCCCTTGGCAGGTTCCCAACCATGCTTACTCTTGACACTGGCCCCTACCTTCTCCACACTCTTAAATGCAGGCACAGCTTCAGCTACAGCAGGGTCTTGAAGCAGACAGGTAAAAAGTCTCCTGCCCCTCACCTCAGCTGACTTCAATAGCAGCCTGATCATATGGATGATGGCACCTAACTCCTGTTGCTCTTTTGGGATAAAGGCAACGTTTTCTGGGGGTAGCAGTATGGGCAAGCTAAGGACATTGACTACAAAGGGAGAGACTGAGCATGCTTCCTGCCTTGCCAGCTCTGCAGATCTTTTGCACCACTGTGGATTTCCCTTAATAAACACAACTGCCGTCTCTCCCTCCTTACATTTCAAGCTAGTTTGGTAAACATGATAGGAAGTGTGGGCAGAAAAAAGGAACCCAGCTTCATTTTGTAGTACTGAGTATGCTCCATTGCACTAGAACATGCTCAGTAGCCATAGCGGTTAGAGTGTTGGACTGGGACTCGGGAGATCCGAGTTCTAGTCCCCGCTCGGCCATGAAACTCACTGGGTGACTTTGGGCCAGTCACTGCCTCTCAGCCTAACCTACCTCACAGGGTTGTTGTGAGGATAAAATGGATAAGAGGAGGATTATGTAAGCCGCCTTGGGTTCCTTGCAGGAAAAAAGGCGGGGTATAAATATAATAAATAAATAAATAAATAAATAAAATCTGATGGGGGTAAGGAAAATGATGTTACACTGGCTCCACACTGCTGTTGGTAACGTAACATGTTTATTAGTCAGGATTATGTTCAGGTTCCTGGCAGCCCTAAAGAAGGCAGGGGAAACCGGAGGTTGGAAAGTACTGAAAGGAAGAGTGTACAGTTAATTCACGGTGCCTGAATACAACACAGAATGGATTTCTGTTGCTAGGGCTGCCAGTTTTCTTTGAGTACTAATATTACTAGAAATTTATAGCTTGCACCACTGAAACAGCCCCCCCCCTTTTTTTACAGTAAGTCTAGGAGGAGAGATAATTACAGTGTGCCTGATTTCCGGTTGCTTGATTGTCAGTTCTACTTGCAGACAGTTTGCTCAGAAATATTTGCAGTAAAATATATGGTTTGACTGCCAGGTTCTATGTTGCTTTCACAAGCATCGGCAAGCTTGTCATGTCAGATTGCTTTTTTCTATTGCAATTAGACTCCTGATATGTATAAACAGGAGACATGAGCATATCTTACTAGTGACTGGAATACTGAACTTGGGTATGAATTATTTTTTTGTGAATGAGGACAAGCATATTCTTGTGACATTATGTGGAAGGCTAAGGGGGAAAAGGCAAGGACTGGAGTGATTTTTTGTAATTCCGAATAGATTATTGTTGATTTGTGTAACCAGATGGTTTTGTGTAAACCTACAGCACAATTCTCCTCGTCCTGCTCCAGCAGCAGCAGCACTAGTTTTCTGCTGAAAGTTGCTCCCTTCTAGCTGCTTTTTCAGAATCACCCACATGCACACCATTTATTGAATTGGTCTATGTGTCACAGAAAGAAAATACATTGAAGATGAGGCACAGATGGTGAATCCTGGTTGTTGAGGTGTGGAGCCATCACAGGCACCTACCTACATATGTGGTGGGATTGCTCACTGGTGCAAAGGTTTTGGTTTCAGGTTTTCACCTTCACCAGTGAGGTCACACAAGAAGATAACACTATCTGCGAAACTGGGACTGCTGTCTCTTATATGAACTTCAATACACAAATAAGACATAAAGAACTCCTGACTTTTTTCTGGACAGCAGCCAAGTTGGTCATAGCTTCTAACTGGAAGTCAGCAAATGAACTTTCTCTTATCATATGGAAACAGTAAATTTGGGACCTTGCACTAATGGAGAAACTCACTGAACTTCTTCAGGTACAGAGGCCAAGTAGGAATTGACACTTTTTTTTTGAATATGGTATCCATTTATTGAATTCTCCACTACTGAGAAGAATACACAACAACCTCCTAAGATACATGGAATTCTATGGTGTGATCTGTTAGGATGATGAGTGATCACTTTATCAGATAATCTTGCTTGTACCAAATAAGAGATCCTGAGTGATCAGAAAGACTGTAAAGAAATTAACTCACATGTGGTGTACTTAAATTTGTTACTGTTAATTGTTACTTTGAAAAATTCAATAAAAGGGTCCTGCAAATACAGTAATCTAAAACAACAACAAGAAGTTACTGGCTATGCAGGTCAATGTTGCCACCTTTACAGGTGAAGATAAACTGTTTTGTATTTGGTCCAGCTGTTGAGTGGATAGTTGAGTAGATAGCACCCCTCAAGCCTGGTGCCCCCAGAAGCTACCTGGGTCACCTGACCCTAAATCCAGAACCTGTCTCCACAAGTAAGCCTACAGCACAATCATATGCATGTTTAGTCAGAAGGAAGTCCCACTATGGTGTGTTTAGGACTGAAGCCCTAGCACAGCTTCCCCAACTAGATACCCTCAAGTTGTTTGAGGGGTGACGGTGTCAAGGTTCCACCTGTACCAGGACAGCTTGATCAGCTCCTTAAAGATATGTTGCCTCTTTAAGAGCTCCTTCTGCTTCAGGATGCCAATTCTCTGCCTTTTACCTTCTCTTCCCAGTAATGTGGGATTAGGCCTTAGGCATGGTGCAAAAGACACTCCAAACAATTTGATGTTAACAATAACTGTTTACTTTAGTAAATTTTGGTATAGTAGATTTACAATAACTTAAGGTAATTACACAAATAGAGCTGTATACTTTCAAAAAGTAGGTATAATGGAAATAAAAGAAATAATAACACAGTTCTCTCTAACCTAGGTACTCTTTCACCTGTAACCTTAATAGAGATTCCTTCTCAGCCTAGCCCTGGCTGTTCTGCATTCTTTCAGTGATATTCAGTCTCTGCTTCTCTGTCTGTCTCTGTGTAGGTACCTGCAGCTCCTCCTCCAATTTCACTCTCTCACTCCTGCAGCTTTTCCACACCTCTTTATATACCCGCCCACAGAACTAGGTTACAATCATGTGACCTAAAACTGGGGAAATGAAACTTAACTCCATTAGGGGGGAAAGAAGACTTCTCTCAATGAGATGGAAAAGGAAACTTTATAACTCCATGAGGGGAAAATGAAACTCATGGATGCCCCCCTCCCATCAGGAGATGTTTGGGCCTACAGGCTTCAACCTAACTCAAGCCTGTGTAGGCCTCAATCCTTCACAGATGGGTCAATGGTAGAGCATGTTCTTTGCATGCAAAAGGTCCCAGGTTCAATCCCGGGCATCTCAAGACAGGGATGGGAAATTCCTGCCTGAAACCCTGGAGAGCCACTGCCAGTCAGTGTCAATGATACTGGGCTAGTTGGACCAAGGGTCCGACTCAGTATAAGACAGCTTCCTGTGTTCTTATGTTTTGGACCAACTCCCACCAGCCACAGGGAGCATGGCTAATGGTCAAGAATTCTGTGAGTTGTTGTCCAAAACATCTGGAGGGCACCAGGTTGGGGAAGGCTGCACTAGAGGCACAGACAATCTGAGCTGGGAGTGAGTCCCCTGAGAACTACATCCCCTGTAGGGCTACTGCCATAGAGATACCCATGTGATCCAAGTGAACTATATGATTGTTCCTTGTAAATGTAACATGGAGCCCAACCATGTGGAATCATTTGTTTAATAGTTATCACATTGCCAAGATAATGTATGAATTGGGCCTTAGAGCCCAATTCAGTTAGGTAGTAAAAACACTTTCCCCATCAATAAGATTATCATCTGGAGAGTGCTGTGATAACTGATTTGTGAATTCTTTTTCTTTCTTTCTTGGTTGGCATGATTCTAAAAACTATCATTCATGAGCTTACTAACACACACACACACACACACACACAGTGTCACACACAGTCACAGTTTATTGATCATTATTTCATAGATTTCATAGATCATAGAGTTGGAAGGAGCCTACAAGGCCATCGAGTCCAACCCCCTGCTCAATGCAGGAAACTAGAGAGGGGTCTCCCATCCAAGTAATAACCAGGCCTGACCCTGCTTAGCTTTCCACGCTCAGGCAAGCTGAGCCAGCGTAAGCCACAGGAATGAAGTTGTTTTACAAGGAGGTAGCAATGTTCATTATGAGCCAGTGTGGGGTAGTGGTGAGAGTGTTGGACTGGGACTCGGGAGATCCGGGTTCTAGTCCCCGCTCAGCCATGAAACGCACTGGGTGACTTTGGGCCAGGCACTGACTCTCAGCCTAACCTACCTCACAGGGTTGTTGTGAGGGTAACATGGAGAGGAGGAGGAGGAGGATTATGTAAGCCACCTTGGGTTCCTTGAAGGAAAAAAGGCGGGGTATAAATATAATAAATAAATAAAAATAAATATAAATGAATGTTACAGAGGTGTTCTGACCTTGAACAGATAAGACGAACCAGAAGGAACTCTGGATGAAAGAGAGAGAGAAAAGAACCTTCATAAAACAAAGGCTGTGAGGCTGTGAATAGTTTTGTAAGAGGCGTACTGGGGACTCGCTTCATGTTGCATTTAAAGTGAGGATGAATGCAGCATGCAGGGATACTGCACTACATTTGCAGGGTGGAAACCATTAGATGGCTGATAGATGAACCGATAATGTGACAGACTTGTTGAAAAAGCCTAGGATGTATTTTGAATGTAGGAACATGCAGTTAAAGTCAAAGGTATCTTAATTTTGTTCAAATTAGTGTATTTATATTAAAGTCAGCAGCACTATGCTGACATATATCAGCCATAAACACTAATGTTATTCCTATTATGATTTTACATCTACAGTAATACCTTGGATTGCAAGTAACTTGGTTTGAGAGAGCGTTTTGCAAGACAAGCAAATTTTTAAATATTTATTTATTTTTTTACTTGATATACAAGCGACGTCTTGCAATACAAGTACAGCTTAAATTAAAAATCTCTGTACAAATTTTTTTGGGGGGATTTCGTTTTGATATAAGAGTGTTTTGGATTACAAGCACATTTCCGGAACGAATTATGCTCTCAATCCAAGGCATGACTGTATATGAAGAGAATGACTTGGGGGGGGGGAGAAATAGATTTGTACCCTCTCATTTTATACTATTGTTACTATGTGTGTTCATCTAATCATGCACATGTATCCAAATGAACATGAGCATAGCAAGCATTGAGGTATGCTCCAGGGAGCATGATTTTGCTTTAAAACTAAGTGCGTGCCCCCTGTGTGCCTTGTCTTAAAGATAAGTTGCTGTATTTTGCTGCTGTGTTGCCACATTTTGGTGGCAAAATTGGGTGCATGGCAGCAGGGGTGAAAGTGGGGTCACAGAAAAGGCCAGGGGCACATGTGGCTCATGGACTGCATGTTGCCCACCCCTGGGGTAGAGACTTTGCTGTTAATATCTATCCCCCAGCTAAGCATTAGCTGCTGTGTGGAGTGGAGTGGAGTGCAGGAAAGAGTTAAAGTGCAGCAGAATGGAGTCAACTGAGCAGAGTGGATTCAACTGGGACTGTTGTTAATTGTCCATGTGTCCTGTATAATTTTTATATGGATCTATTTATGTTTGTTTTCTTGGATGGGAGACAGGGGTGTGGACTGTGAGTTTTCTTCCTGGGTGGGAGACTGAAGAAGCAGAGGAAAGGTTCTTGTGTTTATTGTCATAAGGCAGAGTAGGCAATATGTGGCCACAGTCACTCACCCCCATCATTGGTGGCAGCAAAAAACAAACAAACAATGGCAGTTTTGGTGGCTTTAGAGTTCTAAAAGGGTCAAATGTAGCTTGTTCAGAAGCCAAATCTGAGCCTTTTTAGCACCCCATAGCCACTACAGAGTGCTAAAAGGGTTAAAACAAACTAATTTTAATCTTTTTAGTCTACTGAAGTAGGTTGCCACCAAAATCCCCCCTCCCTGGCTTCTGTATTATGTTCTAATTCTATCATTATATTATTACAGTCCATATTAGTTTGTAATCTGCATTTTACTGTTTTATTACTTGGATTGGGGGGGCAGGGTCTGTTATCCCATTTCTGGCTAGTTTATCAAGATGGAGTCATGTTATATCAGTTCTGAAGAAACTGTACTGGCTGCATATTCATTACCAATCTGAATTCAAGGTGCTGTGGCCCCTTAATATTTGAATGAGCACCTTACCACATACCAACCTGGCCATACATTAAGATAATCAGAGGAGGCCCTTCTCCATGTTCCATCTATGGGGGAAGTGTATTACGTATGTACAAAAGAGAAGGCCCTCTTTGTGCTGGCATCCTGACTCTGGAATGCCCTCCCAAGGGAAGTACGTCTAGCACTGACAGTGTATTCCTTTTGGCACGGGGTTAAAGCCTTTCTGTTTGCCCATTTATTTTAAATATATTGTGGTTTTTTTGGGGGGTATCCTCTCAATTTTATGGTATTGTTGTTAAGGTTTTATGCAATTCTAATCCCGTATTATTGAAGATCTGAATTTGGATTGGAATCCATTTCTTGGTAAAGGCGTAGTTTTTTAAATTTTAAAACAAATACATAATGTATTGAAAGCAAGGAGACAAGTCAAAGTTCAGAATAATCGAACACACAGTTTATTACAGAAACATAAGTAGTAAGAACATGTGCAGCATTTGAATGAGACCAGCAGCTCTTTGGTTAATTCTGCAGAGAAGGTTGGGGATGGATGATGAGGACAGAGAGAAGCATGGAGTGCAAGTGCACTGGGAGGAGAGGCTGATACGGGAGAGAAACACAAGAGGACCAATTGGGTTGATGATAGAGACCAAATTGTAAATAATTTGGCCTGCTGGGACACAGGTAAATGTTCTAAAATGGAGAGAGTGAGAATCTGAGCTGGGGGTCCTAACAGGGAAAACACACTTGAAGCCGTGTACTGTGCCGTCTCCCGGTCAAGTGCCGTTCCATGTGCCGGTGCCGCTTCTCCTGGTGACGCTGTGAGGGCTGCAGCCCAGAGGTCCCTTTCCCCATTGAATCAGCCTCGCTGTTGAAGGCCAGGCCCTGCATCTGCAGCGTCTTAGCTGGTTCCTCCTGGGTTAACTCTCCCTCCCCCTGTTCACTGAGGGGAGGGGGACTTGCCAAGGTCGGATAGCCTTTGCTCCAATCTCCTGCAGCTGGATTCCCCTCTCCCTGCTCCAGCTCAAAGTCTGAAGCTGTTTCTGAGCTGGGGCCTGTCTCGGGGCTGGAACAAGTTCCCACATAAGGGCACAACCCTATATGCAGCATGTTGAGACAGAAAAAAAGTCCTACAACTCCCAGCATTCCCCAGCTAGCATGGCTGCCTGGGGAATGCTGGGAGTTGTAGGACTTTTTTTTCTGTCTAAACATACATAGGATTGCACCTTAAGACTTCAAAGTGCTTGTCTTCAGATGGATTGTGCCCATTGGGTGAAATTCTCACCAAATGTTGCTGCGTTGTCCCTCAATCCAGAAGAGCTAGCAAGGTCATCCTGTGCATTCTAAGGAGCAATGTGGCCTTCATGGTGAGACAGTATTTGTTTTGTTCTTTTGGTATTAGAACTGCTTTTCCAGATATCTTTTATTTCCTTAAGTTTCTTGTTGAGGTAACGGTGACAAATCCAAAGCATATTTTCTGCATTGCCTATTCTGAAAATACTGCCAGTAGCTCCGTATTGAATGTTAGCTCCATTAAAGACATTTTGATAATGGAAAACAACATCAACACCCCAGGACCATTAAGACAACAAGCTATGGCATATCTAGGTTTCAGGGTGTTCTGTTACCCCTGAAATCTGATTAAACAAATCATGCCTCCTGTTGTTCATGTAACTTTTACTACTAAGAATGTGAGCTCAAGGCTGCTTCCAACTTTTAATTAAGGCAGCCTGTATGCTGCTATCTATAAAATACAGAGGCAGTCTGTGTCAGAATTTGGACAGCTGCTCAATAATAATCCACGGGCTTCTGGATCTTCATAGACAGTCAGTCAATGTTTGCACCATATTGAATGAGCAAAATGGGAACCAACGTCTATACAGCCACGGCAAACCGAACGAACCTTTCTAGGTGACTGCCTTTAGTGCAGCAAGGTTATACAAATGAGTGGAAGCAACACAGATTCATTCAAAATCATAAGCATCTCCAGGGTATGTTTGTAGGTAGGCCCTTGTACATGTGATTAGAAAATCATGCATATGGGAGCCCTTGTGCATTTGGGGGTATGCTAGGCACTGTACACAAAGTATGATGAATGTGTAGGTTGTAGTGAGGCTGCTGCCTCGGTCCCAGTCTTTCCTCCACATGGAAACATCTGCTCCAGACTCCTGTGAGAAAACCCCTTCACTTCAAAAGCACAATGAAAAATGCATAGCTGGAATCCTCATACTGTTTATCCCAGAGTGGTTGCATTGATCTTAGAACAGGGGTGCAGAACCTCAGGACTGGGTGTGATGTTATTTGGGTTTAAATTTAAAGTGTATAGGTGGTAAGTATAATGCGTTTGTGTATTAAGTATAAGTATGTATTCCTGTTATATCTGGGTGAATAAGACATGATGGGCAGGAAGAATGGTGTTTTTGCATATGTGACATGATTGGCTGAGAGAGTGAGAAGGGGGTGGAGCCTGTGTTATATAAACAGTGGGCGGTGCTGTTCAGGCCGGGCTTGAGGTTTTTGTGGGGATTTGTGAAGAGAGCGCAGGAGGGAGAGGAGTGTGTGGAATGTGAAGTGCTGTTTGGGAGTCTGAAGCTGGCTGGAGGGAGCTGAGCGATGATATTAGGACTGTTAAGAGTTTAGCTAGTGAGTGCAGGGATTGATATTGGGAACAGTGGTTGAGGGAGGATTGGTACTTTTACTTAGGATTAACTGAAACTTACACATAAAACTTATTTGCAGAACTTGTTGTATTTTAAAATAAACTTTTCTTTGTTATTTGAAACAGCCTGTGAGGAAGCTGTGCTTATTGTACTGGTCAAAGAGGTATTAGGTAGGGATTAGACAACCCAAAGGCAGTGTGAGAAGGGTAAGGGTAAGTGGAAAAGAAACCCCCAACCTTACGTAAGCACACCCAGAGATCCCAATACGGAGGGCAAGCTGGAGGCCTTACTGAGGGGTGGGGTGTGACACTGGGGGCCAAGTCTGGCCCTCCAGGGTTGCCAGATGGCCATGCCCCCTTCTCCAGGCCCCACCCACTTCCCACCAACTGCCAATTGTTCAGTGGTTTCCCACCTTTTCTTCCGCTCTAAAAGGTTGAAGTGCCTCTCCTAAGGCCTAGTTACTGGCAGCAAGAGCTTTAAACTCAAATATGCTGGCCTCTCTGGTATTTTGGCCCCACCCCTTTTGCCTTTGGCTCCACCCACCACTGGAATGCAGCCCCTGAAAGCCACTCTGAAATGGGATTTGGCCCTCAGGCTGAAAGAGGTTCTGCACCCCTGTCTTAGAAGGATTATATCCCTGAATGAAGGGTTATAAAATAAAGACCTTTACCTTGCAAAATGTACCATGACATCTGCAATGTTCCCAAGCACTCAGGCCCATTCTCTTACATGTCTGCTGCAGCACTGTGCCTTAGGTATCCCAAGCCATCTGTTCTGCCAGGCTTCATCCAACCTGGTGCCTTCCAGATGTTTTGGACTGCAACTCTAATCATCTCTTACTATCGACTGTGCTGGCTGGGGCCGATGGGATTTGGAGCGCAAAACCTTTGGAGGGCACCAGTTTGGGGAATATTTCATAGATTTCATAGATCATAGATTTCATAGATCATAGAGTTGGAAGGAGCCTACAAGGCTATCGAGTCCAACCCCCTGCTCAATGCAGGAAACTAGAGGAGGGAAAGGCCGTGTTATAGCAAGAAGATATAATCTTTGTCTTAAATATAGATGATAAAACCTGGGCACCAAGCTCATATCACTTCTGTACAATGCCTAATTTATTTATTTATTATATTTATACCCCACCTTTTTTCCTGCAAGGAACCCAAGGCGGCTTACACAATCCTCCTCCTCCTCCTCTCCATTTTATCCTCACAACAACCCTGTGAGGTAGGTTAGGCTGAGAGTCAGTGAATGGCCCAAAGTCACCCAGTGAGTTTCATGGCCGAGCGGGGACTAGAACCCAGTTGTTGGAGGCAAACAATAGTAGTAGTAAAAAAAGTGGTGGTGGTGCTGGTGGTGGTAGCAGTATAGTGCCTGGCACTTTGCTGTAACCCAACATGGTGGCGGCAGTAATAATCACCATAAGACTGGTATAGTGCTATGTAAATTTAGGAATGGACAAATCTGTCAATTTCAGTTTCTCTCCGTTTGCCAATCTTAAATTCAGTTCACCTAAAATTTTGAGAATTTCTCTAATCTTAAGTTTGGTTTGTCCCTAATGTTGAGATTTAAAAAAAAAAAAAATTGCAGGAAAATTCAGAAGCATTTTTGTTGCACCTTTGTCCTAAAACATGCATTTTTGAATGCATTTGGCTGAATATACACATTTGTGCAACCAATTTCCCCAGTATAATGTATTTTTGAACATTGTTTCCCCTAAGATACACATTTTTTTGATTGGAGAACTTCATTGCAAAATTCAGAGAAGTACAAGTTTCAAAGGATAACTGAGTTTCTGTTCGGTTCGCATTGTGAATTGAGAGTGAGAAATTAGGCATATTTGCATTACAACGTGAACTGAATGAATTTCTCCCCATCCCAAGATGTCAGTAATTGCCTGGATGAGGGTGAACAAATTCAAGCTTAATCCAGACAAGGCAGAGGTGCTCCTCCTTAGTTGAAAGTCAGATCATGAAATAGGTATTCCAGCGGTGCTGGATGTCGTTACACTCCCCTTGAAGACCCAGGTTCACGGATCGAGTGTGCTCCTGGACTCAGCCCTGTATCTAGATGCCCAGGTTTTGGCACTGGCCAGGAGTGTGTTTGAATAGATGAGGCGAGTGCACCAACTGCACTCATTCCTGGAGATGTCTGATCTGTTCATGGCGACACAGACTTTAGTTACATCCCATTTGGACTACTGTATCATGCTCAACCTGGGGCCGCTGTTGAAAAGTGTTTGGGAACTTCAGCCAGTCTAGAATACTGCAGCCAGACTGTTGACTGGGACCAGTTACAGGGAGCACGTGACTCCCTTGATACAACAGCTTCACTGGCTACCTGTTTCCTGGCACAATTCAAAATGCTGGTTCAATTCAAAGCCCTATACAACTTAGTATAGGCCAGTGATGGCGAACCTATGGCACACGTGCCACAGCTGGCACGCAGGGACTTCTCTGTGGGCACTCGAGCCACTGGTCGCCAGATCGCGAAAAGACTGTCCCCTTCTGCATTCAGCGTCGGGTTTCCATAGTAACTCCTCTCCACTCATTCCTCGCTGGCCTCCACAGGCAGGCACACTCCAACATCTCCACCCCCAGAAGTGGACTGTGCAGGCACCCAGCCCTCTTTCTAACTGAACAGACAGCTCAGAAGCACAGCGCGCGCGCACCCGAATCTTTGCGCGCCCGGTGAAGAGCCATGCCCTGAGACAAGAGCGGGGCGCGATTAGCTAGTGCCCCCTCCTCCTTCCTGCCAAATTTAAGGCACTTTGAAATAAATAAGTTGGTTTTGTGTTGCAGTTTGGGCACTTGGGCTCAAAAAGGTTCGCCATCACTGGTATAGGCTATCTGAAAGACCACCGCCTCCCATATGAGCCTTCCTGTTTTTTAAGATCTGCCAGGGAGGCTTCTCTCTTGGTTCCACTGCCATTGGAGGTATGTTTGGTGTGCTTGTGAGGGAGGTCCTTCTTGGGGGCTGCTCCCAGGTGCTAGAATTCCCTGCAGAGGAAGGTTAGATTTGCTGTCTCTCTGATGTCCTTCTGTCAGTAGGCAAAGCTTTAAAAAAAAAAAATTCGGGCAGGCCTTTGAAATGCAATCTGGTTTATGCGAAAGGTTTTTTTTTTTTAAAAAAAAATATTTTATTTACTTTCCAAAACAAAATATAACAAAATATAACAAAATACAAAAATATCACAAAAATATAACCTAAACAGCATACAATAAGTCATAAAGTGCACCCCCCCCACCCTCCAAGGGACCAATTAATATACTTCCATCCTCTTGATCAAATGAATTCCAAATTCCAAAAATATAATGTATCCTGACAAGGCATGCTCCCCTTTCCCTTTATTAATACATAGTCTAGTAATTGATTCCATATATCCATAAAATTATTATTCTTTAGCAATCCTTTTCTGCATTTGATACTACTAGTTAGTTTATCGTTTAGGGCTATGTCCCAAACTTCCTTATACCAGTCTGTTATTAGGAAAGCATGTTGTACTTTCCAATTTCTCGCTATCATTAGCCTGGCCGCAGTTAACAAGTTTACAATTAACTCCTTCGTATTATTTTGGTCGCAAATAAGCTTCTCCGTTATTTATAACAATGCTAATTTTGGACAGACCTCTAAATTAATTCCAATAATTTTGTGAAAGGTTTTTTTTAATGGGTTGGGTACTGTTGGTTTAATTTATTGTTATGTGTTTGTTTTAATTTTTGCTATGTTTTAATTTTTTTGTTTTGTTTTAAGCTCAGTTTTATTATTGTTGTTTTATCCCGGAAGACAATCTTACTCGGTCACGAGTGATCGCCTGATGATGATGATGATGATGATTGTTACCTGCCTTGAGCACCATGTTTGGTGGGAAGGCAGGATATCAATTTTAAAAATAAATATGTAAGTGAATAATAGTAAATGTAGTAGTAGTAGTACTAGAAGTAGTGGTGGTAGTAGTAGTGGCAGAAGTAGTGGTGGTAGTAGTAGTAATAGAAGTAGTGGTGACAGTCATGATAGAATTTCATTCTAGTGGAAACAGTTCTGTAAAAAGAATCACCTATTTTTCTGATGCATCTGTGATTCCCTTAGTAGAGGGTTGTGGGGCACGGTTGTTGTTTTTTTTGTACAAAGGGATTTGACTATACCCAGCATGGATCAAGATATCTGCTTAAGATCACTGTGTCGTCGTCGTCCCCTGCATTGCCAGGGCTGTAAAAAAGAAAAGAAAAGCCCATTTACTGAAGCCAAGTGACTAAACTAACCAATAACAGTAAATAATTAATAAGATGGAGGCACGCCGTTTGAGTCAACATTTCATAAAATCTGCCGACTCTACAAGACACATTCTTTACAAGCCAAGGCTTTGAATTCCTGTAACAGGATTCTCACCCCAGTGGCTTCATAATGTCAGATGATAAGACTTGACTCAAAGTGACTCTGTAGTGAGCTCATGAGGACTTAAAAGGACTCAGCAGTCAGAACATAAAGATAGGTCTAGTGTTCCCTAAGGCTGAATTCTAGGTTTAGGACCCAGAAAACTAGTAGAACAACCCTGTTGGGTTTCTGTGAGAGCCAGTCCCACTGTGTCCAGTAAGTGGGTTGGTAAGTGTTCCTAATAACTTCATTTAGGATTGTATCCTTAATTGAGGAACCAGAGCAAGCAAAGAAAAGACCAAGAAATAGTTAAGTATTGATTTCATAGATTTCATAGATCATAGAGTTGGAAGGAGCCTACAAGGCTATCAAGTCCAACCCCCTGCTCAATGCAGGAGACTAGAGGAGGGGTCTCCCATCCAAGTAATAACCAGGCCTGACCCTGCTTAGCTTTCCACACTCAGACAAGCTGAGCCAGCATAAGCCACAGGCCTGTATGCAGTATTTGAAATTACTACATATGCAATATGGTTCTTAGAGATAGGCCAATTATTATAACTTATCATTAGAGGCCTCTGATATATATATATATATATATATATGTGTGTGTGTGTGTGTGTGTGTGTGTGTGTGTGTGTGTTTGTATATATATATATATATATATATATATGAAAAAGCTAGATAACTAGTTATCAGTATTATACAGCTGCCAACCACCGACACATCTGCCAAAAACAGAAAGCCTTGAAAATATTCTGGTGATGATTTAGGAGAGACCAGTCTTCAGGAAATATATTTTGTTTTTGTGGTTTATCTTTCTGTGCTGTTAAGAATGACTTTAGCACCAGTTTGTTGAACATGTTCCTGCAACACTTGGGATGCCTAGCTTCCTCAAATTCATACCACATAAAGGCGTTCCAAGGCTAGGTGACTCTCAATATTTTTTTTAATTTACCCAGAAAGCCAAGCAGTTAATTAAGGACACACTTGGTTTGATCTTTTCCCATTGTACACATAATTTGTGTGTACGTATATAATTTGTGGTCATACATGCAAAGATGAAAAATCACCAGGCTGATGAGTCCTGGTAAAGAGAGGAAGCAGTTTGCTGAAGGGTCCGTACACATAATAGTAGGAAAAGTCTTCCCACTTCTGGACAAGTAGTTATGATACTTGAGTCCTAGGCAGATGACAGATAGCTCTAATTAAAGTCTGAAGCATGGACATTTGTAGGAACTGATGAGGGTTGGGGGAAAGTATCTATCTGCACATGTACTTTTTTCATCTTTGCGTTTTCAAAAAATGCAAACAGGAAAAACTACATATGCAGATAGATACTTCTGGTGTCTAATTCTCTGCCTGTCCAGTGGTTATCAAGGACGATATGACACTCCAAGAGTTGTGCATCAAGCACTTCCACAAGCTCTGAGCTCCGTTATACCAGGTCATCCTGTTGGTCCAGCCAGTCCAGGATTGTCTACTCTGACTGGAACCAGCTCTTCAAGGTCAAGATAATTCATACCACCATGATACCTGATAACTGAAGATAGGATTGGGACTAGTCCTGAGCCAACATCTTTTTAAAAGTAATTATAATAGTGGATGCGCAGACCATTCAGGGAGTGAAGCCCTGGAGTGGGGAGAAGGGGGGAGGCTCCTTGAAAACGTGCCCAGTATCTAAGTGTATTTCGAATTTCTCTTCCCACTGAAACCGATGGGGGGGGATTAACTACAGCAGTTCCTGATCCTGGGGCCTATTGGGGGAGTGAGGGGCCAGATCCCAGGATGGCTTTCCTCCAGATCACCCTCATTTGGCCAAGGGTTGCAATGATTTAAATCAGAATGATTTAAATCAATGATTAAATCATTGATTAAATCATCAATAAAAATCGATTTTTTGTTGTTGTTGCAAAAAATCATGATTTTTTGCAACCCCGTCGTGTAGGTAGCCTAGTAACCGATAATACTGGTAACATAAAAAAAATGAGGAAAGTGTTTTCTGTATAATTTGGTGTTCTTAACTATTAAGTGCAGGCTATTTGTACATGTGGTTGCCTGAAACTTTGAAATTAATTTTACTAAAAAAATTTGGGGGGGGGGGAATTGATTAAATTAAAAAAAATCATTGATTTAAATTTTTAAAAATTTAGTTTTTCGATTTTTTTGCAAAAAATCATGATTTTTTGCAACCCTGATTTGGCCCCTACCACAAGAAAGACTATTGGCAATCCTCCTAGGTCCACCGGGCTTCCTGCAGGCCTACCAGGGGCCACCGGGCTGTCCCAATGATGTTATCCTAATTCCCCTATTCTTCGGCAGGGTTTAAGATTCCACTTTAACTCATCCACAAGACTTTAGGCTTGTCTTATTTAGATAAATATCATTTTTTTTCCTGTATGCCTTCACCCACAGTACACAGCTGATCCTTTTCCTACTGAAGGAAGGAGAGGGTTAAGTGTCTGGAAATGTGCTACAGATGCTTCCATTCCAAAACTTAAGATAATTCATGTGAAGGCTTTTTAAGTGTGGCATTTTTGTATTTTAATAATGTCCCATTAAATTATAATGGCTGGTTGTAGAAACATGTCATGCATTTCCTGCTTCTTTTATGGGGAGCTGTTCACTAAAGGAGCAGCCTGGAATCATGCAGGAAACAACCTTCCCTGGAATTGATTGCATATCTGATAGAGAGCTATTCTGCTGTATCCCTGGAGAAGCACTGCTGCATGCCTTAATGGCTTATATTTCTCTTGGAGCTGTAGCATAATAATTTACCAAATGAGAGCAGAGGCTACTATAAGGATCCTGTAGCTGTAAAATCCCAACAGGTCCACATTTTTTAAAGGGAAATCTGATCTCTGTGCATTGTCTTGGGCAGTTTGAAAGATGCCTTTGCAAAAAAAAGGGACTCCTATCTAACACACACACACACACACACACCTGGCATTAGTTGAGGCTTAGACATGAACCAGTCTTGTGGATCTGTACCTCCATTTGCAAGACATTTCAGAATTCCGATATGCAAGGACCACATTCAGCTAACAGAGAATTTGAATATGGCGATAGACAAATAATTACATTGCAACTGCTTGTCAGGTCTATGCATTAAGGACACAGATTCATTAAGTTCAGATGTGGCGTGAATATTTTTTCCTCCAAAGGATACTATGATTTTTGATCCAGGATTTATCTCTAGTAACAATGTGATTTTGTTTGTTTTTATTTGACTTTTCTGTTCTGCACAGGCAATTAAAGTACAGTAATACCTTGGATTGCAAGTAACTTGGTTTGAGAGCATTTTGCAAGACAAGCAAATTTTTAAATATTTATTTAAAAAATTTGACTTGATATACAAGCAATGTCTTGCAATACAAGTACTGTAGTACTGCTTAAATTAAAAATCTCTGTACAATTTTTTTGGGGGGGATTTCGTTTTGATATAAGAGTGTGTTGGATTACAAGCACGTTTCCGGAACGAATTATGCTCTCAATCCAAGGCATGACTGTACTGTATTAGATATTAATGGTTTTCCTTAACTTGATTTTTCTGGAATTTATTCAGAGGTACAAAATGTATTTGAGAGTCTAAAAAGTATTTTTCAATTTAGGTAACAAGTGGTCAATTGACTTAAAAAACAACAGTAGCATAATCCACATAAAATGCTTGGTATTTACAGGCATGCTTTTATCTGTCACTTTAGCTAAAAGCACTGGAGTATGTGAATCTTATTTGACATTATCTGTGATAATTGCTTTTTCTTTCTAAATCATGAATATAAAATAACAAGACACTTAATGCACTGTCCACTTAATACATTGCCCACTGAAACCACACATGTGAATAAAACTGTTGCAAAGGAAATGCTTTAGGGTGCAATCCTATGCATATTTAGACAGAAAAAAAGTCATATAACTCCCATCATGGCTGGCAGGGGCATGCTGGGAGTTGTAGGACCTTTTTCTGTCTAAACATGCATAGGATTGCACCCTTAAGGAATCAAAAAATGCCTAGCACTGATCCACAGAAGGAAATGTATCATGGTACTTTGTTCTTGAAGATAATCTGACCCTCTGTTGCTATGGATATATGTTTCAAAATTCAGCCAAGAATCAAAAGACTATGCCAAATACTAATTTGCATTAGACATCAATCATTCCCTTAATGCCATGGTTAAAAATCAATATTGCAAAACTGGCTTTGAAGGAGTACCCACTCTATCCCATTCCCAACATAGACATAAATTAGATATGGGTGTTTTATCTTCCAGTATGGTTGAACCACCATGGCACCAGAGTTACAACAAAGTATAAGTACGTAAATGTTTCATGTGGAGAAATGTTTGTGAACATAGGAAGCTGCCTTATATAAGGTAAGACTAATGGTCCACCTAACTCAGTATTGTCTATCCTGAATTGCAACAGACTCTTTCACATCACCTACTTTATCTGTTTAACTGCACATGCCAGGGGTTAACCCTGGGACCTTCTGTAAGCAAAGCACATGCTCTACCACTGAGCTATGGTGATTATGGAGATTTTCCAACACATTGGTAGTCCTGCATACACCAGTGGAGTTCAAACTGTATTCCTTTCATCCACGACAATGTCATTAATGACAGATGTTGCCTGAAATACAGTTTGCCACTACCAGTATCCCCCTGCAATTTGCAAATGCAAGTGAGTGTTGGTATGTTCTAGGGCAGGGGTGGGCAACACATGAACTTCATGTGTCTGCTCCCACAGCCACTTTTTATGGGCCCCTGCTTCTGCTCCTGCTGAATTTGAGAGTTAGCAGGGGAGCATGCACCTTTCCCCCAAGCATTATCTTGCTCCCAGAAGCCCCCCAGAAGTGCAATTCTGCGTGGAAACAAGGTATGTGCTCCCCATGCACTTTGTTTCCCTGCAAAATAGGTGCAATTTTGCCAATGCAGCAAATTCAACAACAAATTTGGCAGCAGCAAATTCAATAGTGGCAATGCAGTCCCCCAACCCCCAGAAGTTACCTACCCCTGTTCTAGGGTACTCTCTCCATTCATGCCCTAAAAGTTTGCCCTTAAACATTTTATTTATTTATTTCTTATACTATTTATTAATCGCCCATCTGGCCGGTCACCCGGCTCAATGTGCAGGGATGCCATGGCAGATAAGTCAATGTGGAAACGTTTGAAAGCTATTGGTATCCACATTGAACTGGAAGTAAATCACACGGATTTACTTCCCTAGTTTCCTCCCACGCTGCCCTGGATGATGCTCTCCCTAATCTCAAATATATGGAAGCTGCTAGTGAATAACCATTCTGAGATGTCATTATTTCCCAATTCCAGGACTGAGCCATGGCAATAAAACTAGGTTCAAAGGCTAAGCTATGTTGGGCCCTGGCTCACATCAAAACCCTTCTCTTTGCCATGTGACTGGGGGAAAAATGTTATTTCAGTTTTTGAGAAGTCATGTCATTTCTGAGAGCTTGAACAAAAAAGGATTATTATTTTTTTAAACAGCAGCAACAAAGGGAGGCCACCACCTGCAAGAGTAGGCCTTTTGGGCCCCGTGGTCTCCAGCATTCTCCTCACCATGCCAAGTGCTGATGCCAGGCCTGTTGGAGAGGTATAAACATTTCCACCCATGTAGTTTGTCTTCCTTGCATGGTAACATCACAAGCAAATGACAGGGATGGGGACTCGGACTCCAGGACTCGACTCGTGAGTCGGACTGAGTCCCCCCTCTGACTCGACTCGGACTCGAGTCCCAATATTTTTAATGGGACTCGAGACTCGACTTGGGACTCAAGATCAAGGACTCTTCAACATCCCTGAGCTGTGCTAGAAGGAGTGGAGAGAAGTGTGATTGCCGGCGAAGATTTTATTTTTTAAAATCATTTTCCTAAAATGTAACCTTTCAGACATTTTGGGTTTGGCTGCCTCTGCCTGCCTGTTTGGGGTTCCCTGCCTCCTCTGCCTGCCTGGTCTCTTCTTAACCAGTTCCACAGTTTGAATTGTCCAAGAGAAAGGCCTCTGCCTGCCTGCTTTGGGGTTCCCTGCCTCCTCTGCCTGCCTGGTTATTTTTATTTTGGGTTTGTCTGCCTGGTCTGTTCTTGTCAAAATCAGTGGCAGAGTTTTGAAATAAAAAGGCACACTTGTGCCTAGAATTTATTTAAGCCACACATCTGAAGTAGCCTTATTTTGTTGGGGAAAAAAAACCCATTGATTTTAATAGGGACTCGTGGAGTCAGCTTTGGGAGTGACTCGTGACTCGTGAGTCACAATTTTGGACCAAGGACTCGGACTCGAGACTCGGGTCCAAAGACTCGTGACTCGACTCATGACTCGGGACCAAGGACTCTTCAACATCCCTGGCAAATGATGAACCTCCCAAGAGGTCAAGTGTCATAAGTAATCATGAAAAGAATTCCAACCACATGAGAAGAAGTTTTTTCAAATGCTTTTAGGACTGACATTAAAGCAACCATAGATGTACCTGGGGTGGTGAAGTTGCCTCCACACGTAGAAGGGATGTAAGTCTGAATACATTACCTTGATTAAGTCAAGTAGCACCCAAGAGCCTTCATTTACCCATTTGTACCATTCGAAGGCACAACTGTATGCATCTCTACTCAGAAGAAAGGCACATCCAGAGGCGCACAGTAGCATGCATATGTATTCAGAAGCAAGCAACAATCAGAGGTACAGAGCAATGATATGCCTGGTCTAATCTGAAGTAAGCAACAGCAACTGCAGAGCAATGCATTCAAAATGCCTCCAAATGCAGCCCCAATGCACATATATAAGCCATGTCTACTAAGATGTAAGCCACATTGAAAGGAATAAGCACAGAAAGCAAAGTGGAGCACTTTAAATTCCAGGCAGTGAGCATCCCCTCACAAATCATGCTCCCAATCACTCTCAGAAGCTAAGCGGCACAGTTTTAACATTTTTTTTAAAAAAACATTCTTCACAGTTAGCAGTGGTTGCTATGACGGCATGCGGTTTTACTTACTATTCTTTGAAATCTTTCAAAGCAACCTTAGCCAAACAATAGCTTCCTAATGATCCTAGTTGCGACTTCAATGAAGTCAGAAATTGACAGGTCGCTCTGGAAAGTCCTAAGATTGGCCAAGGTCACCAGCTCATGGTGACACAATCTCTTTTCCCCACACATCCACCAGCTTCCTTCGAAGTTTTCCTGAAGTGCATGAAGTTATCAGGAAGTACACCAGGTGAACAAAATAAGCCAGAATGAATGAGAAAGGTCAGATCGTGTTCTGTTCAATCAACAATGGGAAAAGAAAGTGGGGGGAAAGGAAACAAAGGGAAAAGTATCTGAAAATGGGAACCACACAGACTGACAGGTCGTTTGCGTAGATCAACACAGGAAATTAAGAGGACAGGGTGTGACATCAGGAAGGTGGCGTGTTCACCCAGGAAAGTTTAGGGGGCTGGATTGGGGACCTGAGCAGGCTGGATTTGGCCTGTGGGCCAAAAGCTCAACACACTGGCACTATGGCTGTTATTAATGGCCCTTTGTCCTAAGTTAGGATCAAGGCTGTTTTCAACAGACATTTAAATAGATTTTAAAAAACCACGGTGTTAGGATATCACACCAACTTGCATTATGCTTGATTAAAAAGCTAATGTGTCTACTCTGAGAGATAGTTCACACTGTTAAAAAAAAGTACCGGTAGCTTGTTTCTCTATGTGACCCCATCCCTGTGATTGTATCAGCTTCAAAAATGTTAACAGAAATGGCCGCAGAGTGAAAGTACATTACACCCATGTACACAACCGCAGGAACCAAAGGCTAGGGATTTTTGAGATTAAAAAAAATGAATCACAAACCCCCATGCTGTATCAAAAACTCTGAAGATCTTCTTCCAGTGGAAGCTGTTTACTATTTAAGGAAAAGAAGCTGAAAAGCCCCTCTTGGGCATGCAGATCTAATTGTGCGGTGCGGAGATCCCAGCCAACATGCTTATCCATGTGATACAACTGGATTTGAAGTGACTGGCCGTCGCACGGTCTAGAGATCTTCCCTTGCAGAAGAAGAGAAACGCATTGCACAAGAAACCTGCCTGAGGAAAATCAATCTGCATTCAGGAAAAATGTCCTACATGCCAAAGTCTTTCTTGCATAGCTGGTTCGGCACACAGAGGGTCCAAGGACATGGACATCCATGCATGGAGGTACACAGGTGGCATTTTTCTTTTTGCTCTGGTCCCACAGATCTTGCTCTCTGTGTTGTGACTAGTAAACATGGAGTGGCAGTCCAGTCTATAGAAAGGCCAGCTCTGGCTGCGAGAGCCTTGTAGCCTGCTTCTGCATTAATGAACGTAAACAATTAATTTGAGCATATGAATAGAGTCATGGAAAATGTACATTTTGTAATGCACTCATTTTTTTTTTATTTCTGTACCACATGTTGGCAAACCATTTTATAGCTGCAATCTGCAGTTATATAAAGTGATAAATTCTATGGACTCCTGAATTTTCTGACTTTGTGAAATTAAACCCAAGGTTTTTAGTAGCATATTTTGCATATAACATAGGTTATTCATAAACACATTAATTTTTCATTTTCCTCTGATTCATTTTTATTAAAACTGCTTTGAGCTTGTCATTATATTGTGTGTGTGTGTGTGTGTGTGTGTGTGTGTAGCAAACATGGGCTTGGATCCAGACTCGTGCTCAGTGAAGTTCTACTTGTATTGGAGGAAGTGGATTTTATCAATGATTTCTTCTTCCCTCTTCAGCCCCCTGCACTCCCTAAAAAGCTGCTCCAGATGTTTGGGGGACCCTCTGGAACAGTCTGGGAGGTGATGGTGGTGTCTGCAGGGGCAAGGCCAAATTGGGGCACCCCCTTCTTCCAGTGGGGAGCCTCTGCTGAATCTTGGTTTTCTCTGTGAACAGAAGGAGCCCTCCTGTTTGCAAAGAGGCGAATCCGGATCCAACCCAAATGTATCTGTAAATCTCCACATTGAATAAAGCTTCTTTGGTCCCTGCTTGCATTTATCTTGCTATAGTGTTCCAAAGTAGAGCAGCAAAAGGTTCTGTTGATCATTTGATATTCATTCATTATTAATGTACAATTTCACATGCCTCAAAGGTTTATTCTTTGCTTATACTTCAGCTAGAGGAACCGAAAAGCTCTACAGCTTAGCTGGAAATGTTCATAGGCGGCAATTGTGGGAAAACTACTAGGAAAATGCCTTTAAGATTATTAAAATGCCTTAGAGATTATTAGAACAAAATGTTTTATTTAGCACATGATCGATATATAGATTCATGGTAGAAATAAAAACCAGACCTTTGTAACCTTTTGCATTTTTCCTCCATTTAGAATTATCTCAGTTGAATTTAAATTAATGTTTTAAATTTGTAAATAGAAACATCACTGAAATGGCCAGAATATATATAGCCTTATTTGGCTGGTCAACAATACTATATATTTAGCATTTAAAGCCAGAAAAAGCTTTTAAAAGAATATAGTTAACATATTTGCCATATGATTTGAAAATGGTTAATCACATAAAAATGAATCTTGGTTGTTTTTTAGTAAGATGCGTAAAGCTTAGCTTATACTTTGTATGTAGAATTGTGGATGCTGCATTAATATCTCTATTTAGGGTTGGATCCAGATGTACACTGGATCAACCGCACTGATGGAAATGGACTTGCCTGCTTCTTCTTTCCCATGGCAGCCCCTCCAGCCCTCTGAGAATGCTACACAGAGAATTAGGAGACCATGCTGAATAGGATGAGCTGTGGTGTGCAGGGGAGGGGGATCCCCAAAATTCAGGTGGAGGGACCTTCCATGAGCAGGGTGGAAGGGAGCTTCCACTCACGAAAGGCAGATCCTGGATCCAACTCATGATAGTTACCTAATTTCAATAATTTCTGTCTTTCTCCACTGAAGTGTACTCAAGGTGGCTCATAAACCAGGGCTGGCTCCAGGTGTGAAGGGCCCTGGACAACATTACTGCCTCACAATGGCCCTGCTGGTCCCCCCCCCAAGCTGCCCCTTAGTGGGAGATGGGGCAGAGTGAGTGGTAGCAGTACATGTGGCATAGAGAGGAGCATCATGTAGCTGCAGTGAGGGATACACAGGGATGTTGAAGAGTCCTTGGTCTCGAGTCACGAGTCGAGTCACGAGTCTTTGGATCCGAGTCATGAGTCCGAGTCTGAGTCCTTGGTGACTCATGAGTCCCGAGTCCCAAGTCACTCCCAAAGCTGACTCCACGAGTCCCTACTAAAATCAATGGGGTTTTTTCCCAACAAAATAAGGCTACTTCAGATGTATGGCTTAAATAAATTCTAGGCACAAGTGTGCCTTTTTATTTCAAAACTCTGCCACTGATTTTGACAAGAACAGACCAGGCAGGCAAACCCAAAATAACCAGGCAGGCAGAGGAGGCAGGCAGAGGCCTTTCTCTTGGACAATTCAAACTGTGGAATTGGTTAAGAAGAGACCAGGCAGGCAGAGGAAGCAGGGAACCCCAAACAGGCAGGCAGAGGCAGCCAAACCCAAAATGTCTGAAAGGTTGCATTTTAGGAAAATGATTTTAAAAAATAAAATCTTCGCCGGCAATCACACTTCTACGCAGAAGTAGAGTGGAACTATTCCTTCTTGTGATTTAGAAACTATACTTCTATTGATGCAACCTAAAATTGCATTTGGATTTTTTTCAGCCAATCACACTGCTGACTCATTTTCCGCTTGTGATCGACTACAATGACAAGATCCTTTCCACACATACTGTTGCCAAGCCAGGCATCTCCCATTTTATACCTGTGCATTTGATCACTGCAGAGCAATGCTACATGGAAGATGGAGAAGGATTGAACAGATGGCTCCTTTGCATATTGCAGCCACCAGTGTTGTGCTGGGCGGGCCCTTTAAGATCCCCCCACCAATCCTGCTTGGTGCAAAGGTGATTGCCAGGCTGTTGCAGTGAATGTCAGAGCACCTTTTAATCCCTCCCCAATGCATTGAGGGCATTAGGGAGGGATTAAAATGATGGTTCTGTTGTTCCCTTGCTGAATTAGCTCAGCCAGTGCTCCTCTCTATACTGTTGCAAAACTATGCTCAGAGTGCCTTTCCCAGGGAACCCAATGCTCGAGGAAAGGGAAGCAGCACACCAGGAGTGAGTTTTCAAAGTTTTATTTTTTTGCAAAAAGGATCAGCCTTGTAGCTCGCACCAGGATCAGAGGCTGAACAAGGGGGAAAGGGAACATGCAGGCCTTTTTATACTTTTACATTCATTGGTTTATCTATTTTCAGCAAATCAAATGTGTTCGCTTAATCATGTTAACCAATCACGTACATTCATTTGAACATGGCAACAACCAATCAGAGACATTTCTTTGAACATAGTAAGTATCAGTCTTTAGTTGCGTAGAAGGCCATCTGGCCTTTCCTCCCTTGGCCTGGTTGATGCTTCTCATGACCTTTAGGGTGCTCGAGATATCAAGTGTCTCATGAATTTGCTACTCTTGGTACCCCTTATCAATAGAAGAAACTCCCTTTTCATTTGTGCATCTGGAGTTGGCACCTGAAAATACACTTCAGGGATGAGACTCTAGCCAAGGAGAAGATATGGCGGCACCAGACATACAACTACCGTAAACAAAGAAGTGACAGAACTCTTCAAGGTTCTCTGGCTAAAATAGCAATTGGCAGATGGGCAAGGTTAGGAGAACACAGAGATTAATACATCCAACAATGTGTGCTATGTACAGCTTTGTTGATTACATGTGTATAGTGGAGCTTTATTCTTACATTTTGTAAATACACCATGTCCACTTTTCTAACAATACCAAGTGGTGGTGGGGCAATTAAAAAGAGAGCCCTTCCATTTAGCCCAGTGGACCGGCAGGCGGTCGAGCCAGTGGGCCCTGCTGGGGCCCATAAGCCCTGGGATTTGCCGAACTATTCAATATGTTGGGCCAGTAATAAAGACAGAACTGCAAATAAACTATAAAGACATAAATACAAAACAAAAGTGAAAGCATTATATTTATCTATAAAATATGTATATGTTAAGGCTGTAAGCTTTAATCAATTTAGGAAGAAAACCTAAACACATTGGGGAGTATGTCTCACGATGGGAACTTACACCAATGTAAACATGTGTCAAAGTATGCTGTTAGGCTGCACCCTGTGTGAGCAGGACAGAGTAGAGAATGGCCTCTTATAAGAAACCAGTGAAACCTTCTTTCCCATCAGGACACTTCTGAGCTCGGTGCATCATGGTCGCGCAGAGCAATCTGATTCTAGGCAGTCCCATCCCTCCACATCAGTGGCTGTGAACCTTGGGTCCCTAGATGTTATTGGAATTCACCTCCCATCACCCCCAACTGGTGACCTGCTGGCTGTGGATGATGGGAGTTGTGGTCTACTAACATCCGGAGACCAGAGGTTGGGAAAGGCTGTATTTCCCTCCATGCCTCGCCTTGGGGCATTCCAGACCTATTCTTACTCAAGTCCCTCTTCTCAGTTTTGCTATCTACTGGCAGTAGCTGCATGCTGGGGATGGGGAAGAGGAGTGCTGGATAATTTAGACATGGATGGCTCTCCATTAAAAGCAGCCTTCCTCAATCTGGTACCCTTCAGATGTGACGGACAACAGCTCTCACAATTCCCAGCCAGCATGGCCAATGCACATCTGAATCCACTTCTGTGTTTGGGGAGTATTTATATCCTGCCTTTCTATTACTTATGTAGACTCAAAAGAGTTCACAGTCTGGTTAAAACTTTATCATAAAACACAGCCATCCAAAACAAACCACTAATAAAACCTGGCAATTAAGTTTATGGAGCAGAACTACAATTCTATGCATAGTCACTAGGAATAAGCTTTGTTGAACTCACTGATACTCACTTCTGACTGCAAAGGTTCAACTTGTAAATACATTGAACTTTAACAAAAGATTTCCAGCCAGCTGAAAAATTCAACCTTTAGCTTTTAATTAGAAATGCAAACCTTCTTGCAAAGAAATGCTACCACTTAAATTGCCAGCGTGAAGTAGGAGCCACATCAAAACAAGGAAAGTATCCAACCTCTGCTTGATTATTTTCGGCATTCTCTGATTTCCTCTAAGCTAATTTGTCACAATCAATAGTATACATTTTCATGTTGAAAGAACACTATGCTTTGTTGCAGAGTAGGTTTTGTCTGACCACACTTGAGACAGAAACGGCAAGCTTTAAACAGGATCTTTACTTAAGGTTATCAGGCAACTTCTTGTTATAAAAAAAGGCCTTCAACTCCCAGCTTGCCCCAGCCAGCCCTGCTGGCTGGGCATGTTGGGAGTTGTAGGCCTTTCCCCCCCTGTCTAAACATGCATAGGATTGCACCTTAAAGCAGGCAAAGTAAAGTAGGCCAAAGTGAAAACAAAGCCAATACAGAGAGGGGCTATACAGGAAGAGAGAGAAAACATTCCAACTCCTTGTCCCCTCATGCATTAACCATTTAGTGGCTTTTCAACCAGTTTCTCTCTCTCCATACAGGCAGTGGGTTTTAACTAATGGCTGTTGCTTATTCCAACATACATCAGATTACATTATGCTGGGGACAAATATTAAGAGAGGACTTTGCTCCATGCGCTGCTTGTGAGCGTCACAGGGACATTTAACTGGACATTTTTAATTTGATGAGATGGACCTTGGTCTGATCCAGCAACGCTGTTGTTGTTGTTGTTGTTGTTGTCAACATCATCATCATCATCATCATCACCACCACCACCACCACCACCATTTTCTGTTCCTTGTGACGACTCCTGGAGGCTTTTGTGATGTTTGGTCCTTGTTCCCTTCCCTCACATCTCTGAGGTCACCTTCTTATTGTTTGATAGAATCATAGATTTAGAAGGGACCTCAAAGACAATCTAGCCCACCCCCTGCCAATGCAGGAAATCCACTATTATAGCAGCCCTGATAGGTGGCCATCCAGCCTTTACTTAAACATCTTTAACGAAGGAGAATCCACCACCTTCTGAGGCACTCCGTTCCATTGTCAAACAGCTTGTATTGTCAGGAAGTTCTTCCTAATCTATAGTCAAAACCCCTGTCCAAATGATTTGTACCTCTTGATTTGGGTCCTACTCTCTTGAAGCAACAGAAAACAACCCCCCCCCATCATCTATGTGGCAGATTTACATACTTGAAGATGGCTATTATATTGTCTTTTAATTGCCTCAAGGGTAAACATATCCAGTTCCTTCAATGTCATAGAACTGGTTTCCAGGCTTCTCACCATCTTCATCCCCCTCCTCCTCTGGACATGTTCCAGTTTGCCAATATACTTCTTAAACTGGAGAGGCCAAAATTGCACAAGTGAGTACTCCAAGTGAGGTCTGACCGTCTGACCAAAGCAAAATAGAACAGAACCGTTACTTCTTGTGATCTGGACACTACATCTGTTGATGTATCCTAGAATTGCATTAGCCCTTTTAGGGTGCAATCCTATGCATGTTTAGACAGAAAAACGTCCTACAGCTCCCAGCATTTCCTAGCTAGCATGGCTGCCTGGGGAATGCTGGGAGTTGTAGGACTTTTTTCTGTCTAAACATGCATAAGATTGTGCTCTTAGTCACCATATTGCGCTTCAGAGTCATGTTTAGCTTGTGGTCTACTAAAACTCCTAGATCTTCTTCACATGTACTGCTGTCCCATGCTTAAATTACAAATCCATACATACATACATACAAAGAAGTATTTATCTCCTTTTAAAACTCTTATTGAGAAGTCATCCAAATCATAAGGTTTGTTGATTACAGGCAGTGAAATCAGGATATATACTGTTTTCAATTATGAAATTATAAATTACATTCATAACCTTGAATAATGCACCCTCCCACACCCAGGCTCAGATCTTGTCAGATATGAACAACCACTATAATTTAGTGATTTGTAAATCATCCAGCTAACATCAAGTGGACAATTAGCAACTAAACTTCCCACAGGACCGCCCAGTGTCTAAATTCTCCATTAATTTCTTCTCACTGACATTTGATCACTGAATAGAAACACATGATTGGATTTTTCACTCTGAATACCATGGGAAGCTTCTCTCAGCAAACCTGGATTTAGCTTTCTTTGGTCTGCTTTGTGGGAAAAGAACCAGAAACTCTAGTCAAAAGGTACAGCCTAGCTGAGTGAAAATATTAAACAAAAAAGTCAACATACTGAATGCAGTTTCAGTTATCTGTGAGCCAACAAGTCTGTCAGTCTGTTCTCTCCTCCTGAACTATGGCTTAGAATCATAGAATCATAGAAAAGTAGAGTTTGAAGGGGCCTACAAGGCCATCGAGTCCAACCCCCTGCTCAGTGCAGGAATCCAGGTCAAAGCATCCCTGACAGATGATTGTCCAGTTGCACCTTGAATGCCTCCAGAGTGGGAGAGCCCACCACCTCCCTAGGTAGTTGGTTCCATTGTCTTATTGCTCTGACAGTCAGGAAATTTTTCCTGATGTTTAGGTGGAATCTAGGTTCCTGTAACTTGAGCCCATTATTCCATGTCCTGCAAACTGGGATGATCGAGAAGAGATCCTGGCCCTCCTCTGTGTGACATCCCTTCAAGTACTGGAAGAGTGTGATCATATCTCCCCTCAATCTCCTCTTCTGAAGGCTAAACATGCCCAGTTCTTTCAGCCTCTCCTCATAGGGCCTTGTTTCCAGTCCCTTTATCATCCTTGTTGCCCTCCTCTGAACCCTCTCCAGTTTGTCTATGTCCTTCTTAAAGTGTGGTGCCCAGAACTGGACGCAGTGCTCAAGATTTGGCCTAACCAGTGCAGAGTAAAGGGGAATTATCACTTCCCACGATTTGGAAGTTATACTTCTATTAATGCAGCCCAAAATAGCATTTGCCTTCTTTGCAGCCACATCGCATTGCTGGCTGATATTCAGCTTGTGATCTACCACAATTCCAAGATCCTTCTCACTTGTAGTATTGTTGAGCCAAGTGTCCCCCATTCTGTAACTCTGCATTTGGTTTCCTCTCCCTAGGTGCAGCACTTGGCATTTATCCCTATTAAATTTCATTCTGTTATTTTCGGCCCAGCGCTCCAACCTATCGAGATCGCTTTGAATTTTGTTTCTGTCTTCCAGAGTATTAGCTGTTCCACCCAACTTTGTGTCATCTGCAAATTTGATAAGCATTCCCTGCACCTCCTCATGATCCAAGTCATTAATAAAAATGTTGAAGAGCACTGGGCCCAGGACCGAGCCCTGTGGTACCCCGCTCGTTACCTCTCCCCAGTTTGAGAAGGAACCATTGATAAGCACTCTTTGAGTCCGATTCTGTAGTCAATTGTGGATCCACCTGATAGTTGTTCCATCTAGCCCACTTTTAGCTAGCTTGCTAATCAGGATATCATGAGGCACTTTGTCGAAAGCTTTGCTGAAGTCCAGATATATGATGTCCACAGCATTCCTGCAGTCCACAAAGGAGGCTACCCGATCAAAAAATGAGATCAGATTAGTCTGGCAGGATTTGTTCTTGACAAATCCATGCTGGCTTCTAGTAATCACTGCATTGTTTTCAAGGTGCTTGCAGACTGACTTCTTTATAATCTGCTCAAAAATTTTCCCCGTGATTGATGTCAGACTGACTGGCCTATAGTTCCCAGGTTCTTCCTTCTTGCCCTTTTTGAAGATGGGAACAACATTTGCCCTCCTCCAGTCATCTGGCACTTCACCTGTCATCCATGATTTCTCAAAGATAATAGACAGTGGTTCTGAGAGTTCTTCTGCCAGTTCCTTTATTACTCTAGGATGCAGTTCATCAGGCCCTGGAGATTTAAACTAATTCAGAGTAATCGGGTGCTCCTTGACCATTTGCCTATCAATCTCAAGCTGCAATCCTGCCCCTACAGTCTGCACTTCAGGTTTGCCAGGGGGGGGGTCATAGACCCTCTTTTGGGAGAAGACCGAGCCGAAGTAGGAATTGAACACTTCTGCCTTTTCTTTGTCTTCTGTTATCAATTTGCCATCCTCATCGCGTAGTTGAACCACCATTTCTTTCTTCTGTCTTTTACTGTGCATGTAACTGAAGAAAGCTTTCTTGTTGTGTTTAGCATCCCTCGCTAACCTTAGCTCATTCTCAGCTTTAGCCTTCCTGACATTATTCCTGCAGTTGTGTGCTACCTGCTTGTACTCTTCCCTTGTAGCCTGTCCTTCCTTCCACTTCCTATACGTGTCCTTTTTTGTTTTCAGGTCATCTTTGAGTTTATTGTGAAGCCACATTGGCTTCTTCTGTTGCCCTTTGCCTTTTTTCCTTGTGGGAATTGTTTGCAATTGTGCCTTTAAAATTTCCTTTTTTAAAAACTCCCACCCATCCTGGGCTCCTTTTCTCATTAGAGTGGCTTGCCATGGGATCTTACTTATCATTGTTCTGAGTTTGTTAAAATTGGCTTTCCTAAAATCCAGGGTACGTGTTTGGCTACACTCAGCTTTTGCTCCCCTTAGAATCAAGAACTCAAGTATAACATGGTCACTTTCTCCCAGAGTTCCCGAGACTGCCACTTTATCCACTAACTCGTCTCTGTTGGTTAGAATCAGGTCAAGGATAGCCGATCCTCTAGTTCCTTCCTCCACTTTCTGTAGGAGGAAGTTATCAGCAGCACAACTCAGGAATTTCTTGGAGGGGCCATGTTTGGCTGAATAAGTCTCCCAACAGATATCAGGGAAATTGAAGTCACCCATTACAGTAATACCTTGGATTACGAGCATAATTCGTTCCGGAACTGTGCTTGTAATCCAAAACATTCGTACATCAAAGTGAAATTTCCCATAAGAAATAATGGAAACTCAGATGATTCGTAACCTGCCTCCATGGGGCTCCCTGCTTGGTAGCTGGCGCAGCTCCACTTGTCTCCCTGCCTGGGAGCTGGAAAAGCAGCCTCTGCTGGCATAGTTTTTTTCCCTCCCACTGGAATCCGTAAGAAGGAAATCTTTTTTTCCTTACTGCTCTCAAAACAGGAAACAAAAAAAGACCAACACACACACAAACACACACACACACCTTTTGCCCTGCCAGTGCAAGACTGACAAGGCATAGGAAAAGGCAGTTCCTCCCCCTTGGATTCTTTCTCTCCAGCCCCTGGCATTTCCGGCTCCCAAGCAGGGAGACAAGTGGAGGCGCCCGCAGCGCAGCCACTCGCTCGGCCAGCACCAAGGAATGCTTTGTCGGCTCCCGGGCAGCGCCTCCAATTGTCTCCCTGCCCGGGAGCCAGCAAAGCGGCGCGCGACGCTAGCCGAGCGAGCGGCTGAGCGAGTGGCCGTGCGGCAGGCGCCTCCACTTGTCTCCCTGCCTGGAGCCGCTGCTTTTCCGCTGCATGTTAAATACAATTTTGCATAGAATGTGCATGTTTTTTTAAAATGCAAATTGTACCTGGGACTGGGGGCAGATAAGTATCAGGAGAGGGGGGGGGAGGCTGTAGTGTATGGTCCCTAGGGGGTTGCTCCAGAGATCATATGACTTTTTTTGGATCTCCCTTTCTGAGGGCAGAGAGAGAAGGAGCTCCAATCTTATAAGCCTCCTCTGTGAGGCTGCAGAAAGGTCTGCAGCTGATGCTGTTTCAGAGTTGAAGGGGGAAAAGGAGGGGCTGTGCCCTCTCATTTGCCTGACACGGGGTGGGGGAAACTACATCAGCCTTGGAGCTGGCATAGTTTATTTCCCTCCCACTGGAATCTGTGGGAGGGAAATCTTTTTTTCCTTACTGCTCTCAAAACAGGAAACAAAAAAAGAACCCCCCCCACACACACACCTTTTGCCCTGCCAGTGCAAGACTAACAAGGCATAGGAAAAGGCAGTTCCTCCCCCTTGGATTCTTTCTCTCCAGCCCCTGGCATTTCCAGCTCCCAGGCAGGGAGACAAGTGGAGGCACCAGCAGCGCGGCCGCTCACTCGGCCAGCACCTAGCAATGCTTTGTCAGCTCCCGGGCAGCGCCTCCAATTGTCTCCCTGCCCAGTGAAGTTGTGAGAGGCGCCGGCCGAGCGAGCGGCTTGGCTCGTACTGCGAGACCGGGCTCGTGTCGCAAGACGTTATTTATGCAAACATTTTGCTCGTCTTGCAAGGAGCTGGTAGACCGGGTTACTCGCAATCCAAGGTATTACTGTACTACCACATCATGCCTCCTTGAAACATTTGCAATTTGCTTTTCAAAAGTTTCATCCTCGTCTTCTCCTTGATTGGGTGGTCGGTAGTAGACTCCAACCGCCATGTTCGTCTTATCCTTTGCCCCCTTTATTTTAACCCAGATGCTCTCAATGGTGCTGCCAAGCTCCTCTTCCTGTATCTCTGTGCAGGGAAACGTATCTTTAACATACAGCGCAACTCCACCTCCCTTTCTGTTGCTTCTGTTCCTTTTGAACAAGTTATACCCTTCAATTGCTGTATTCCAGCCATGGGAGTCATCCCACCAGGTTTCAGTTATCCCTATCAAGTTGTATTTGCCCTCATGTATCAAGAGTTCAAATTCGTCCTGTTTGTTGCCCATACTCTGGGCATTAGTATAGAGACATCGAAGACTATGTGCTTTATAGTCCGACTTTCCCCCTACATTTTGTGGTAGACTATCATTGGGCAGTGCTGGAGCTGTTCTCTCCGTTGTGGCACAGAGGCCTTCTTCCAATGGTACCCCCGAGTTTATGTCTCCCTCCCCTGTTGGATTCAGTTTAAAGCCCTCCTGATTAAGTTCCTCATGCTGTGGCCAAACACATTATTCCCAGTCCTTGTGAGGTGCAACCCATCCTTTGCCAGCAGTCCATCTTCCAGTGTAGCCCGTGGTCCCAGAATCCAAATCCCTCACATCGGCACCACCTTCGTAGCCAGTCATTACTCCGAGTATTTTTCTTTCCCTTTCTATGCCTCTTCCAAGTACTGGAAGGATGGGCCCCAAAGTTCTTGAGTTCCCTTCCCAACTCTTCAAAGTCTGCCGTGATTTCTTTGTAACTCCGCTTGCCAGTATCATTTGTACCCACGTGGAAGAGAAGAAAGGGGTATGTGTATGAGCCTCGGCAGCTGTTCTGTCACATCCTTAATCCGTGGCCCGGGGAGACAGCACACCTGGCGAGTCCATGGGTCTTCGCGACATACTTTGGCTTCGATCCCCCGCAGGAGGGAGTCTCCCACAACTAGTACTCTTCTCTTTCTCTTGCTGTAGGCCTTGGTTTGATTGCCTCCACTTGATTGACCTTCAGCCTCTTGCTCGCTGTCCCGTTGGGTGCCCGGAAATTCGTCCTCTGCAGGCTGACCTCTGCTCTCATCCCCAAGTACTTGGAAGCGGTTCGATAGCTCCACTGCTTCCAGAGGCGCAGAATGTTTTCTAGTTCTTCTGCTCCTAACAGTCACCCTATTCCAGGGAGTTCCCCTTACATTATTTTCCCTTGCCTCAGCAGTCTCTGACTCCGCCTCATCCTGCCATTGCCCTTCTGGCTCCTGTTCTACGCTTTGCTGCTGTAGATCCACCGTTCTAAGAACTCTTCACTTTCTCTTATACTCCTGAGGGTGGACACTTGCTGCTCCAGTCCTCTGACCTTTCCTTCCAACAGCGTGCACCTGTTGCACGTGTAAGCCATGTTGATCTCCGGCAGGAAAACAAACATTGCACACACATTGCAGGTCACCACCACTGCAGATTCCTTTCCTTCCATAGTTCTCTGTTCCCTTTATGTTTCTGTCTTTCTAGAAAATTTCTTAGGGACCTCCCCCTTGACCACCCCTGCCGAACTCCGCTGCCAAACTCCTGTTTGCTCTCCCTGTGCGCTCACTCTGTTCGCTCGCCAGGGCCGGATTAAGATAGGGGCTATTGGAGCTGCAGCTCCAGGCCCCTACCAAAATAGGCCCACAGCTGAGCTGGCCCGGCAGCGTGCGGCGCGCCCACTCGCCTGAGCCGCGCCGCCGCCTGCTGGCTGCCGCCGCTGCCGCACTGCCGCACTTGCCCGTCGAGACGCCAGGCAGCGGCTCCCTCGCGGCGGCGGCGGTGGCTCTTCCCACCGGGGACCTGCGACTCTGCGAGATGCCCCTTCTGTCCGGCTCGGGAGAGCCAAAGCCACTCCGGTAAGGTAAGGTGGTTGCCCGCGCACGCGCCTGCCTCTGACCCGGTTCTCACGGCCTGGTGGCAGGACTGGCGTGCCGGCGGCGGCCCGGCGGGGAAGCAGCAGCGTGCGCGGCTCTGGCTGGGCGCCGACGGACTCCTCCGGGTCAGCCTTCCCCAACTGGGTGCCCACCAGCGGTGTTGGACTACAACTCCCATCGTGCTGGCTGGGGGTGATGGGGGCTACAGCCCAGTTCACCTGGAGGGCGCCAGGTTGGGGGAGGCTGGCCGAGGGTGGGTGGGGACAAAATCCTCAGCACCAGGCCCATAATGGTCTTAATCCGGCCCTGTCGCTCTCTCTCTGGGAGCCTGCTTGCCTTATCCCAGTCCCAAAAACAGCTGGAGCCTCTCTCCTGTTGTGCTCCTGCTCAGCTGGGAGTCAGGAACAGAATGAGCTCCCAGGCCTCTCCCTTCCTTTTAAGCTCTCAGGCCACACCCTTCCCTTGCAGCTCCTGTTGTCCTTGCACTCCAGCAAGTTGTAGTGCTGTTCCTTTAGTTGTCCTCGCACTCCAGCAAGTTGTAGTGCTTCTCCTTTAGTTGTCCTCACACTCCAGCAAGTTGTAGTGCTGCTCCTGTTGTTGTACTACTCCGCTGCCAAACTCCTGTTTGCTCTCCCTGTTCGCTCGCTCAGCTCTGTTCACTCGCTCTCTGGGAGCCTGCTTGCCTTATCCCAGTCCCAAAAACAGCTGGAGCCTCTCTTGTACGAAGATGCTCCAATTCAGCCTGTTCTAGAACATTCTTCTCAAAATGGCAAGTCCATTGCTGCCATAAAAATCCCTGTTGTTGTTTTTTAAAAAAAACAAAGCTACCCATTGCGTCCATAGCAGGGAATAAAAGGAGAAATGGGACTTGCACATCGAGCTGGGTGAAAACAGGCTGCAATTTTATTGAATTATCCATCTCCTGAAGTTTGTCATTTAGAGGGCAAGAACATGAGTGTCAAAGCTGCTGGCAAGGAGTTGGGACTTTCCAGTCCATCTACAGGGAGACAGGAAAGATGGAACAGCGCATGACAGAGGATGGCAGAAGTTGATCCCCAGTTCACTTATGTGTGCTGCCATTTTGGTGACCAAAACCTCAAGTCTTCTTAGGAAGCCTCCTTAAGGGGTTTGTGGGGTGCTCCATCTACTTACTTCCAGAAATCAAAGGGTGCTTCCAGATAGAGGGGTCCTAGAGCTAACCATTCACAGCCATTGTGCAGTTATTCCATCTTTTTTTCTCCTTAACAGATTTTCTGCAGTAAGAAAAAAGATGGAAGAAGTGATGGGGAAACATGGGAGGGTTACACTTAGAAGACATCACTGACTGTACCCTCCATAAAATTATGTGAATGAGGCAGGGCAATGGTGCAATAAAAGCCTAATCTGGAAGCACCAAAGGTTTCTGCCACATGCCAAAGCACCAGTTGCAACAGCAAGCAAAGGAAATTGGACAACTTCTTGCAGGCTTCCCCAACTTTGTGCCCTCCAGATGTTTTGTACTACAATTTTCAGCATTCTTGACTGTTAGCCACGCTGACTGGGGCTGATGGGAGCTGGTCCAAAACATCTGGAGAGCACCTGGTTAGGGAATGCTGATGTATTGCATGAACTCATCAAGCCAAAGACATTGGCAGTATCCGACGCTGCCTAAGTACCAGCAGGACCTGCTACTTGTGCAGCAGGGATTTAGTGCTTTGGACAAGAAATGGAAATGAACAGAAACATTCATTTCTGGAACAGGTCAGGTAATGGAGCTCGTATAATGGAGCTCCACCTGTCTGCCCTGATCTGGAAACAAGCATTTACGCTCATTTGGGGGCTTGCTCTATGAAGCGCTGAATCCCCATTGTTGTGCAACTGGTGGATCCTGCTTGTGCAACAGCAGCGGTGGGAGCTCAGCAGCCCCGTTGGATGCTACCTGTGACGACACGGACCCTTACACTTTAGGACCAGGCGCATAAACCCTTCTCAGGCTAAGCATCAACACTTAAAAACCTGAGGGGAGGGTCAAATGAAACCTTTCCCCTACTAATGAGGGAAAAGATTAATTCTGGTTATTAAGGATCTATTTTTAAATTTATGATGCTGTGGGGTACAAAGGTGTGTGTGTAGATTTAAAAGTAAAGCAGGTTAATAATGCCAAGCTGACACATAGGATTTGGGTAGCAAACAAAATAAAAATAAGTTTATTTTAATTATCAAAATCTTAGTTCCAGAAAATAAACCTGCCTACACCAAACACTTTATAATTAACCTGTCCCTATAACTCCAAATACTCTCACTCCTCATACAATCACTGATTCCTCTTAAAACTCCTGACAAGACACAAATAGCCCAACTAACCTAACTCCCAAACTCTCTAACACTCCCAACACACTACAACCAACACTCTACTTCTTAACTAACTCTGACCTCACACAAACACTACATATATACTCCTCCCCCCACCCTTTCCAGGACATCACAAACCACACCCACTCGGTTCAACATTCTAGACACACTAAACATACTAAAGCAGACATACCCCAGGGAACTGAATTGTGGGGTTACGCCACACTACCCTTTGTGAATCACTACGGGGAAGGCAGAAAACAATTCACCAAAGATCAATCCAGCCTCCCTAGGGCAGTCTGGTCTGGAGGCATGTTAAAAGTTCCTTCTCACCCTCTGGCATCCATTCATAATATCACTTCTCATAGAAAAAACGGGGGTGATGCAAAGCATATTGCTGACTGAGGCTTCCTCTGTGGGATCTCTCCATATATACCGTAACTCCACAGCTGACTAGAGGGAAGTGGTTTCTAATCCACTTCAGTCTTCCCACTCCTCAGTCAACTATATTTAGCACCATAGACAGAAGGATGGGCCTACCTCAGGAGCACGGGCCGGCGCTACCGCTAGGCGAACTAGGCTACTGCCTAGAGCGCAAGGCTAAAGGGGGCGCGATTCCTCGCCCCCGCCACCGGACGCCGCCGCCCCTTAAGGCACCTCCTCCCCTCTCCGGCTGCTGGAATCGCCGCTGGCCCAGGGGCTGTGTGCTACGCGAGGCCGAGGATCGGCCTCCAGGTAGGAGGGAGGGAGGGAAGCATCGTCTCCCCGGCGTGCCTGTGCCCAGCCCCGCACCCGCCCGCATTCCGGAGATATGAGCGCTGCAGACTGCAGTGCTCCCCCGAGCGGCGGGACGGGCTGCAGGCGGCCCTGGGAGAGGCTGCGTTGGTGCCCGCGTCGCTCCTGCTGCTTGCTGTGCTGCCTGGCGCGGCAGCTGCGCTCCAGCCCAGGCCGGGCGCGGTGGCCCCAGGGCGTGCGGAGGCACCTAGCAGCCCGCTTGGCCGGCCGAGCCCAGTCCCGAGTCGCTCGCCACCCCTCCGCCTCCGCCTTGCGGCCGCCGGGTACAAATCTCCCGCAGCTCCTCCGTCGGGCGGTGGGAAGGGGCTGGCCTTTTAGGTCCCGGCCCGGGGAGGCGTTCCTGCGGCCCGGCCTTCCTCCTGGCCCGGCCTTCCCCGACCTGGTGCCCCTAGGCTGTGTGGGATTGCGACCCCCATCATCCCCAGGCAGCCCGGAAGCTGTGGCCAAACCCAACTGGAGGGCGCCGGGCTGGGGGAGGCTGTTCTAAGGGACTACAGCTCCCAGCATCCCTGGCTGGAAGCTGTAGTTTAAAGCCCTGGCTTGCCTGCCCCTGCTGAAGCCCGCCCTTGGACTGGCAGCTCCCCGGCCCCGGAAAGAGAGGGGGCTTTCCCTGCCTGGACGTGCTGCCGGAAAGAAGTTCTCCCTTCTTGCCTGGACGTGCTACCGAACAAAGCAGGCGCCCTGCCGGGGGGTCCGGTAGCAGCGGGGGGGGGAGGTTGCAGAGCAGGGCTGCTTTCCGGAGCCCCCCCCCACGGCACGAGAGGGGGGGCGCTAAATATAATTTAGCCTAGGGCGCCAAACTGCCCTGCACCGGTCCTGCTCAGGAGGCTGGTCATGTCTTCATGACTCCTTGGCTAAGAAGGCCCTTCAGGATGGTGAAGAGCCAGATGTTCTAGTGTACTGTTTAATATGTACTGTTTAATGTGTACATTTTTCAGGGTTGTGATGTTGGTTGGTGATTGCAGTATATTTGTCTTAAGATGCCGTGCATCTTATTTTAATTACAGATTTCCCTCCCCTCCCCTCCACCCACACACGCTTTCCCCTTTTTAGTATACTTATTGCAGATCGAGTTGCAAAATCTTGAAACGTAGGTTGTTTATTAAAGGACAAGTGGAGCTGGAAATTGCAGCAGAGCCTCTGTAATATTTAAAAGATTCTGTGCTCCTAACGTTAACAGGGCTTTGTAAATCTTCTATGTGACACTGCCAAGAAATGCTCCTGTATAAAACATGAAGATCAGTCCCTTCTGTCGCTACTAAAATGCACTTTGTATTAAACTGGAAGATCAGTAGTCAGAAAGCATCCAGCTTCAAATGATCAACTATTGATATTTGGACAGTGGTGCAGCCAGGTAATTTTAGACCCTGGACTTGGACTTAATGGTATTATGGGGGACCCTTTTAGATGTCCATGTGTACCATTTCAGCTATGAAGCGCACAACTTTCTCTTCTCCCTGCTCCCAACCACCATTCCATGCTTTATAACAACTTCTATCTTCCTGATTTTGTTAGAGCAGAAAACGAAAATAACCCGCACAACCCCCACAGTCTGCCAACTTTGATTAAAAAAGAAGAAATACTCTGAGCATGTGCTGTTTTCCATTTTAAACTCATTTAAATCATAACACCATCATGGCTCTAGGAATAAAATGGAATTTGCTTCTGCTGCCCTAAGCCTAAACACATCTATTATTATTATTATTATTATTATTATTATTATTATTATTATTATTATTATTTTATTTGTATCCCGCCTTTTCCCCAACACTGGGACCCAAGGTGGCTGGGGATGAGCCCGATTTTGGAGTAGAAAAAGATAATATATATTTCAAGTAAAAATAATAAAAGTACAAATCCACCTCTGTGTTGCTACACAACAGGGATCCCAACACCAAACCCTAATGCACAAAGAGACCTGCACAAATGCCTGATCGTAGGCAACCAAGCAGCCAATGAATACCACCATTTTGATTGTTGTTGTTGAAACATGGGTTGTATTGTGTGAACCGAGGTGTGCTAACAAACCATGGTTTGTTAACCATGAACAACCCACAGTTCACAACCCAAGAACAAACAGTGGGTTCTCTTTGTGGGTTGTTTGTGGTTAACGAACCATGGTTTGTTAGCGCGGCTGGGTTCAAATAACACAATGTGCATTTTTCTGATGTTGAAATGCTTTAGAATTGGAACACTGATATTTGGATATGTCCTCTTAGTGGTGTAGATTTTATTCCTAATGTTAGCATCCTAAAGTTTTTGGCTAGCTGACTTGTGAAATGAGATATCAGAAAAGCATGCAGAGAGCTACGAAAGAAGCACAGTCAAAGAAAAACCAAATTCAAACATATGTGTCCTATATTCCAGCTAAAGAAAAATCATTCCCCAAGGCAACAGAGAATATAACTAATTTATTTACAGGAAATGTGCTTTTTGAACCACATTGTGTGAATAGACATCATGATGCCAATAAATGAATATTTTTTGCCCTAAACTAATGGCAACTGTAGACAATTATTATTCTGTTTTTCTGCCATTGTCGCTATGAAGAAATGTCAAGGTTTTGTGTAAGAGGCTGATTAACGCAACCATGGATTGAATATTGTCAATAATCAAATTGTTCTAATATTGAAATATTCTATTTGTCCTTAGTGAAAGCCAATCAGAAATTAATCCATATACATAAGAGCAAAATTGCAATCGCCAAATTATCAACGCAAGGTGAAAGGTTAAAAAGCTTTCTTCATTCACGGATTACATTAGGGACAGCATCCCATATTTGTCCTCTGCTTCTGAGTATATTTAATTACCTGTTTGTAAGTCTCTAAACACCGGGCCCCTCTTCCTCCATGTTACCATGACAACATCTTTGCCGTGAGCACACTGTATGCTTCTGTCTACATTCAGAGGTCACTTCGAAGCCATACGTGTGGCTAAGACAATAAGGTTTGAAAAAAGGAGTGCAGAAGACGTTCTTTGTGACTCCCCTTTATTATTTGCAGATGATGGGGGGCTGGCTGCACTGAGCAACCCAGCAAACGAAGCTGACAGTCAGGAGGTTTTGAACATAAATGAAGAGGGTTCACCCCCCCCCCCGATATGTGCAAACGTTGATGGTTGACTTGGCTGTCTTTCTGAATGATGAAACATTCAGCTCTACATGGCTTGTTATGTCTGTCAGGCTTGTAGCGAAATGTCACACTGAGGAACGAAATAGGGAAAAATAAACAGCAAGCCAGTTAAGTGCATTTGTCTCAATGCTGCCAGCTGAGACCACACGCAAGGCAATTGGGGCTTCCTGGTTAATAGGCAGTGCTAATCCAGCCATCCGATCATTTTAAACAAGTGATATTGAGCCTTTTGGCCCTTCTAACTGCCACGTTGTAGCCTGAAGGCAAGAATTAAAAAAACGAGGTGGTGCTACTCTAATGGGCATGGCAATCCACATGCAACCTCATCTGTGTCTTGGGGCCTAGTCTACTGTGCCAGGGACAGGTAGGCAGTACTAATTCTGCATCATAGTCAGCGCAAACTGGTGCCCCATGTGGGGCCCATAAATGACAGTTGCCCCGATCCAACAGAAAGTAATGTGCATTCCTATCAGATAGTGTATGAACACAAATCATCTAGCTCTGTTGGATGGTGGGAGAAATAGACAACTGGATTCAGTCCTCTTGTCCCCCTGATCACTAGTATTAAGTACTTCTAAGAATTAGTATGCTTAGAATTTCTGGATTAGGCTTTGTGTTTCCCTTTCATTCAGTTATTTTGTCCCATTGGATCAGCACCATTATATTTAGACCTTATTTTGGCATTTGCCCAAATCAGCAAAGAAAAATCAAACTTCATACATATCCATCAGAGGCAAAATGCCTATATGACTTCTCACCAGGGATAGGGGAAAAATAGTTTGGTCTGCATTTTAATATGAATTGGCCTAATTTGCACTCCCTCAATTAATATGCAAACCAGAACGCAATTATCCATTGGTTTTTGCACTTCTCTGAATTTTGCAGTACAGTTCTCTGATTGTAAAATGTGTACCAACATGCATAGATTAGGGAAAATAGGATACAAGAAGGCTTATGTTAGGGAAAATTGCTTACAAAAATCCATATATTACAGGAAAATGCATACAAAAATGTATGCGAATTTTCATACCTAAGCAAATGTGCACAAAATTCCTGTGTACGAATTTTCATGTGGACTTTTAAAAACATTCGCAAACTGATGTGGAAATGTGTTGGAATGAACTTGTGCTTGAAAAAAATAAAGCAGAAACCACTGCTGTGTGAGCACAGAATAGACGTATCCTTATTTTCTATGCTCAGTCAGCAACAGTTTCTGGCAGGCACAACTCTGGTAGAAAACGTGTTGACAGGAGCTGACTGCTTTGCATTTAGGAGATCATTATTTCAAAGTCGTTTGTGGCGGACTCAACCTTTTTCTCTGCATTTGCAGCAATGCAAAGGGCGTATCCATAATTAATAGTCTAGATCAGGGGTTCCCAAACTTTCTGTCCTCAGGGCCCCCTTGAGAGAGCTGAAAGTGACTGAAGCCCACCAGTCACAAAATGGTGTTGCAGGGTTGGGGTCAGTCACAAAACCATGGCGGTTGGAGGTGGAGTTTGGCACAGTCCGTGGGCAATTACTGATATCATTTTATATTGATATTGAATCCCTCTTTGGAAATTGCCAAATTCTTTGCTACAGCTATTTCCTTGTAGGAGGTAGTTCCCTAATTCAGCTTTCCTTAATAAGTGAAGTACAGACATTGGCTCTGGAGGTATCATGACTCACCCTTCCCATTTCAGGCAGGATTTGCTGATCCAGAGGCTCTAAGCAGAGAAGACTTTTTCTTTTACATTGTTTTCCTCCTCCCCCACACATGCCTCTCAAAGTATTCTTACTCATCTCCTGACATTTCTTCTCCTATCTCCTTTCACACTTAACTTAACCTCTCCCCCCACACTGCCAGTTTTTTCATCCCTCCCTCCTGCTGCTTTTACATTCATGTCATGTCCTCCTATAACACCTCTTGTCCCCTTTCTCTTTACTCCCATTTTTAAAAAACAAACAAACATATTATTAAAGATATGAGCCATACCCTCGAACTGATTCCCACCTCTGCACCTGCCTATGTAGTGTGCATGGTATGGCCATAGCACAGGGTGATCAAGCAAAGAGGCACCAGGCAGTCTGCAGCACTGAGACCCAGCTGAAAGTGGGCTGAGAACTACCGGTGGGTCCCGGTCCACAGTTTGAAAAACACTGGGGTAGATTTTTTTTACACAACACACCAGACCCTTTAGCTCCACACTCACTTCAGTGATTTGTGCCCAGAGATATCTCTATTTTAACAGAAACTACTCCAAAGAATGGCTTGCTTTGTACATGGTTTGTTCGTGCAGACCTTAAGACAATTACAGTGAATCTTCATTACTATGTAATATTTATTTTATTCATTGAGAGCCAGTGTGGCATAGTTGTTAGAGCAGGGCTCTCCAACCTTGGGTCCCCATATGTTGCTGGACTACAGCTCCCGGAATCCCTTGCCATTAGCCATGCTGGCTGGGTATGCTGGGAGCTGTAGGCCAGCAACATATGGGGACCCAAGGTTGGAGAGCCCTGGGTTAGAGTGTTGGACTGGGACTCGGGAGATCCGGGTTCTAGTCTCCACTTAGCCATGAAGCTCACTGGGCAACTTTGGGCCAGTCACTGACTCTCAGCCTGACCTACCTCAAAGGGTTGTTGTGAGGATAAAAATGGAGAGGAGGAGGACCATGTAAGTTGCCTTGGGTTTCCTGCAAGAGGAAAAAAGGCAGGATATAAATCTAGTAATAAATAAATAATATAGCCTTCCCAACTTTCTTCTTTTTTAATCCCCACATGGCAGGAATTCAGGAAGCAAATGGGTGCATGCTGGTCCCAATCCAAATCAGAGCCACGCACACTAACTCAGCTACACACTATGCAATTAGCATGTGTAGTTTGACCTGTAGTAACAAACGTGGAAGACCTTCATGACTGTGGTGCTAAATATCTGACACTGATTCAGTGAGCTTTAATAGAAGCATTGCAAATGAATGCAATTGGAATGAAATATCAAAGATCAGGAGACAATGATTTATTTTCAGCTGCACAAAAACTTAATGACTTATTGGAATATAAAACATTGCCTTTGAAGCTTTCTAATATTGACTTGTTAAAGAACAATTTTAAGTTTAGGACTACATCACCAGCTTTCCTGCTGTCACCTTTAACACCGATTGGGTGTTTAATACCTCCTGGAGAGAGCAACAAGAGAGAGTTATTCCTTCATGCCTTGCTTGTGGGCTTCCCAGAGCATCTGGTTAGCCACTGTGGCTGGACTAGATGGTCTGATCCAGTAGGCTTTTCTTATGTGTGCATTTCTGTCATAAATAACAACATTGCCAGTTATGGTATTGGTTCTTCACGGAGAAGTTCCTGTTTAGACGACCAGCTTGGAAGGAAGGTGTTCTGTATTCACAGTCTTGTTCACATCAAACAAATGAAATTTGACTTCTAATGATGCTTTCACTAGTGTCATCAATTCCCAGGTAAAGCTGACAAATCTAGTAAATATAAAATGTAACATGCAGGTTTCTTCCTTAATTGAATGGACCCCACTCTCAGTTGTGCTCTGTTGCTAACGTTCAGCTTGGGATCTAGGATTTAGATGTACACAAGAAGCCCTCCCTTTTTGCCCGAGGCTGACCTACATCATGATCTAAACTCAGATCTTTCTATTCTATCTTTGAGAGGAAGACTGTGCCTATTACTACAAGGGGTGTGCACTGAAGACAAGTTTAGGCTCGGATCCCACTTTGGTGCTTCGGCAAGCAGGTTGCTTTGGGCTCAGACCACCTTGGGCGTGACCTGCATTGGCTCAGATCCAAAGCGTCATCTAAAACTCGGTCAGGATGGAACTAACTTGATCTCACTCAGGAGGGTGTTCCATAGTCAGCGTGCTGTTACAGAAAAGGCTCTGTTCTGTGTACCCACCTCTTGGACAAAGCACAGGGCCTCTGATGAAGATTGCAGATTATGGACAGGCTCATACAGGAGGAAGCAGTCTTTAAGATATCTTAGCCCCAAGCAGTTTAAGGCTTTATAGGTCAAAATCAGCACCTTAAACTGCGCTCAGAAACAAATTGGAAACCAGTGTAGTTGGTTCAAGACTGGTGAGATGATTTTATTAGATTTTTCTTCAACCTTTCACATTCAACAAGAGGAATGTGTCTGTTAGATGTTTGTGGAACTCATCAACCAGGCAGACTTTGCCTTGGGTGGTCTGGGAGGAAAAAGCAGTACACGAGGTATGATGCGGTGCAACACTTGGAACTGAATTAGGTGACACTTTCTCCCAGGTTCCTAAAAGTTTAGGTCTATGGTGTGGAAAGTATAATGTTTGTAAGTCTTCTCCAAGAGTTCTGCTTCCATGTGTCAGGTTTTGGAGTAGCTCCAGGCCAGGTTTTATCCATTTTTCAGTCTCTTCCATAGGATGATCCTGGCTAGAGACTAATGCAAGATTCTGTATGCTATGGGAAGGGTTATTGGTTTATTCTTTCAGTATATTTGGGGGTGCAATAAAGAAGATTGTATAGAAAATATTAGGTGGTATGTATATAAGTCTGAACAGTTGGATGCTCAAAGATATGTATTCCAATTTATATCTTTTTTTTTTTTTTTTTTTACTACAACCAATTTCTGTGCTGGAAAATATTTCTTTTTTGTTTTGTTTCCAGCATCTTTCCTGTATCTGGTATTTGCTGTTCCTTTGCCATCCTTATGATGATAACTATACTTTGATGTTTGCTTTGATCTTCCAGAGTAAATAATAGTACCAAATCTGATAGTATTTCAATGCCTAGCCTATTTGTCAGTTGTTTTTGAGATAACGAAGAAACTAATCCAGTGTTTGGTTCAGACTTATGAAAGTTGGAATGCACAAATGACTCATGGAGTAGTCTTATTACAGTTCAGTTGAAATCTGTAAACCTACTCCATAGTTAATGGTTTATGGATTGTAGTCCTAATCAATAAAGCACCAGTGCCTGAAACTCAGAAGAAACCCATCATCCTGAATCTTAAGCCCTACATATCTTTACAATTGAGGTCTGGTTCAAAAAGCCTCCAACTGAGACACCACATGTTCAAAGGCCTTTGAGTCCCTGTAGCAGCTTTCAGTTTCAGAGAGGTGCCCACATCTGGAGAACACATCTCCATATCCCCCTTACAGCCCTGTTCTTGCCCTGCAGACCCAGTGTGGAGAAAGCTGCCACTATCCACTCTAGCTGCTCAAGAAAAAGTGAGGCAAACCCGAAGTTGCAAGTGAAAAGTGCGAGCTCTTTCCTTGCTGGAGCCATGGGGTCCAGAAAGAGCCACAAGAGGACTCGGTGACCTCATTTGCATGATTGCCGGGTGATTAATAAGCCATGGTGGCTTGTTAACCACCCTGCATGTGCCTGCCAGATTTACACAATTACCCACACACCACCATTGCTTGTTGTGATGTCTGAATCCAGAGAGTGGGTGGCTGGGGTGGTTGACAAACCACCCAGCAACAGATTTGGGGTGGTTTGTTGACCACCCCACCCACCCACCCTCACCGGGTTCAGGCATCACAATAAGCCATGCCGGCAAGGGTAATTATGTAAACCTGAGCAGCTCATGCAGGGGGGTTAACAAGCCATCATGGCTTACTAACCACTCTGCAACCGAGTGAGCCAGCCCTCTATCTGTGGGTGCCCTCAGTATCTGAACAGAATTGATAGATGCTTCCACCACACTGCAGCTTCTGTACTTGTAGTTACTGCTAATACTATGACATCATCATCATCATTGTTATTAATTCCATCAGTATGTATATGCATAGCACTTTACAGAGCACAACAAGAGGACAGGTTCCCAACCTCAAGGATTCAACACAGGGCAAACAGAGCAAGTGAGGAGGCAGGGAGGCAATGAGTAAACAGAGAAGCAATAAGCAGTTATTATTAATTTAGGGTGCAATCCTATGCATGTTTAGACAGAAACAAGTCCTACAACTCCCAGGATCCCTCCGGCCAGCCATGCTGGCTGGGACATGCTAGGAATTGTAGTAGGATGTTTTTCTGTCTGAACATGCATAGGATTATACCCTTAGGGCGCAATCCTATGGCCGCTAGACAGAGTCTAGATGGCCAAACGAAAATTCAGGGTCCCAGCTCCAACCTCAGAAAGTCGACTTCAGATCACCTTCCTTCTACCCGTGTGGCCGGCGTGGAAAGAACTATGCCGGCGGTGACTCTGAGGTCATCAGACCAACCTTGGAGCTGGAGTTCTGTGGGTGTTCTGGGGGTGGGTGGGGAGGGAGGGGAGGAGTCAGTCCCCTCCAGCATATGTAGTCTCCGGCGGTGCCTCAGCCTCTCCTCCTCATGCTCCGGGGCAGAAGACTTACACGGCTGAAATCAACTGTCTAAGTCTTTTGCAGGGTGGGAGAAGTGTGGAAGTGACCTTCGCCTCTGCGCTCCTTCCGTCCTCCCTAGGGTGCCCGTAAATCCGTAATCCTGCGAGTTTGGAGGGTTACGGGCAACCACATTGGATTGTGCTGCCTGACGCTTATGAATGAACTAGATCTGTATCTTATTATCTCTCTATTTATTTTTATGCATTCTACTAGGATTTTTGTCATATGTCTGTCCAGCTACAGCAGTATAAATCAAACATGAGGGCTTTAATCTTGGTCCACTGGTCTTTTCTTCTTTTTTTAGTTTCTGTAAGATACGCCAGATGAGCACTTATTACACAAATTCTTGGCTAAGCAGTTGGTTGTTTTTATTTTTATCCATGCTTGTCCTAGCTATTTTGAGGCTATAGAAATCTTTATTTACACCAACCAGCTGAACATGTATTCTCAGTTTGGGAACAAAGAGCTAACATTTTTATCAAGACATTGTATGGCATATTGGATGCAATTTAAACAAAGATGCTTGGGTTGTATCCAATGGTTGTTGTCTGGTGTTGATGGGAGTTTTAGTCAATCATGTATGCAGGGCACCAGGTTGGGGAAGGCTGTCTCAGGCTGCAAATCTATACTTGCTTTCCTGGGAGTAAGTCCCATTGAATTGAATGGGACTGACTACTGCAGAGATGGGTATAGGATTGCACTGTTTGAGGCAATAAAAAGAACCTTTTGAGATCCCCAGATCTCTTCATCAGGGAAGATATTACAAAACAGCAGGTTGGCGTGGTGGGGGTGGGTGGGGATAGGAGGGAAGGGGGAAAAGGCTGACTGGTTGTTGTAGTCCAGATGTCTACAAAGTCAGAAGCCCTGTTCAGGCATTCCACACGTGAATGAAGAAAACACATGAGGAGAGGGAGTGTTCCAGCTCCGTCCCTCTTCCTCATCACCTTTGTCTCCCTCAACTCATGGAGGGCTTCAGTCTGATGAGGAGAGCCTCCTGTATCCATGGAGGCTCTCCACATGAGCCATAATGTGGATTTTCCAGTGTTCTGGCTCAGATGGAGGGCCTCCATGGATACAGGAGACTCTCCTTCTCAGACTGAAGCCATCCATGAGTAGGGGGAGACAAACATGACAAGGGAGAGGGGTCGGGGTGGTCTGCTCCTACTCATGTGTTTGCTTCATCCACATATAGGGGTAGAGTTTCAAAAGGATATGATGGAGAAGGGGTTGCAGACATTCGAATTGTGCTAGGACCACTGGTAGAGGAGGTCTCAGAGAGTTGTAGATCCCCCATTTTTGAAAATATAAAATCCAGCTGCTAACTCAAAACTGTCTCCATCCTGGGTGAACCACACAGGTCTCTTGATTCGTGGAAAACAGATGTTTTCCACTATGCAGTCAACTATGCAGTCTTTATATTACAAAGCTGGAGATAAATTTACATGACGTGCTAGGTAAAAAAGGTGCTTCTGTTTTTCACCAACCAAAGAACCTGTGTGGTTCACCAAGGATCGAAACTGTTTTGATTTTATATGTTCAGCTGGATTTTATATTTTCAAAAATGGAGGATCAACAATTATCTGCTACTTTCTTCTTCTCAGTGATCCTAGGGGCACTGAAACATGAAACCATCACATCACCTTGTCAGGGCCGGATTAAGAGCATTATGGGCCTGGTGCTGAGGATTTTGGTGAGCCTTTTTATGGAAATAAATAAAATGAAGATGCAATTTTATATTAAAACAAATTAAATATTTTAATTACCATTAAAGTGCCAAAACAGAAACATATTGAAAATATTTCTTTTTTTGTAAACAATAAGCTTGTTAACTCAGTAAAACTGTTATAAATAGAACATTCACAACAACCATTTTTAAATAAACATAAACCATATAAACAATTTAAATATAAGTGTATGATGTTTGGCTCATAAAAATTTGTTCCTTAAAAAGTGTTGTTATTATTATTATTATTATTATTATTATTATTATTATTGCATCATAATCAATACAGCCTGCATTATGATTATGGTGCAGAGAGTAACTCTTGAAATAAATAGCAACCACTAGTTTTAAACACACAAACAGGTTATTCACTGAACTCTAACCTGCATTTAAACTAAATGAATCAAGCTGGTAGATTAAAATAAAATTACACATTAACTTTTCTTGCTTTTTTACTTGCAAATTCCTCAATTGTAGAATCAAGATTAAGCTCATTCAGCAAACCATTTTCAATGCACAACAGAGAGAGCGCATTTAAACGCTCCTGACCCATGGAAGACCTTAGTTCATTTTTCACACGTTTTAATGCTGAAAATGAACGCTCACCACTGCAGTTGCTGACCATTAAACACAAATACATGCGGAGGGTCACAAATGTATTTGGAAATGCACCGACTAGAGATTGTGCAATCATAAACTTGTACATTTGTGTTTCTTGACTCCCATGAATGTCTTGATTTGCAGTGGAAGATTGATACATTTTGAAAATAGATGAAAACTGTACAATTTCGTCTGCAAACAGGGGTTCAAGATCTTCAGGATATTTTGACACTAGTGTAGTGGCTCTGGAACGTAGACTATCAGCTGCTAGAGTGCATATTTCTGATAGAAATCCAAATCTTTCTTGAATTATATTGTATGCTGCTTGCCTGTGCCTCAGTGATTCTGTCAATTGGTCAGAATTGGTATAAACACAATAAATAAATAAATAAATAAATAAATAACCCAAACAGATGGGGCAGTGAAGCAAAAGTGGGGCAGCAGCATGACACCCCTGGGAGTGCTGATGGAGCAGCCCCCCCCAAACCAAAGGCAGCCCCATGATGGTGGACATATGGAAATGTGCAGGTGTTGTCTCTTCACCATCCAGGTAACCACAAAATGCAGATTGTCTGTCTGCTGACCATCCATTCAATACAAAATTGCTGTAATGTAATAAGAGTAATCACATGAGTTTTAGGCTGCATATCCTACATTATATACGCTTCCCTGAACTGAATGGGACTTACTTCTGAGTAGCATGTATAGGGTTGCACTCTCAGTCAATTGAGACAATCTGCCCAGACTTGCTTTATTTCTGAAGAACAAAGCAATCTTCCTTCGCCTTCAGTGTCTTGAGCCATGATGTGCAGCTTTTTATGGGTTTTCATATCCACACTGGGGAGCGGTATCGGAAGAAGAGGCATCACCTGGCAGTGAAACTGGATTTCTGAATTGCGGTGTCCAGGCTGGGATGATTGATCCCCCCCACGCCGCCGCCGTGCCGCTCCGCGGCATTTCCCGCAGGTGCCGCTGTCCCTTCCTGAGCAGAGTGCCGGCCAGAGGCCAGGTGACGGGCGAGAGGGCAGCCGCCAGCCGGGTTCCTTTTCTTTCCTCCTCCCTTCCTCCCTTCCTTCCTCCCCCCAGGCCGCGGCAAGAGCTTTTGGTCTCTGACTTCCGAGAGGACCTTCAAGACCTGGGGCAAGTTTGCCTTGAATTTCTGCCTGGAGATCAGAGGGAACAACCTGCTGGCTGTCCTGGGCCGCAACGGGAACTATCTGCGTGGGGACCGGGAGGGGCCCCTCGTGGCTGACAGCGAGGAGGTGACCCGCGAGTGCCTCTGGGAGTTCTAAGGCAAGGTAAGGGGGGGCTGGCAGTGGGTAAGGGGGAGCCCAGCCGCCTCCCGCTGGCTTGAGAGAGCTCCAGCAAGGCCCCCCCTGCCTCTGCTTGTGGGGCCCTCCGTGCCGCTGCAGAACCGTCAGCCCCGCTCCGGGCGACCAGCAGCATGCCTGGGGCCACGGGGGCGTCCAGCGCACACACACACACACACACACACGCACACACACACCCTGGCTCCCTTGCTGGCTCCCTTGCCTGCGCAGCAGAACCGGCTTCCCCACCCGGAGAGCGGCCGGCTGCTCCAAGGGCGCCCTCCCACCGGCTGGGCCCCGCCCAGATGCAGGGAGGCTGATGCCGCCGCCGCCCGCCTGCCCGCCCCGCAGGGGTCTGCGTGGAAGGAAGGAGCCCCTTGGACGCCGACGCCGCAGTTCCAGGCGGGCCGGACTGCTCGATCGCGCCCTGGCTCGGCGGCGCTTGGCGGCGTTCTCCGGAGGAGTCACTGAGGACGGGCCCGCCTGGCCAAGCGCGCGGCGGCAGCGGCAGGGCAGGGCAGGAGGTGCTTCCCACAGGCCCGCGTCTTTCTGGGCTGCCGCTGCAGGCGCCGCTTCTCCGAGGCCTCTCTGCCGGCGAAGTGGTGTCGCCCCGGTTCAGGCGCTGCCCTGCTGCATCGCGCCGCCCTGCTTTGCGCCGGCGCCGTGTCTGGCAACGCCCTGCAGGTGAGCGAGTTGACGTCCTCATTTCCCCGGCGCCGTGCGTCCCTATATTGTGGGCCTATTTTGTGGTAGGGGCCTGGAGTTGCAGCTCCAATAGCCCCTATCTTAATCCGGCCCTGCACCTTGTAGAGCCCAATTTGAATGTCTGCAAACCCTCTTCATCCATATTGGTTTAACGCTCTGTGGGTCTCCAAATCATGCATAGTGTAAGTGCGTGTGCTCCCAATTTCGACTGAGACTGTGGCACTGTAGGGGGGGGGAATGGAGGTTCCCCCCTGTTTTTGTCCTGAAATTTCACACCCACACCCACGCAGGTAGGTTAAAAAAATGTATCCATTGGATTCCAATGGAGATGTTTTGTCTTTCTTTAACCCCCTCCCCATGAGGGGTGGGGATAGGGGTGGAATTTTGGAATGAAAATGTGGGGAACTTAAATAAATAAATAAACTTAACCCCCGCCAGAATGCCACAGTTCTGATCCAAATTGGGGCGATGTGCGCTTCCACTGAAGCAAGTAAGCCAATCATGCATAGTTCTGCTATGTGTGATTTGAAGAATGTGTAGTTTGGCCCTGACTTGCAGACTCCTGGACTACAACATCCAGTCAGCCTTTTCCTCCTCCCTCCTATTTTCCCTTGCACCAACCTGCTTTTTGTAACATCTTGCCTGATTAAGAGATCTCAAGATTTTAAAAACTTGCACATTTCTTGTGATCTTTGAGTTGGCCTAATAAAGGTATTACAGTATGGATTTTAGAAGAAAAGGTGTTACTCTGAAACAACAACAAAAATGAAACATAGGAAAGAAAATAGGTGATGTATAGTGATTGCCAAATAGCTATTGCAGACTATTCAGCACACATTTCAGCATATACAACATATGTTATTTATAAAAAATAGCCAAGTGAAAATATGTATTTTCATTATAATATGCAGTGTTCAGTGGATGTAGGGGACCCATTTAGTACTTCTGAAATCACAATGAAGCTTACATGGTTTCTAGCAGCATAATGTATTGCAGCACATAGATTAGGATGGGTGTGTGCATGGCATGAAATGTACCTTCTCCTTCAAATATGTGATGAATTAGGTTTCCAAGGTCCCCATGAAAGGTCAGAGGTTAGGAGCTAGGTTAAAAGGTGATATAACTGAAGAGCTGTGAAAAAAGAAAATTGTTAAATGTAACTGATGAAACAAAATCTGATTTTCCATATAATCTAATTGCAGGAATACATTTAATCACAGCCATATTACAGATATTATTCTCTGATGATTTAGGTTTTTTTTTGGGGGGGGACCCTATTTCTAGCTAAATATAACACCAAGTACTGGCTTCATGTGCCAAAGCTAATTAAGAGTCATAAAATGATAAATGATTTCTACTGCTGTACCTTACCTATCTTTAACTTTATCAAATGAAATGAAAATGTGGGTGTGGGTGTTTTTTATCCCACAATTTAATGCATTGGGTTACCTAGATGATAGGAAATGATAGTTTTTTAAAAATAAATTCCATAACCAAATATTCAAAGATAATGGCAGTGTACCTTGGAAAATAGATTGACTCTGAAAGATAATATGTTAGTGAAAATTGGTGGCTATGTTTGAAATGAGTGCAATGTAATGCTGGTTAATGAAATGCTGGTTCATGTATTGCTCTTTTGTAATTGAAAAATCTTCAAATAACGTGGTTAAAGCATATTGAAGGAATACTCCAGAATAAACAGAATGGCATATTATAATTTGAAAAAGAAAAAAGGTCACAGAAAGTAGTGTTTATAAACTACTGGATATTACGGTAATATTTTAGGGTGTAGACTCTGTGCTATTTAGTCTGGAATAATTCTGTATACTTCAGTGGAACTCCTGCAAATCTCTACAATGGAACACCACTATTTACTTTCTTTCTTTTCCTTTCTTTCCAAGGATAATTTTCAAACCTGTCAGCTTTCATTTTCCTACAGACTTTTCCCCATTAAAAAAAAATAGTAGAGGCATGCTTTATTGCATCATTCTGCATCTGGTAAGTTGATCTCACATACAGCCTTGTGTCGATTACAATGCAAAATTAGTTTGCCACTCATATCTATGGATGGGTTTTCCCACATACAAAATGACAGTTATTTGAAAATTTTTGATCTGGTATCCAGGAGTAGCATAACCGCCAGGGCCAGCATCCAGGGTAGGCATGGTCAGGCATCTGCTGAAGGCCCACACCCCAGCAGGTGCCCTCCAACAAGAGCTCTCTGGAGTTGCTCCTCTTCGTTATTGCAAGCTGCTTGTTTACCTGCCTCTTGATCTGGTCCAGGCCATGTTGGTGGTGAGAAAGAGGAGCGGCAGATGCCACTGCCTGCTTGCTCACTGGCTCTCTGCCTGTCAAGCAAGTAAACTGGTGACAATGGCCACGTTCCACCCCCATGAGGTTCCCGCCTCTCTTCTTCCTAGGAACACAGGCAACTGCCTTATACTGAGCCAGACCATGGGTCCATCTAGCTCAGTATTATCGACACTGACTGGCAGCAGCTCTCCAGGTTTTCAGCCTCAGGCAGGAGTTTTTCCAGCCCTACCTGGAGAAGCTCAGATCGAACCCGGGGCCTTCTGCATGAAAAGCATATACTCTACCACAGAACTATGGCCCCTCCCCTTCATATCATCCTATATTTAGAGAGTAAAGATTCAATGTCTATAAGTAAAATCATTAAACAAAAATTGGATAGATTAATAGTTACATAGAAAAAAGAAATTGAAATAAATATATAAAATTAAATTCATATGAAATTAAATAAAAATAAAAATAAAATAAATATAAAAATTAAAATTAAAATTAAAATTAAAATTAAATTAAAATAAATATATCAAATTAAAGTGTTGGGTCAAACACATCTCTTTGTTGGCTTGCACTCGTATTGTGGCGGATCATATTACTCTGTGTTTAGTTCAAGAAATTTTCCCCATATTAATTGGAATTTATTTCCTCTTAGCAATTTAGTGTAATATGCCTTTTCATGGTTGGCTGAGGTAAATAGATCTTGAATCCAGTTGTATCTGGGGTTTTCTTTGCTTTCCGATGTTGCAGAATAATATGCTTAGCTGTTAGTGTGGCCTCTCTAAACCATGCAGCAACCCCATCTGGCAAGCCCATTTGCCCAAAATGTAACCCACTAAGACATGAGTATCTTTTACATTGAGGTTTCTGGAATCATGTGGACCCTGGTTAGGACCTCAAGCCAGAAAGGCAACTATTGGACAACTTGCTAACATATGCCCTAGATTAATACCTATAACTTAATACTTTATTTATTTAATTATTTATTATATTTATACCCCACCTTTTTTCCTGCAAGGAAGCCGGCTTATATGACCCTCCTTCTCCTCTCCATTTTATCTTCACAACAACCTTGTGAAGTAGGTTAGGCTGAGAGTCAGTGACTGGCCCAAAGTCACCCAGTGAGTTTCATGGCTTAGTGGGGACTAAAACCCGGATTTCCAGAGTCCCAGTCCAACACTCTCACCACTACGCCACACTGGCTCTCAGTGTATGTACTTTATAAATAACGTACAGTGTATGTATAAAGTACATTTTATGTATAAAGTACTCAGTGTATGTACTTTATACATACAAGTACATGCCTGTACAAAGTATACATGTACTTTATACTGGCATGTACTTGTTTACAGTGGCCAACATTAGTATTTCATTTCAAAACAGGTAAAATCAGTTCTCTTTTTTAAAAGAAAAATTTAAAATAGAGCAATGAAGAAAGGAGATTGTCGATAATCCAGGAGTTCACACAACTAGGCAAAGAATCACCAATACATATCATTAGCATTTCTCTACCCACCCAGAGATATCTTGAATTCACAGTTTTATTACCCATAGACAGCTATGCAGCAAATTCATGAAGTATCATACAGAAACCTGTTCATTCTTGGTGAATGATGCCATCACTTGCAAACCACAGTTCTTAGACTGGAGGAAAGGAGCAGTATCTGTGAATACAGCAGGATGCTAAGCTATGCAGTACAGAAACAGAACAAATTGTAATAATGATGCTTCTTTGTTGATCCTTAATTTGCATGCATGGAGCACACCAGACTGATTTTTTACATAAATAAAAGTGCATTTGTTTCATTTTGCCTCTGTAATGATTTCTTCCCTTGCATGTTTGTTAAACAAATCAACAAGCCACTTAACACTGCGTAGCTTACCGAAGTGATAGTGATGGCATTGCCTGTTTTTCCTTTGCTCCATATCAGCCATAAATATGCATTTGCACATATGGCATGCTATAGGCAAGCTGGAGATTTACCTTTTGATAAACGGTAATCTATTTTTCCTTTTCACCTCACAAAATTGTAGTGTAATCCTTATGTAATGGAGTTGATTACTCAAACTGTTAGAAAAATGGACATGGTGCATATACAAAGTGTAAGAATGAAGTTCCAGTAGCCACAGTGGCCAAACAGATGCCTTTGGGAAGGCCACAAGTATTAGACCCAGGACCTGCCACATTTGACAAATTCCAGGTCAGTTCTAGAAATTCTCTCTCTCTCTCTCTCTCTCTCTCTCTCTCTCTCTCTGCTATTTATAGTAATGGCCTGGAATTTGTCAGAATGTGGCAGATCCTGCGTATTTTCAGAAAACATTCTGACCCCATCTACCAGCTAGGTTTCTGGTCCAAATTCCGGTTGGATAGAGTCACCTCTGTTCCTACGTTAAATGCCAATATATCTCTCCTGAAGAATTTCAGGATTGTGTAGGAGAAAACTTATGTTTTGCTGACCCTGTTGATGTGACCAACATCTTGGTGGGAATCAAAGGGGCTGTCTCAAAAGAAGAGAGACAAGCTGTAATATATTCTCATTCTCACATGTATGTAGGTGAAAATGGTTTTGGATAGCTGATGACTTCTGGGAAAGACCCCTGAAATTCAGGAAATACCTTGATAGGAGTTCATAATGATACTTCAAAAATGCTTTAAACCTTAAAGTTTTCTTTTCTTACATGGATATAAAATCCAGTCCAGCATCCAGTGTTTATGCTGGAACTCTCTTTGAATAATCGAACTATTGAATAAGTGCTTCAAAATGTCCATTATGGATGAAGGTGATTTGTTTTGAGACTGTATTCAACACTCCTGCTCCTAATGGAAGACCAAATCCCCCAGGATCAATAATAGCTTTCAAATACAGATGTCATTGTATTACTGCCTTACAACTCACAGGGTATGTTAATTCCAAACTAAAGCCAATACTTGCTCTACTCACTTAGACTTTCATAGTATCCATGTTTCTAGTAAATGTTCCACACGAGCCCTCTGCATACAGACAGATTGCTCAAAGTGAGCCTGTTCACATATAACACCAAGCCACCATGGGTTAATTTCCTTGCAGGGCTTAGTGGAGTGCGCTGGCCACCATTTTGGATATGTAAGCAGTGGTGGTGGCAGTGGTGCACTTGTAGCTTGCCTTGTCATGCGAACCTTGGTTGAGGGTAGCTTGTTTTAGGGTTATTTGAGGATTGCCTACCACCTCAAACAACCCATGATGCCAGGTTCACACAACACAGCAAACCACAGCAAGCAGGGGCCTCTGTGGGTGCCAGACAAAAAGGGTTCAGCATGTTTTTCAAATCACAGATTGGTATAAGGAAGTATGGGATATAGCCCTAAATGATAAACTAACTTGTAGTATCAAATGCAAAAAGGGACAGTTAAAGAAGAATAATTTTATGGATATATGAAATCAATTATTAGACTATGTATTCATAAAGGGGAAGGGGAGTATGCCTTGTCAGGATATTTTGTTATATTTTTGGAATGTGGAATTTAATTGATTAAGGGGATAGATGTATATTAGTTGGTCCCTAGGTGTGTGTGTGTGTGTGCACCGTATGATTTATTTTAGTTGTATGTTTGTGTTTTATAGTTTTGTATGTAGTTTATAATAACGAAATAAAATTTATTAAAAAAAAAAAAGGCACCCACAGCAGACAGCCCCCATGGCTAAATTAAGCCATGATGGGCTGTCGTGTTCTGCAAACTGGGTCAATGTATTTCTGTTTGAGAGGGTAACCAACCACAATGATAGTCCTTTATGTTTTCACAATGACTCAGTTGATACAGGTTTTCAATGCTTTGTACCCATGCATACTCTCACACACATGGCTGTGTGTTGCCTGTCAAAATATACTTTTCCTTTTCCAGTTCTGATCAATTAACCAATAGGAAATATCCTTAGGGAGTATTATGAATATTATATAATTATGAGGGCGAAAAAAAAGGCAGTGCTAATCAGTCTTAGTATAGCTATTACTATTTTTACTATGTCTCTTACTGGAGTCTAGTGACTTTGTATCACAGCATTAATTTAACAAAATGGAAGGTTGCTAATTAATGCAGGGGAAAACCTGTAGTGAGCATGTGTATATTACATTGGTATGTTACATTATATACAAACACGCACTCACTACAGGTTTCCCCCTGCAGTAATTAGTAAGGCTTTCACGTGAATAGTCGGTGATAGACCTACATGATAAAAGATTATATGGCAAGGGAGTTTAGTATATAGAGTTTGCTCTGATTAAACTAAATCTTTTTGTTATCAGTGAAGCCAATTCATTAAGCTAATCCACTACAGTGAACTATTATCAGGAGCAGCTGGGGAAATCATCAAAGTTTACTTCTTGAGGAACCCTGGATCATGAGGTCTTTCCTCCTATTTCCTCCCCCTCCCTTGCCTAAGTTACTAATACAATGGTACATAAAAGTTTACACGTTGTCTTTCTTCAGGGAATCTCTAGACCATTAAAAACAAACAGTCCGCTACTTTACACATAAGTGTGGTATCACAATCCACTTCAGATTGCAGAGTGTTTAACTCCAGAAAACCCATCAGATAATGCAGGTGTGGTATCAGCATCTGGTATCCTGAAGCAACTGACACCACAGTTGGATCTAGGAAACGTCGTGGGATATTTTAAAATGACGGATTTCCAGCTGCCTGCCACTGCCTACAACTAAGCCCACAGCCAGGGGAGACAATGGACCCAGGAGGGCCCCCACAGGGCTGCACTTTGCCAAGCCCCCCCCAACCCAGGGATGTTGAAGAGTCCTTGGTCTCGAGTCACGAGTCGAGTCACGAGTCTTTGGACCCGAGTCTCGAGTCTGAGTCCGAGTCCTTGGTCCAAAATGGTGACTCCCAAGTCACTCCTGAAACTGACTCCACGAGTCCCTATTAAAATAAATGGGTTTTTTCCCCAACAAAATAAGATTACTTCAGATATGTGGCTTAAATAAATTCTAGGCACAAGTGTGCCTTTTTATTTCAAAACTCTGCAACTGATTTTGGCAAGAACAGACCAGACAGACAAACCCAAAATAACCAGGCAGGCAGAGGAGGCAGGGAACCCCAAAGCAGGCAGGCAGGCAGGCAGGCAGGCAGTGCCCTTTGTCTTGGACAATTCAACTGTTGAACTTGATCTTCACCGGCAATCGCGCTCCTCTCCACTCCTTCTGGCACAGCCCAGGGATGTTGACGAGTCCTTGGTCTCGAGTCCCAAGTCGAGTCTCAAGTCCCATTAAAAATATTGGGACTCGAGTCAGACTCGAGTCAGAGGGGGGACTCAGTCCGACTCATGAGTCGAGTCCCCGGGTCCGAGTCCCCATCCCTGCCCCAACCCTAGTGGCATCAGTGAGATAATGCTGGGGCATGGAGGAGAGGAGCAGGGGCAATTGCCAGTAGGGGGAAGGGTAGCCACTGCTGGTGACATGGCACAAGAAGAAGAGAACAAAGAGCTGGGCTGGATCAGACCAAAGGTCTAATTAGTCCTGCATTCAGTTCTCACAGTGTCCAATCAAATTCCCTTGGGAAGCCCATAAGCAGGACATGAGTGCAACAGCGCCCTCCTGCAGTTATTCCTCAGCAGCTGGTATCGAGAGGCATCCTGCCTCCAGTACTGGAGGCAATACATAGCCACCATGATTAGTAGCCATTGATGGCCTTATCCTAACTGTGTGTAAGGAATATTGATCTGAAATTGATCAGAGGTCTGTCTGTCTGTCTGTCTGTCTCTCTCTCTCTCTCTCTCTCTCTCTCTCTCTCACACACACACACACACACACCTATATCTAATAAAACACACAAACAATAAGCATACAAACATTAAGACCCTTAAAAATGAGAAAATATTAGAAATATAGAGGGGGTTGGAGCCAGACTTAGTCATGCTTCAGTAGACCCACTGAAATCAGTGGAGCAGGTAAGTCACCATGACTAACACCATGACCTATTGATTTCAGTAGGTCTACTCTAAGCATGACTAAGTCTGGAACCAACCCAGAAAATATTGGAAGAAAGATTCCAAATGTTACATTAAATAATAGCACCTTTTCTTAACTTTGGTCATCCTCAGCCCTGCAATACTTTTCCTCATGCAGCAACCCCAGTCATATTTAGCTTAATAACTTCAAATGATTATCATCAATAAACATGTTACGCATGTATTCAGTCACAGCTTTCCAAATAGTAAATGCACACACACACACCCCATACACACACCCCTCTGAGGTCTGCTGTCAATTCATTGCAAGAAAAAATGTGAAACAGAAAAAAAATGTCAGCTGCCATAGAGGCAGTTGCCGTGGGCTCTCTTTGAAGCACCCAGGAGCTATTACCGATGCAACTCACATGACGGGTAGGAGAGGAAGGCAATACATTATTTCCAGTGGATTCTCTCATAAGTCAGTATATACGAGAATGAGATAGCTGAGGATCTGTGTGGTTTGAAATTTGGATAAGTGTGACAATGATAGATGATACTGGTTTCCAATCAGGACAGTTATCAACCGAAATAAATGGGTGAAAGATTATAAAGATCTGCTGAGTGATAGGAAAGCATCTCTGAAAATAATATTCACTTGTTGCAAGACTGCAGAGAGGAATAAAGTCCTATAGTTAAGAGAGTGCCATTTTTCTGTTCACAGGCTATGTTAAGCAAGTTTTAATAGCTGGGCTTCCCGCTATGCCCAATCTGGCACGTCTTAAAAGCTGATAATTCTTCCAGAATGATATCCAACATGGAACATCTTATTTTTCTTTAATTTCTTCTTCTTTCTCACTCTCAAGCTTTATCCAGGCATGAAAGGCTGGATTTTAATCTCTCATACTGTTTTACCCCTCTCACTCTGTTCAATACAGGGGAAGTTCATGCCATTTCTCTCCCCAAGAGAGCTCATACATCTCCAAAATCCACTCAGCTCATGCAATTTTCTCTTCCATAATTTCATCAATATTCCTACCGTCATTCAAGTTTCCATTATGGAATCTTTCCAATATTCTAGCCCTTTTTCTCTGGAATCCATTTCTCTGGGATTGACTCACCTGTATTCAAACTTCTGCTATGGCTTTTCATCCCTTTCATTGCACTGAAATTGCCAATCTTCCTCTTTCTGCTGGCTTCCCAAGCTGGTCTAGATGGTCTTTTTTGACCCAGCAAGGCAGATAAATGACAGTGAATGTACAGTTCGTTCAAAGGGAGACATTTATTTTATTTATGTATGATATTTATATCCCACTTTTCAACTAAGTGGTTTACGTAGCAAAATTGAACAACAGATAAAACATCCTATACCTTCTTAAGTCTACAGTTTTGGTGATAGTTTATCTTCTGCCCTCTTTCTTGAATAGGGTGCTCCTAGCATCTTGTTGGCCTCACTGGGACAGACAGTATCAGTGGTTCCTAGCTCTCAACTGCTGATAGCAGAAGGTTTTGGAGATGGGCAGAAGGAGACAATGATATATCAGATTATTTCCCGAGACCTTTTGCTGTTATTACTGTTGTTGCTGTGTTACTGGGTCTTCATCCGCCATGGGTAAATAGCTAGGATGGCCATGTATCTTCTTTTACAGAGGGCAGGCCTCTATTTGAAGGGCTGTCACAGGTCTGTCCTCTCTTTGAAGTCATCCTCTGTTTGAAGGGCTGTCCTGTCCAATTCCAATTTAACGATAAAGAACCATAAGCACTGTTGCCCATCAACAGTTAGCACCTGGACAGCAGACCAAACAGACAGGCACGCAGGTCACCTGATCACAGCCTTCCACACTATGGCGAGATGTACTGTATTTCTATTTAAACTAATATAATTATTTCTAAATTTTAATTCATACTTATAAATTAGCACATGCCAGTTTTATGCAAATTGCTGCCTTCTCTTTTTGGTGGTACATTTCCTCTTTTTTGGTGATTCATAAGTGGCCACCCTATAAAATAGCTGCCCAGCAGTGTGTTTTCAACACACTGGATAAAGATTAGTGTCCAAATGGGGCATGGCTTCTGTTCACTTGTGCAGGGACAATATCAATGGCTTCCAGCTTTTAGAACGCTTGGCAGTGGTGGCTTTGTGCCTACATACGTGTGTAACATGTTCATGTATTGGGTTGCAACAACCTGCTTCTCTGGAATTCCCTTCCAAGGGAAGCCTTTCTCTTCTCTCTGATGGCTTTCTGTTGCTATTCAAGACTCTGCATCCCAGATCCCAGTGCCAAAGAGAGAGCCTTCCACTAGCAAAGCCTGGAGCAGTTGGACAAGCTCATAAGGGACCTCTTCTGGCAGGCTTTTGGCTTGCTGGGTTGTTCCCCCTTTCTTTCTTTCTTTCTTTCTTTCTTTCTAACTTCCTGAAATGTCATTTGTTTTGTCTTACCTGCCAGCATTTCCCCTTCTTTTTTCCTTGTGGATTTTTAAAATGTTTTTTTTTATTGTTTTTAATGTGTTTTGTACATTGAAAGCCACCTTGAACATTTTTTAATGGAAAGGTGGGACAAAAATATTTAAATGAATCAATAAATCCAAGGATCCAAGTCCATGCCAGTATCCCTATCCAGAAAGGCAAACAGAGGCTAGGCAGACCAATCAGGAATGATTGAGAAATAGCAGGAATGCAGGAAAGGAACAAGTCAAACTGTAATTCTAGGAACAGTATGCAAACGTGCTCATTGCAGAGATAAAGTCTGGAGGAAAGAAAAGGAAGCGTGTAGGGGGGAAAGGAGTCAAAGTTAGCTAACTGGTGTAAAGGGGAGTGCATACTGGAATTCATCATGTCTAAGATCTTATTTCCTGATATTTCATGCTACTTACATTAGGTATTTTTACCCTAGGACTGAAAAGTCTACGGTTCAAATTACATTTTATATCATATATTTATGTATGTACAGCATTTTTACCCCACTCTTCAGCCAAAAAAGACTCCCAGAGTGGCTTACACGGATTAATATTAGACAGTGCCTGCCCTCAGGCTTACAATCTAAAAGACACAACACAAAGGGAAAAGGGATTGGGAGGGAGGAGGAAGGAAGCAAAACAGGCACCAGTTCTTAGTTATCACTAACTAAGATAACTATAGAGTTATCACTCTATAACATATACCTCATCATAGCCTCTGCTGCCTTGCATCTTGATAGACTAGTATGGTGGTAATTTACCCTTATTTATTATACTCTCTGTGTTGGCTTTTGTTGGTTTAATTTCAGATGCAAATCCAAGGGACAAAATGGACCAAAGTCTCATGTGTCTCATTGTCACGTAGGCTGTTCAAGTGTCCTACTTTACAGAGGACAGTCCTCTATTTTGGAGAGTTGACAGAGGACAGTCCTTTATTTGAAGGTGCCCTCTGTTTGAAGAGGTGTCCAGTCTAAGTCTGGTTTAAAGTCAAGGAACCACAAAAGGAGGGAGAGCAGGAGCCTTGAAGTTGCCCGTCAAGAGTAGCACCTGGACAGCAGACTGAGCAGGCACACAGGCCACCGAGTCAGTCTTCTCCACTGTGCTGAGATGTATTGTACTTTTATTTAAATTATAGTTATTATTTATAAATTTGCACCTATATACATACATACATATTTGCATATGCAAATGTTATGCAAATTGTTATCATCTTTTCTCCTCTTTTGGGGGGATGCATATAAGTGGACATCCTATTTACAGGTGCAACAGTAAATTTCCTCTATATGCCTCTTGATTAGTCCTCATGTAATGAAATGTATAAAAGTGCTTACCGCATGAAGTTCCACTATCATATTCTGAACATCCATACTTCCTCCAGCATGGAGAGGAGTCTCAAAGACTCATATATGGACATGGGCATAAAGCAATAAATACTTCTGTGTACAGTTAAAGAGAAAGGGAGAGCCATTTTGGGGATATCTTACTGGCCAGCGTGATGTGTGCTCTGGCTCTAATGAACCCACTCTCACTTATCATGGCATCCTGTTTAGTGACACAGTGTTGTTGGAAATAAGAAAATGTTGCCCTCTCTTGAATATGCCATTTGAAGCAACTCTTTCATATTGTAACTATATTCTACATGAACACGGAACATGGTTTTAATTCCAGGGTTCTGTTCAGAATATCCTTTTAGAAATTAAACCAGTGAGTATCTTGATTTATGAAGGATCTCATAAAAGTCTTTAAACCCATCTTTTATCTTTATGGCATGATTACCACAGGAGACAATGAAAGCAGCTCAGCCCCAATCTGAGGCCATTCTGCTGATCTTTTGCATTAGATGTCAAAATGATGTTCGGGTGTTCCCAGACCAAGCCCTATTAACACATGCAATTTTTGCACATAAGCTCTCTGTGCTGTTCTGAATAGATTTGCTAATGAGGATTTGATGGAAAAAAACACCTTATCACTTCTCCCTTGAGCAGAACAAAGTGCTTGGAATGAAAGAGGAATATAATGGGAAACATAATTATCATTCACAGCATAATGGAGATTAGATTCTTCATCTGGTAACTCTGCATCAACCATACTATTATATTTACAGAGCATAGGGTGGCCACTTTTTAATGGTATGGGTCCTAAGCCATTAACAGCTACAAGACAAAAATTCATCAAACAAGAGCTTTTTCTGGCAATAATGCAGTGATGTGAAAAGCTTTGCCTGTTTAATTTCTGCCTGTGGTACAGTTATTAAAACACGAGAGCCTTTCAAAATAATAAAGATGGCAAACCAAAGTGGATGCAGCTTCAATTTGTCTTATTTTGGGGGATGCTGCTGTTTGAAAATTAAATTTTATGTCACCTTAATTTATTGGCTGATCAGAGGTTAAAATATAATCATTTTCCCTCCCCCCCAAATGACATGTCTAGTGATTTGATAGGTTCACACTGAGAGGAGAGACATGTGGGTAGACTATTATATTGCAAAGTGTTTGAATTAGTCACTTTCTACATGATTCTGGAGGAGTTTAACTATGCCAATCTAACCCTTATTTTCTCTCCCCCCCCCCCCCGTGTGTGTATGTTCCCCCCCTCTCTTTAGTTCCCAATGGCACAGTTAACTCACCCTCAAGTAGCATGGGAGTGATTCACACAAAAATTACCTTCTACTACCTATGGGCAATTAGATAATACTCTAATTAATTGATTGGAGTCTTTCTTGGATTGCTTTTTTCACTCTACCTTTGATGTGCTAATATCCAGGTCTTCCCATTCTGTTCTACCATCCCAAGTTTCATTTTCACTTATGCTTTTTTGCTCACACACTTCTTACTATTGCCCTTTCTATTACTATCTTCCTTTCCCTTCGCTGTCTCTTCCACGGGACAGGGATTTTTCTTTGTTCCTTGTGTTATTCTGTAAATCATCATATACATTAATGGAAGTATGTAACTAATACATAACAGTAATTTTGCTGGGCTTGAAACACATATGCTTGAATAGGAAAATGTATCACTGTAATCTACTTTAGCCATAATCCCAGAGAATAGTGTAACTACCTCATTTTAGGAGTTATGTTTCTTGAGCAGCAGACCTATGTGGCATATGTAATATGATTAAGCGGTCTACTGATTTAATAATAATAAAAAAAGAGTAAAAACCAAGGAAATTTAGATGTCCCCTTGGGGGACACCTAAAATAGCTCTTTGCTATGTGTGCAAAGATTAGCTTCCTCCACTAAGATGAATGGCGAAGCTGTTCCAATGATAGCTTTATGTACACAATGGAGACCTGTGCTCAGTACCGATGGCAAGATAAGGACTTTTAACATTTATTATTCTGCAAAGCAGATTCACATTTATTCTGCTGTGGACAAAATGAGAGTAGAAATCCCCAGATAACCAAGTAGTGCACTGTTTTCCTGTGAAACTGCTTTCCTGTGTGTGTGTGTGTGTGTGTGTGTGTGTGTGGAATCAATAGCTAATGAAAAATATTCTAAGGATGTGAATCTTTTGACATTATATTGCTATAGCCTTTGGGAAGCCTTTCAGCCAGTATCCTGTTTTTGCATAACAGCCATTATAGATTAGGATCTATTTTTGCATGTCATATACAATACATATTTTGCAAGTGTTCTAGTTTAGCAAATGCATTTCCCCATAAAACAAAGCTATGTTAATCAGTGGCAAATATCAACAAAAAAGAATGTTAAAGTCTGTAAATGTAACAGCTGGGAGAATAGTAATGTTATTCAGTCTTTGATTCCTAATGTGTTTCATTTTAATTTAGACCCGCATGAATTAAAATTTTGTATCACAAGCAAAATGTAATTACCAGGATAGCATAGATGCCATTTATCACACTATACATTGCATGCAATTTTTAATATTTAATTTAATTGCACTTAAAAGATGATAAACGAAAATGCCTAAAAAGAAGAGAAAACTAAGATAATAGGCATTTGTGATTAATTGATCAAAGAGAACTGAAGTATTGCCTGCCCATACTTTTCTGGCTGAAGTCCATGGAAGTGAGGATAGCGAGGGAGCAATCTGTCAATTTCGATTTCTCTCAGTTTCTTATTTTTACAATCTTAAATTTGTTTCATCTCAAACTTTAAGAATTTCTCCATTCTTAAATTCTGTTCATCCCAAGTGTTGAGAATTAAAAAAAAAATTAAAAAAAAATTGCATGGAAATTAGTGATGCCACCAAATTTTGTAATTAGTCAGCTCATTGGTCAAAACTCATGTATTTGTAATGCTCACCTTTGTTGTGAGCCTGGATCACAGTCTTACAAATTCATTGTTAATTTCAGAATAGATTGCAAGCTTTGGAGCATGTGCAGTCTGTATGTAAACTATGGGATTTCTGCACATGCACTAAATTGGTTGGTTTAACTCTTTTCTTTCTGGCAGAAATGTGATAGTGTCACTTTAGCCCTTTAGGCATTTGAACTCTTTCCACAAACCAATCATGTTTAAAGAAATAGCCACATAGGTTGTAGACTCTTCCATATACCAATCAATATATTTCTCCATATTATACTGATCAGCAATAGCAAGTAAACATTACATAGAAAGGCCATGTAGAAACAACCAATCAGGAAGGGCTATATAACATGGTGATGCATAACATGATGGACACATTATGTGATTCCAAACTACAGCTCCCCAAAGATGCAGTTTGATATAGCACATGCACAAAACTTATATACACAGAATGAGATCTTGAATTAAAGGAGAACTCCTGTCTGAGATTAGGTGGATGAATGCATTACTTTCTGTGGAAATAATGAATTAATTTGGGATAAGTTCACCCTTCACTAATAAAAATTCACAAGCTTTTTTTGTGCACATTTCTCTTAATACATGCATTTTGCCCAATATACAGATTTTTGCAAGCAACTTTCCTAATATAATGCATTCTTTTAATATTATTTACTTTGTATACAAATGTCCCCCCACTGGGTTTTTTGAACATTGCTATTTCTGATGTCAGATTTGTGCCCATTTATTATTTTGGGTACAGACTGTTTGTCCTAGGTAGAATTGCATTGCTGGCATCACATTGGAAGATGAGCAAGTGTTTGAACACCTGATGTTGATGGCACTATTTAGTCCTGTAATACTGTTGCCAGAGTAGATAAGGGAACAGAGTTGGCATCTGAGTCTGCCACATACTTTGGTTCCTGTGTGTCTGTATAACTGTGATGTGGTTTGTTGTTCCTGGTGAATAGATGTTTTTAGGTTGGGTGTTGGTGAGTGAGTACAGACCTAGCATCCAAGCCCTGTGAGAGGGAAGTTTAATTGTCCAGGATGGGCTGTAGATCATTGACGATAAGTTTGAGTACCTTTAGATACATTGATGACATCTTATTATATGGCCTCTGGCCTCATGGACAGGAGGCCCTAGCTAAGTTCCACCAGGACTTCAATAACTATCATCCCACCATGAACCTGAGCCCAGACTAGTCCACAGAGTCTGCATAGTCCAGTCCACTTGGGAGGGGTTTTCTTAAAAGATGATAAATCTTTTAAATAAATGAGCAAACAAACAAACAAACAAACAAACAAACAGGTTCACTTTCTGGATACTACTGTGCAATTACATAATGAACATGCAAGCACCACCTTATATCAGAAACCTACAGACTGCTGCACATAGTTATATGACTCCAACTTCCACCCAGCACACACCACAAAATCCATTGTCTATCTATAGTCAAGCTCTGTGATGCAACTGTGTATGTTCAGACTCATCAGACAGAGACTCAAAGCTTAAGGAATTAAATCTCAGGCTACATACCCACCCAACAAAGTGAAAAAAACAACGGATCAACAGGACCAGTCTGGAATAATCTACAGGGCAGAGCCCAAAGAGAAAACAACAGAACATCACATTGTCACCTACAGTTTCCAGCTAAGACCACTTGCAAGGGCAAGTTGTTATAATGCCTTTGGTCACAATCTACCATGAAGTTCTCTTCCACAAGCTCTGTTGATGGTGCTATTTTGCAGGTCCCATTCTTTTTACTTGGACAATATGTTTATAGATAGAGCCAGTTGCTCTTCTAAGGAAAGAATGAAAAAAAGTTTTGTAATTTTTGCAACATTAGTGGGGAAATAGTGTTGTTACTGAATCAGGAGTTTTGTGAATTTTGGTGATATACAGTTCATAAATAATTTTGCAGAACTGCTAGTTAAAGGACAAAATCTAAACATTTAATAAAGAAACAACAATGATTGGACACCACAAATCCAAATAAGAAAAAGCATCAGAGATTTAGGTGCAAAATTCATTAGAAAGCAAAATGCCATTGTATGTGAAACTTCAAGAGAAATACTAATAAATCACTGACAAAATGTACATAACTTCAAAGTGGAAAAATGGAGATGTGGAAACTGCAGACATTGGGTGCATTCACATGTCACGACAACCCACTCTGGCAATAAGCCACAATGGATTGGTTGTTGTGTGAACAACCAATGGTGCACCCAACAGACATTTGGGCTCACCGAGGGGTTATTTGCCCCCTCCCTCCCTCCCTCTCAGCCTCCCATGGGTGTCCCAGGGGACCCTGTGGCAGGATCAAGTTGTCTGCACTCTTCCGCTGCAATGACAAGCCCTTTTGCACTTGCCATGGCTTTTTTGTCCCTTTGACCCTTCCCCCCCTTTCAGACATCTCTGATTTGACAGCTAGTGACAGCCCCTTCAAAGTGCCCAAGCAGCACATTGGAGGGGCTGCCACTGGTTTGCATATGGCCCTTTGAAAAAAAACATGGGGAGTGCTGTAAAAAAAAACCTTTTAAAAGGATCCAAAGTTTTGGCAGCTAACTGTCAAAACTGACAGCTCCCACAAAAGGGGGGTTGCTCGCACTTTTCCACTTTCCTGAATACCTAGAATCTCAGGAAAGGGTGGAAAAGTGAGAGGACCCTCAGAGAAGCCTGGTCCAAAAAACCAAAACCAAAACTCCTTGAGGATCTTACTGCAAAAGGGGTGATCTAGCGACCACCCCTTTTCCATGAGCAAAGATCACTCACAGCTTTGGTTTCTCTTGACAGCTCATCTTTTGACAGCTGTCAAGACAAACCAAAGTGAAAAATAAAGCTCTTGGCAACCTTTCTGGGTCAATGCCCATGAGAGGTGCCTCCTGCACTTTTATAGCAGACACCCCCTGGACATTGGCGAGGCATGCCTTTTTGGACTGCAAAAGTGCACAAGTGCATACTTGTGTAAGTCTGACTCAAAAATAACAATACAAATATGAATAAATTGCACACATTTGAGCACTTTTTAAAAGGGGTGATTTATTTGTTACATTTATGTCCCACCTTTCCTGCAAGGAGCCCAAGGCAACGTACATGATCTTTCTCCTCTTCTCCATTTTATCCTCACCACAACCCTCTGAAGTAGGTTAGGCTGAGTACATGATTGGTGCAAAGTCACCCAGTGAGCTTTATCGATAAGTGGGAACTAGAACCCAGATCTCCCTAGTTCCAGCCCAACACTCTAACCACTACGCCACACTGACTCTGTCCCATTTCTGCCTTAATCTGCTATTTAAAAAAAAATGCATGAAAATTTGTATTTAAATATGATTTCTAAATGTATATTTTTCAAAATACACATTCCTGAATGTATTTTCTTTCAAAATATTTACTTTAAAAATGTATTTGGATTTATTATTATTCTTTTTAGCTGAGTACTGCAGTGGAACATCCAGGAAGTGTGAAAGTGAGCACATAACTATGTTCCCAGCCAAATTTTACTCCAGGGGGTGCAGATCAGGCTAGTTCATATCAGAACTTGTAAATATAATTGAATTCTTCAAGGCTTCCTAGCCAGGGCATGCCATGTAGTTCCTTCCTATTACCTGCTTGCCTCATTGCTGCTAGGCTAGATAGACATAGGTTGACTATTCCACATGGAATTATCAGGGAACATAACACTAACAGTGCAATCCTAGGCATGTCTACTCAGAAGTCAGTCCCACTGACTTCAGTGGACTTACTTCCAGGTAAGGGTGTATATAGGATTGCTCCGCTAGCCTGATGTTCTTGAATAGGGATGAGGCATTTGGCAATGTAGGCATTCCCACTTCCGAATGACTCATTCTTTTCTTTATCCCTAGGAAAAGACTGGTTTGGCTATGCATATTTGCATTTTCAAGTTACTCTTCCACCTATGTGGAGCTGATTCTAGGGAGCAAGAAGCTATGCTCATGAGCACAGCAGTGGTGTGACAGGTAACATCAAAGGTGACAATGACAGATGTAGGTAATCTAAAAGCACATTGTCCCCAAATTCATGAACTCTTGGTGTAATACTGTCTGCATTGCTTATTTCAGGAATCCTCAGCAGGTAATTCACAATCACAACATTTCTGGTTTAACTGTGGATCAAGATCACTGGAGGTGGTCACTGCATTTCAGTATCTGGGCATGTTGATAAGGATGCCTCTTCTATGGGAGGAAAAAGATACATGCAAAGTAAAAAGTACATCAACCTTCACTGGCTATGGAAACATTTGTGGAATCCTGCTGTCATTCTAAAGCTGCCCGCCCCCCCCGTGAAAAGTATTTGCCAAAAAAGAAAAATCCTTAACATACATTTTGGAATTTCAGTGAGTTGGAACAGATTATATATATTTGTTGGTTTATGACAGCTTTGTGACCCACTTAAGTCTTTAACCTTTTCCTTCCATTATTACAACTGGTTGGTGGGTTTTTTTTTTACTATTAACTTTAAAAAAAGGGCAGGGAATTTATATTGGAAGGCACACGAAGGAGAGAAATGATAAATCAGAACCTTTCTTGTATTGATAGAACTTTGAGCATCTTCCAAGAAATGTCTTCATCTTGTTTTATTGTTTGGGATGAATGATCGATTGTTAAATAAAAGAAAATAATATTATCTCAGTATTCAAAAAATATATATCTCCACATCAATAATAAATTAAAACAGTAGTTGCATGCATTCTGGAAGCTCTTATTCTGCTTTATGAGTATTGGTTACTGATCTTATCAATAATAAGCAGCCTAATAACCTTTTCAGAATTCTGCGAGCATTACCAGAATGGGTTTCTAAAAACAGCTGGATAATCAGAATTGTGCCATTCATTTTACTGGGGCTTAATTGATTAGGTTGGTGATGGGAACCCAAATCTCACAGATGCCATCATAACTCAGCCAGAAGCAGGAGAGATGTACTGATTGATAACAAATATGAAAGAAAAATATCCAAAGGTTCTGTAAATGATTATTTTTTAGATTTGATGCAACTATTTCATGCCTTTTCAACTCAATGGAAGATCTTTTCTTTCCTTGCAAAAGGAAAAATACCTTTGAAACTATTTGAGCCAGCTTGTTACAAAAATCCATATAAAGAAACAAACAAAAAGACTCTCAAGAGCAGAATGGACAACACATATGATAAAAACTTACTATTTACTTTTTAATTAGTTACTTTAACAGTAGGAAAATAAAAAGCCTTTTTTTCAGTATGCCAAAGGAAAGTATATAGAAAGTTGTCATAGTAACAGGCAGCACTGCTGTGCTTAAGAGAGTGATGTATTGATGAAACAAAGACATGCCATTTGTAAAAGGAAGATTCAAGCACATGATATGGCATTGTTCATACATTGCATTTAATGCATGCACCAACTTCCATCAGGCAACCGGTTCCACAAGGTGGTTTGGGAATTACACTTGGATCCATTTTAGTTCTTCATATATTTCCACAGTTCTTAAACTTTTCCAAAATATGTAAAATTATTTCCCCTCTTGTACAGGAAAAACCCTAACCCAGTGCTGGTAGTGAGAAAACTGTTTGTTTGTTATGTTTGTATCCTTCTTTTCTTCCTTGTACAACTTGAAGTATAAGCTGGTGGGATCTGTGCTAGCAGTGACTGACCAAGAAAGAGATCTTGGGGTTGTGGTGGACAGTGTGATGAAAGTGTCAAACCAGTGTGTGGTGGCTGTGAAAAAGGCAAATTCCATGTTAGGTATATTTAGGAAAGGAATTGAAAATAAAGCTGCCAGTATCATACTCCCCTTATACAAATCCATGGTGTGACCATACTTGGAATACTGTGTACAGTTCTGGTCACCACACCTAAAAAAGGATATTGTAGAGCTAGAGAAAGTGCAGAAAAGGGCAACTAAAATGATCAAGGGGCTGGAGCAACTCCCCTAGGAAGAAAAGTTACAACAGATGGGATTGTTTAGCTTAGAAAAATGATGAGTGAGGGGAGACATGATAGAGGTGTACAAAATTATGCATGGTGTTGGGAAAGTGGATAGGGAGACATGTTTTCCCGTCTCATAATGCTAGAACCTGGGATCATGCCATGCAGCTGATTGGAGGGAGATTCAGGACAGAAATAAGGAAGTACTTCTTCACACAGTGCATAGTTTAAATATGGAATTCACTTCCACAAGATGTAGTGATGGCCACCAATTTGGATGGCTTTAAAAGGGGATTGGACAAATTCATGGAGGAGGAGGCTATCAATGGCTACTACTCCTGATGTTTATATGCTACCTCCAGCATCAGAGGCAGTATGTCTATGTACAACAGTTGCTGGGAAACATGGGTAGGAGGATGCTGTTGCACTCATCTCCTGTTTGTGGATTTCCCATGGGCACCTGTCTGGCCACTGTGTGAACAGGATGGTGGACTAGATGGACCTTTGGTCTGATCCTACATGGTTCTTCTTATTTATTTATTATATTCATATCCTGCCTTTTTTCCTTCAAGGAACCCAAGGCAACTTACATGTCCTCCTCCTCCTCTCCATTTTATCCTCACAACAACCCTGTGAGGTAGGCTAGGCTAAAACTCAGTGACTGGCCCAAAGTGAGCTTCATGGCCAAGTGGGAACTAGAACCTGGATCTCCAGAGTCCCAGTCCAGCACTCTAACCACTATGTCACACTGGCTGTCAGTGTGGCATATGTTTTTATGCCCCCTTCTAGCATGAGCTGATGGAAAAGTTGCCCTTACTTGCCCTATACAAAGAGGAAAGACAAAGTCCTCATATTACAAAATATAGTTGTTGGTACAGATTAGTGTGGACCTGCAAAACATGGGTTTTGATATTAGGAAATATGGATATGCAATTTGGTAGCAGAGCCCAAATAAGTTCACAGTAATTCTGTCATGATGATTTTGCAGCAAAGAAAGAAGAAGATTGGTACATGAATGCTAAAACTCCACAGCAGCACTTTCAATAAAAACATTTCCTAGCGCTGGTTTTGGTATAACAATCAGCGTGGGCCAGAGGTTCCAGGTGTATGAGTACCTATCCCAATGGGCCATGCTATGTAGGCCAATGGTCACTTTATTTGTACTGGTTCTATATTGCCGATGCTCTGCTGTGCCTAAATTTTCATATCCTTCCTTCGACATCATTAATCTCTTTTCTCATGCTTTGGATATTAGTCTCACTCCCAGAAAGAACATTAACTACCACACTGGTGTAATATTTACTCCTAGCACCAGCAAGATAGTTTTTAATATTTTCTGCAAAGATTAAACCATTCAGTTAGAGCACTTGCCTCTCGCTGCTTAATAAAGGATGTTATTTATCTCTGCACTGCAGTATAGAAGTATTTCCTTTCTCACAATGCACCTTCCACCTGGGTAATCTTAAATTCCCACATAATGGAGACAATGATAGCAGCCACAAAATAAGAACGGTAGAGGCAGAATGTCAGTCCAGAAGGCATTGTATCTATTCAGGGAGGATGCATTTTGATTATTATAGTTCTTCAATCCCAGTGGAAACTCATTATGTCCAGTTAGTTTTTCTGTAGACCAGGTTTGGGTTTTGTTTCTCTGTTTGTTTGTTTTGCATTAAATAAAGGACCGCAGCAAACTACAAAAGAGAGGATTATATTTCACAATGAGTAAATGTAAAAGAGGAAAGCTGGAAAGTCTGTGGTGTTGTAAGCTACCCTGCATTTAAGAACACAAGACTCTAAGGAGAAAGAACTGGGCATGTTTAGCCTTCAGAAGAGGAGACTGAGGGGAGATATGATAGCACTCTTCCAGTACTTGAAGGGTTGTAACACAGAGGAGGTCCAGGATCTCTTCTTGATCATCCCAGTTTGCAGGACACTGAATAATGGGCTCAAGTTACAGGAACCCAGATTCCACCTAAACATCAGGAAAAATTTCCTGACTGTCAGAGCAATAACAGAATGGAACCAACTACCTAGGGAGGTGGTGGGCTCTCCCACTCTGGAGGCATTCCAAGGTGCAGCTGGACAACCATCTGTCAGGGATGCTTTGACCTGGATTCCTGCATTGAGCAGGGGTTGGACTCAATGGCCTTGTAGGCCCCTTCCAACTCTACTTTTCTATGATTCTATGAGATGAACTTGTGTCAGGCAAGATGTGGCTGTGTCCAATCATTTCAGCATTTTAAAGAGGTCTCTGATATCAAATAAGCATGTTAAACAATTTACAGGGAAATAAGGAAGTTTAATTTTCAGAATCTGCTTTTCCTTTTCTTCAAGTTAATTGTCTCATCTGATTCTCCTTCTATTTGCCTTCCTTCCTTATTGTATTGATTATATAAGCAATGGGTCTACTCCAAGTCTGATTAAGTCTGAATCCAACCCAATGGATGTTGGCCATTAACTTCCATTGAAAGAAGATCACATCCTTCCTGAACGCCAAAGAAAAGCTTCCTGACTTGAAAACTTTGTAAGCCATTAACATTTTCACTTTAAATGAGATCGCACAGCAATATGGTGAACCGTGCTATTAGAATTAATAACAGAAAAATAACAGGTACAAAATAAATCTTTTCCATGTACTCTGTGATAGTTCTGTTGTTTAATCTTTCTGTTTGCTTCTTAATGCATATGGAAATACATTGAGGCAAATTGTTCAACATAATGACAGACTACAGAGACTGATCACCTAATAGGTCATGGAAACTGAGATAAATAGAGATATTGATAATTTGGAAATATAAAACTGCAGTTTTCAGCATTTTTTTTAAAAAAAATCATGACTGCCAGCCAAAACCTTACCTATCCGGAGCAAGCTCATTTTATGGACTCATTCTGCATCCCTGAGGCTGTATAAATACATGATAACACATTTGTGGTTAAAAGGTACATTAGGTGCTATATGATTAAAAAAACAAAACAAAAAAGTCCTCAAGTGCTTCCCCCCCCACACTATTGATAGTCAAGGTTTTCAAAGAAGGTTGATCCAAACATTATTATTGTTTTAGACGTGGACCTAACTTTTTCAATGTTATGCTTAGAAACATAACTGTGCTGTTTGATTTGGGGGTTCTCCTTGCATGCAAGTAGGTAGGCTTATGTGCATGTAGTCTCTGCTGGATTGGGAATTGCATTTGTAAATGGGTCCTGTGTGTAGTATCCCCTCCAATCCACCAGCTGGTGCTGTACTCAATCCTTTCGACAATTTTAAGGGATGAGTCTGGAGAGCTGGATCAGTCTCCCCTCCTGCTCCCTCTTTCCTGCCAAATAGCTGACTGGCAGGATTTTAACGCTGCTGGAAGTGTCATACAGTATGTGCTCCATAGCTGTTTCCAGCTGTTTCATACATGCCCCTTTGAGTCAGGGTGAATATATGGATGAGACAAAAACTCTATTCAGACATTCTCTTCTTTGGGTAGATCAGACACTTGAGGTGGGAGAGTGCTCCAGCCTGGCCTCTCGTCACACCTATCATCCTCTACTTGCAGAGGGAGCCATCTGAAGTGCAGAGTGTCCTGTATCTCTGGAAGCTCTCTACAGTCTACACAAGCCAGAATGCTGGAAAATCAGTGTTCTGGCTCACATGGAGCACCTCCACAGATGCAGGAGGATCTCCTCTTCAGACGTCACCCTCCACTAGTAGAAGGCAACAGCAACTCATCAGGAGGGGGCAGGGCTGGAACTCTGTCCCTCCTTGCATGTTTGATCTACCCAGGTAAGAGAATGCCTGAATAGGGCTAAACATGTTTGGAGATGTGTGTCATGCAGGCACACTGATCAGAGAGCCAGGACTGGATGCAGCATGCTGTAGGTATATACTTGGAGGATGCCATTTAATGTAAAAATGGCCCTGAGACAGTGGTGCCCATCTCTTTGAATTTAACTGCAGCAGGAATACATGGGAAACTGCAGGGCCGGCTCTACTATTAGGCAGAGGCAGCCGACCCAGGCAGAAGATGCTGGGAGATTAGGGTGGCTGGTTCTGCATTGCCAAAAAAGAGGAAATGCATCACCGCAAAAGAGGATAAGAACTACTATTATGACAAGCGAGGACACATAATTTGTATGTGCTAGATTATATGTATAGATGCAAATTTAGAAATAATAAGTATAATTTAAATAGAAATACAATAGATGTCACCATACTGTGACCAGGTGACCTGTGTGCCTGCTTAGTCTGCTGTCCAGACGCTAACTGTGGGTGGGCAACTTCAAGGCCCCTGATGGATTTCCTTTCAAACAATTTATAAATCTTTAAACTGGACCGGACAGCCATTCTCATAGAGGATGCCCTCAAACAGAGGACTGTAAAGTAGGACACATGGCCACTCTATAGGGCATGGGAAGCAACAGCGAGGTGTTGGAGGACATAGCTGTCTGTGTCTGCAGGCTGTCCTGTGCTCCCTAAACTAGCCTGTTGTCCTCAGGTGTGGTGGGGAATTTCCATTATTGGTGTTGAGGTAAAATTCAACTGCCAGTCCACTTGGCTTGTCGAATGGAGGATGGTGTGCCATCGTGCCCTTTGCCTCAGGCAGCAAAATATATTGTGCTGGCCCTGAGATAGTGGCTGCTCTCAGATCTTCAGCTTTCCCTCTCTGAATATCCTCAGAACCTCTCCCTCAATCTTCTAAAGACCCCCAAATAACAACAACAAATTCTGCTCCCAGAATCTCCTTAGCGATTACCCTTAAGTCCTTTATTGTGTAATTTTTCAATTGTTGTAAACCACCCAGAGAGCTTCAGCTATTGGGCGGTATAGAAATGGAATAAATAATAATAATAATAATAATAATATGAAGAAGAAGAAGAAGAAGAAGAAGAAGAAGAAGAAGAAGAAGAAGAAGAAGAAGAAGAAGAAGAAGAAGAAGAAGAAGAAGAAAGGTCTGAAGTGCTGTACTTCAAGCATCCTGCAGGGACCTACACACTTCACAGGGTTACACCTGGAAGGGAGGTTGGTATTATTAAACCTGTATTCCATATTGGGGGGCAGGGCAGAGGAGGACTGATGCTGAGAGACAGTGGTAACCCTAAGACCTGCTGGTGAGCTTACCTGGGGACTAGGTTCTTGACAGTGGTGCAAGTAATGATTTAGGATCTTGGAGTTAGACCGACAGTGTCAGACTGACACATTTTTTCTGGTCCTTGGAAAAAGAGCAGGATATACAGGTTTCTGCCCTGTCTTCATTGCCAGCTGCCCAGCCCAATCAAACTACAGTGAGCATTAAACTCCCATTTGTGATAAATATTTCAGCATCTGCATCCACAACTAATTCCTTGCTCTTTTGAAATTTCAACAGAAATCCAGTCTTTGTCACAGCTGGAAAATCTTTTGAAGCACAATATTTTCCCCCAAAGAGATTATTTTACAGTGTTCAAAATAAATACATATTCAACGTATTTTGGTCTCTGCATGCCCAAGGCTTAGTTTTGTGTTAGTTACAATTACGGTAGGTTTTCTGTTAACACAGATAAAAAATATTCGTTACCACTTTTGCTGTTTCAGCAGAAAAGTGTGCCACCAGTCAACTACTTTCCTTCTTTCCCCTTTAAAATAAAGCCATGTCTATCCTTTAAAATACATGGTGAAAATTATTATTTTTTTCAGTATGATGTTCAAAATTGCTGAATTTTCCTGTTCCTTGCATTATCACTAATGCCATATTCATATGTTCATTTGGATACAAATGAACATAGAGGGGGCCAATTGATGTCACACTTGCTGGTGCTTCCTACCTCAGTGGGTTGAAGTGTACCATTTGCATATGTGTGAATGCAAGTAGGCTGCTGTATGCATGATCTGGGACTTTGTAAAGTGGTGAGTCCTGTATCACAGATTTTGGCATCAATGGGATGATGGTGTTCTTATGAATGAGCTTTCGGTGCACACACTCTTCCCCTCTCTTCTGGCACAGCTAAAATGATGAGATTGGAAACATTTGCTTCTGCTTTTAAACTAAGCAGAGTGCCTTGTTATGTCCAAACTTGGGGGAACACTGGTTAGTTTAAACTACAATTATTTCAAACAAGTCAGAATCAAACCATGGTTTATGATCCTGGCTTGTTCATTCACCATCGTTTATAACTAACCAGTGTGTCCTAAGCTTGGATGTAACAGGAAACACTGGTTAGCTTAAAACCAGAGGTGGATGCTTCTGATCCCCTAATGATCATGACAGATGAGGAGAGGAGAGGAGAGGAGAGGGGGCAGTGTGCGAGTGCAAGGCTTGTTCACATAATATTAATCTATAATTTCGCATTATGTCCAAACTGACCCAATGGCATGCATAGCCAGCCTTCAGTAATGTACTATTAAACTGCATTGCCTTTTCATGTTAACAAAAACAGGGTTAATGAATATCAAGGAAAACACTGTCAATACTGATTCTTCTTCTGTATGTTCCATTTATAAAGACAGAAGTGTGGATGGTACAGAAGAAAGAAATTATCTGTGAAGATCAGAGCATCCTGAGGCGTCAGAAGCTGAAACATTAGACTTTTGTTGTTGGTAGTTCTTTTGTATAGCATAGTGAGTTAGTAGATATTATTTGCTTGAGGCTATACATAGATCATGTTTCTTCACAAAGCCGCTTGGCAAGACTGCTCAAGCTGTGGTGCTGTTAAATATATATCGCAAATGCCTTGACAAATTAAGCAATTAATTACAATTTGTTTCCATAGGAGAGGCAATTTCATGTTGCTCTTTCCTTTCTGGTAGATTAGCTTTGATAGCTGTGGATTTTGAAGTTCTTTCCAAGCCATTAGGGACAATTATAGCACAATCCTATGCATGTCTCCTCAGAAGTAAGTCCCATTGATTTCAGCTAGGCTTACTCCCAGGTAAGTGTGCATAGGATTACAGCCTTACTGACTGTTGGAGAAACAGATCTTACAGCATCTTCCTTTTACTGTACTTAAAGCATATTGCTGCAAAAATTAAAGTGTAAGAGGCCAGTTTCATAAGAGACATTTAAATAGTTTCATTTAAAAAAAACAAAAAACTTCTCACATCTGCACAATATCACATTAACCCACACTTTACATGTTCAGAGAAGGTTTTGCACCCCTTAAAATACCACATTCATCATTTTGTAGTGTGGGAAAGGCCACAACTCTAAGCAGAGAGTTATTTTTCTCTATGACAATGATTAGCAACAGAGGATGAGAATTCGTGTACGTTCATGGGTCAAGAAAAATGTGACATTCTCAAGATCACTGAAATTTAGAACTGACATTTCTAAGAACTGCCATTCAAATTTTAAAAAATGGCAATTTACTGTGTTACTCGCTTTAATAATTATGTTGCTAATGTTTGAAAAATATGTAAGAGGCAAAAAAAAGTTTTAAATATTACGAGTAAGTGATATTCAATACACTTAATGTTCAATACACTTTTTGTTTGCCTAATTCACAATTTCCTACATAGATATTGCTTTCATTAGGAAACAAAACAAAATCACATGTACTCCATAGGTCTGCTCAGACTTTCTCCTGCATACAGCAAATGCATGGAGGAGGGAACAAGATTGCACCACCAGTCCCAACCTGATGCTGCTTTGACCTCTGGCGGGCCACACCACTAGTGGCTGTGCATTTGTTGTTAGGGTACAGATGGCCAATCAGGGTACAGAAATCCAGTCAGGGTTCCTGCTTGCATTTACCCCCAATTGTTGTTCCTATTAGTTTATTGCTCTGTTTGTCACAGCCCTATTTTTATATGTCTCATTTTCTATCAATTAGCCTAGTATTAGATACCATACATGTAACTAGGAAATTATGAACCTGTGATCTTCTGAATAGCAAGCCATTGTTCAAGAAAAGAAGTGATGTGAAAAGATTTATTCTGAATGTGAAAAATTGTATCTCTCATTCATCAATAGGCAAGAATAATCAACAAAGCAGTCGTAGAAGAAAAGAAAACAGAAAAGCACAAAATGTACAGCTACCTATACCTTTGGGGTAGCTTCCAATTCTAGACAATACTGGAGGAGGCACAGAAAACATCAGTGACTTGCACTTCTGTTTTTCATGGTGCATTTTTTTAAAATAATGACTGAATCATCATACAACTTGCCCACATGGGGAAATGTGTAGGCTCTTGAAATTGAGACAACTGGTACATCTCACAATTGGAGGTCAGAATGCACAATTTAGAAATTACAAAGAAGCATGGAGAATGGTAAGTACAAGTAAGTAACAGTACTTTCCCCCACCTCATGAAATCTGTAGTGCAACCCGTAGATTATTCTTATTTATTTATTTATTTATTTCAGATAATTTCTAGACCACTTTTCATTTAAAAAAAATAAATAAATCACAAAGCGGTTTACAATATAAAATCATGATAAAATACAATAAAACCAGTCATTAAAACAATAAAACAATTATTACAAACAATGGAATGTCATTAAAATAACTAGGGGTAGCTGACAGTGCTAGTGTTCACCCAGGCAAACAAGTGTGTCTTCAGTTGTCAGTGGAAGCACTCCACACTAGGAGCCCACCTGATCTCAATGGGGAGATCATTCCACATGGTGGATACCACAACTGAGAAGGTCCTCCTCTACACCACAGCCAAAGAAACCTCAGTAGGCCATGGTATGGTCATCAAGCCCCCCGCCCCCGAACCATCATCATCATCAGGCGATGACTCGTGACCGAGTAAGATTGTCTTCCGGGATAAAAGGAGGAAATTCTAAAGAAGATTGTGTAGACTCTGGCGATGGGTCCGTAAGTGACTGTGGAGGCCAATTCTAGATCCACACAGCTTCCCACAGTGAGGACACAGGTTACCAGATAGAAGATGGTCCTGTAAAGGATTCATTTGACGTGCTTTTCGCTTAGCACGTTTCTCCCTTTCACCTTGCACTCGGGCTTCTTCAAAGTCCATGGAACCTTTGTGAAAGGCCAACCTCCATTAAGATCGTTCATGGGCCAGAGCTTCCCAGTTTTCGATGTTTATATTGCATTTTTTTAGATTAGCCTTATGAACATCTTTAAACCTCTTATATTGACCACCGATATTCCGCTTTCCATCCTTGAGTTGGGAGTAAAGTAACTGCTTTGGGAGACGGCAGTCAGGCATTCGAACAACATGACCGGTCCACTGAAGTTGGCGTTGAAGGATCATTTTTTCAGTGCTAGTACTCTTTGCTTCTTCCAGTACCAGGGTGGCCTATAAAGGACAAGGAGGTCTCTCAGATAGATTATATTGCTTTAGGGAAACTATGTAAGTTAACAAGTATTCTACACTTTTCAGAACTTCGTTACAGCATTGGCATCATTATCTGGCATCCTTGGGCAATTGTTGAGGTCCCACTGCACCAGCAGGGCCCATGGCTGATGTGTGCCCTGGGCATGCTCCCCCATCATATATCTTCTTTTTTATTTGTATAGTTATTTACATCTATTTATTTATATTTTTATTTATATTTTTAATCGGGGGAAGGGGGAGGTAAATTTATTTATTTATTTATTATATTTATACCCCACCTTTTTTCCTGCAAGGAACCCAAGGCGGCTTACATAATAATCTTCCTCTTCTCCATTTTATCCTCACAACAACCCTGTGAGAGTCAGTGACTGGCCCAAAATCACCCAGTGAGTTTCATGGCCGAGCGGGGAATAGAACCTGGATCTCCTGAGTCCCAGTCCAACACTCTCACCACTACGCCACGCTGGCTCTCCCTAAGAGACCTCACCTAAGTACACGGCAGAGGCAGGGGCTGAGCACCAACCCACTAAACAACTCCTTTAAACCCACTTTTCGGCAACAACCAAAACTTATTTGATTTTTTTTTCAAATGGGAGGGGTGGAGCATCTTGGTGGGTGCCAAGAAAGGTGTCCTGGGGCACACCAGACCCCATGGGTTGCAGGTTGCCTATGCCTATTGTATTGCTACACCTTTTTAAAAGAAAAACGAAAAGAAGAAAAGAAGAAAAAATTTATTAGCCAGAAGGCATTTAGTCATGCCATAGATCTGAGAAGCCAAGAGCGGCTTGCCTGTAGGCTGAGAGCAAGTAGAGGAGGGCTAAGCTGTAACAGGGGTAGCAAAACAGGCTCGCCATGTTCACTTCAGCACTCCAAACACTTTAAACCCAAAAGTGCCTGCACAGCTTCACAGTACTGCAAATGCCCAGAGGGTTTATTTTTAAAAAACATTTCTCGGCCTGCTCTCATCACATAGCAGATGAAATAGAAAAAGCTCTTTCTAGACAGTGCAACCTCAGGCTAGAGGAGGGAGTTGTCATGGTGGAAAATTCCTCTTCCAGTTAAAAAAAAATATCCCTGCCCACAGGAAACTAGCATATCAGGAAGGAGGGTTCTAGCCTGGGCTACTACTTGGCATGCCTGTTTTTCAGCTTTATGGCACAGCGTTCAAAAGCAGGAACCGCCCCACCCCCCCATTGCAGCCTAAAATGATACCACTCAGCTTTACACCTCATCTGCCGATTGGGAGGACTTAGTCCTCATTCGTCAAGAGAAGTGAGAGAGGAGCTATGCTGGCAGGCAGGCAGGCAGGCCTTGTGGTTTCTGACTATGAGAGGCAAGCTTCTTAGCAACCAACATCTCCAGAGCAGGGCTCTCCAACCCCGGGTCCCCAGATGGGGAATGGGTAGGGAATAGATGTAGAGCAGAAATGGGGATTGTTTTTGTATACAGATTCTTCCCCCCCCCCCCCCCCCGCAAATATTAATAACAACCCTCCTGCTGCCAAACATCCAGAATTCTTGAGCAGTGCTAGCTGGTTGATACAGCATCACCCTAGGGCATTGTGGGAAATTAAAATGCAGCTAGACTCTGCTTGTAGCACTGTCCAGAGTGTTGCTAACAACTGCTACCCTCAGGTAAGCCAGAGGGAGGCGACAGATGAGGAGCCCACCAGAGGTCACTTTACCTAGGTCAGTGTTCTCCAACCTTGGGTCCCCAGATGTTTTTGGCCTACAACCCCAGCATGCCCCAGCCAGCTACACTGACCTAGGGCTTCCTTAAACCTGCAGTTGGCCCTGCCCATATACATGCTTGTGATTACTTAATGTGGATTATTTATGCTTTTGCAATAATCTTTTATCCCTGTTTTGTCTCCTTGGTTCCTTACTCTCTTTGTATTCCTATGGATTTTAATGAATCATTCATAGGCAATAGCCAACCTTTTTTTGCAGGCAATTTGGTTGGCTAAAGCTGTAGTCCTATATCCACTTATCGGTGAGTAAGTCCGGTTAAACTCAGTGGGACTTATCTTTATGTAGATAAGCATAGGATTGTGCTGTAAATGGCCATAAAAAGTCTCTCCCCCGCCCCATCTCACCTGAAAGTTGATGTGTGTAATAGTAATTCTGATCCAATTTAGTGAGTGTTACTATAGAAACTGGTATAGTTTTTCTTGATCTCAGTGGCAGACTGCTGGATTAAGGATTGTGGAAATTTGTTTGGGATTTGTTTTATTGAAATATCACATGTAGCTACTTCTAGAATGCTTCAACATTTTATGTTTAGAAACCTCCAAAGACAATATCTGGTCCAATCATCTCCCATTTTGACAATCATTTTACAGAGTGTTAAATATAAATCAGTCAGGGCCAATTCTGACATTAACTTACTTGTGTTGATCAAAGATAGCTCTCTTTACTGGTGCCAATTAAGATTTCAGTAAAGCTCAAATAATTCAGAGCAAGTGGTGATCATTTTGCAAGATTTCTAAAGTATATCTTGCTGTTATCCACCAAAGTGGTTAAAACTTCACTAGGACTCTTATTATGTAACCTGAACTAATGCTAATGCAGTTCTTTCTATTACATTTTTAATTGGCAGCTAATGGCAAACCTTAAAAGCGTGCATTGGCCTTTATGCACAGACTACTCAGAAACATTTACTGTTGTGGATACATCTTGCACATGCTGAAAATCAAATTTGGAAACACTCTGCCAAGAGAGTAATAGAATCTATCCCTCCCAAGACTGAGCTAAAAGTCTAAATCAGCCCATCAAAATTTCGTTCACAGGGCAATCTGTTTTCATAAGCATGATTGCCACACTAATAAAACATCTGGTGAACCATATGCTGTATGGAAGCAAAAGGAGCCACCAGCATCTCTCTCTCTCCCCCCCCTCTCTCCCTCCCTCCCTCCTTCTCCCTCTCCCTCTCCCACCCAACCCATCTCTGGGACACACATGGATGGATGCATTCATACATGCAGACAAATACACACTGCAACCAGTTCCAGTTCCTATGCAGAAAAATATCACAAAAGGAGAGAATCAATCAATCTATCACATATTGCTTGTAATATGTAAAACCTGCTGGAAGGATTACCAAATCTATCTTATGTTCCATTTGTACTGCCATTATTTCAATATTGTCAATTGCTTGATTAAATTAAAGGTCAAGGGTTGTAGTAGTAGTAGTAGTAGTAGTAGTAGTAGTAATAATAATAATAATAATAATAATAATAATTATTATTATTATTATTATTATTATTATTTTACTTCTGTGGGTTCTCCTTTGGGAAGTAATGGGGCATGGGTTTCTGATCATAAGCATAAAGTAAACACATTGGTTCTGATCCAGCACTAGGTACATGCAGTGACTTGGGCAGCATGTGTGTTGCTAATGGGCACGTAATTTTTCAGTATAGCCAATATAAATTTTTGGAGCAGGATCTGGAAGTGCTAAAATGGCAATATTCAATAGGGAAGTGCATCGGATTCAGATGAAACTCAAGCAGAATCGGGCCCCTTTGGACCACTTGGTCCATTTTGACCATTTCTGGTGTTTCTCAAGGAATTTTTTCAATATTATTAATTGCAATATACCAAACCTGAGCTGAGATTTGGAAATTTGAGGCTTAGTGCCTCCCATTGACTCTCGTGGGAAATACCGCCCCCCCCAGCTATAACTTGCATTGGTTAGAACTGGCTGATATTAGCAGGCTTAGTAGCCACTTAGGATGGGGTTATGCTTGCCAAATGTCAGAAAATTAGGTGCAGGGGTTTTTGTTCTACATGCCTTTATATTTAGATTATTATTATTTTTTAAAGGAACTGCCTACAACGTTTTAATATCTTGGCAGAATTGGATGAAATTTGCAGAAATATGTATCCTTCTGAGGGGATCAAGACTGCCAAGCTTCAGATGAATAGGCACAGGAGGTTTTGTGCATGAGCAGCCTCTACATTTTGAGGATATCCCAAAGAGGATGTACTTATCGTCCTATGTTCCTCATGGACCATTGTTCCAAAAATGACAGACAGCCTAGAGGTGCCCCTAAGTAAGAAACCTGCAAAGTTTCAGAAGCCTAGGTACATGTGGAAGGGGAGTACTCAAATATGAGGGGACTGAGTGATTTGCTTCCCCTTCCCACCCACCCACCCACCCACCCACCACCTGTGGTTTTTTGGGCAATTTCTATGAGAATAATGCACATCAGAAAGGATATCTGGACATGGACCTGTCTGCTGTCAATTAATGGTAATTAAGTGATAGCAGCAGTGATGACAGCTGTGGTAAGACTGGCCCCAAGGAGATCATCAAAGAGCTTTCCCAAGCCATTTTTCTTCCTTAGGTGAAGCACAAATGGCACCGCCCACCCTACTAGGACCTAGGCTTTAGAAAGTCTTGCTGCTCTATTCACACACCAATTCCTGCCTTCATCTATGAACCCCCTCATTGTGTTGCCTGAAGTAGATTGCATCACCCTGCTACATGGCAGGATTGGCCCTCATCACTCAAAACAAGTGACGAGGGCCTTAGCTCCTGAGGAGGGATGCATGAGAAAATGTTTCAGTTCATTTTCGATCAGGATTTACCCAGTTTGCACCTTCCAGAGTGAACATAGATGCAATCTGCTGTTGAGGTCCATATATTTCTGAGCTTCTTATGTGATTGGTGGACCCCAAAAATTGTATTCGACAGCATGCGTACATTTGAAAAATGTGCATTAAAAATGCATGCTTTTGAAAAATGTGCACAAATACACTTCAGACAATAGGAGAAGCATGCATACATCTCAAGTATGCACACAATTGCTGTGTACATTTGGAAAAATGTGCATGAAAATACGCATGGATTTTCATACGAAAAGAAAGAAAGCTCACAATATGATATCGACTCGAGTTGGAATGAGCTTTGAGATGGAATTCAGAGAACTTTGGTGAGCTTGCATTTTGCTGAGTTGCACATCCCTACGAGGCTGAGGACACAAGGACACTTTCAGCACTCTTCTTTACAGGGAGGATTGCTGCCTCACACAGATAATTAATTGATCTTTCCCCCACATGGTACTTATGGACTAAAACAGTCTTCTTCAACCTGGTGCACTCCAGATGTGCTGGACTGCAATTCCAATTGGACTGGAATTACGGGAGTTGCCATCCAACACATCTGGAGGGCACCAGGTTAGGGAAAGCTGGACTAAAACATGAAAATCATGGCACATTGGTTTGAGCACATAGAGACAAAGAGAACTGATTCATTAACATTTAAGTTCCTGACAGTATGACATAAATGCTTCAGTAAGGGTTTGTTAACCTCATGTAAAAGGCTTCAAGTTCACAGGAGATTGCAGCAGTACAAAGTCATCTCCTTTGATTGTAGAAATGAGCCAATTAAAAACAAAGCTCATATGTGTGACCTGTGGTGAACTTATTGATAGGGTGCTTGACATTAATGCTTATTCCTGCTTATATGGCACACAACAGAACATCAAAAAAATGGAAAAGAAGCCAGTTGAACTATGTGTTAAGAACATAATAAGAGCTCTGCTGGATCAGACCAAAAGCCTATCAAGTCCAGCATCCTGTTCCCACAGTGGCCAAACAGAAGCCTATGGGAAGCCCACAAGCAAGACATGAGGGTAATAGCATGCTCCCACTTGTTCACTCCACAAGATACTGGTATTCAGAGGCACACTGGTCCTGGGGGTAGCATATAGCCAGCATGACTAGTAGCCATTTATAGCCTTATCCTCTATGAATGTGTTTAATCCTCATTTAAGGCCACCTAAGTTGGTGGCCATCACTATATCCTGTGGTAGTGAGTTCCATAATTTAGCTATGCACTGTGTGAAAAAGTATTTCCTTTTGTCTATCCTGAATTTCCCACCATTCAGCCTCATTGAACAACCCCCAGGTTGTAGCATTATGGAAGAGAGAGAGCAACTTCTCTCTATCCATTTTCTCCGCAACATGCATAATTTTATACAATTTTATTATGGTCCTTTTTCCTTGCCTTTTTTTCTAAACTAAAAAGCTTTAAATGTTGTAACCTTTCCTCACAGGGGAGTTGCTCCTGTCTCTTGATCAATTTGGTTGCTCATTTATGCACCCTTTCCAGCTCTAGAATATCCTTTTTTGAGGTGCAGTGATCAAGTGTGGTTGCACCATACATTTGTATGAAGACATTATGATATTGGCAGTTTTATTTTCAGTCCCTTTCATAATACAGTAATACCTAGGATTGCAAGTAACTTGGTTTGAGAGCATTTTGCAAGACAAGCACATTTTAAAATATTTATTTAATTTTTTTTTACTTGATATACAAGCGACATCTTGCAATACAAGTACTGTAGTACGGCTTAAATTAAACATCTTTTTTTGGGGGGGGGATTTCTTTTTGATATAAGAGTGTTTTGGATTACAAGCAAGTTTCCGGAATGAATTATGCTCTCAATCCAAGGCATGACTGTAATCCCTAGCATGGAATTTGCCCTTTTCACAGTTGTTGCACACTGGGCCAATGTTTCCATCAAGCTATGCACCATGACCCTAGCATGCCTTTCCTGTTCCTGTTTCTAGGGAGCTCTGCTATAGCCAATTTTGTTACCTCTGAAAATCAAGTCAAGAGGGGTTAATAAAACAAATCAAGAAAGTTCCTTAGTGAAGGATTGAAAATTGAAGTCTTTTTAATTTATTTCTAGAACCATGAATCTTATAAATGCTATAGTCTGTACTGATCAAATAAAAAGGCACGTATTCTTGTGGATAGGAATTCTTATGCATTATTTATTTGTATAGGGAAAAAAGAAAAGTCAGGAAAGAGCAGTAAACACACTAGCTTGCTATTTGCCTTGAGTTTATGAGACATGTGGATAGCTTTTTCATTTCGGTGTTATATTCATTCAGGTTCTCAAGGGGGTGACATTGCACACAGATGTCTGATTCTGTTCCTGGATGAAAAATGTAAACTCTTTATCTTGCCATCTGGTAAAGAAGCACAAAGCATGTCTGTGCAACCTTTCTGGCTACCTGCTTTTTTTTTTTTTTGCTTCTGTATTCTTTATCTTCCATAAGCAATTTTTAGAATATCAAGACACTGACCTGGTTCACGCATAATGACAACCCAGAGTATGGTTTAAGTATGGGTTGAGTATAGGTTATCGTTGAATTGTGGGTTTCATAGATCATACAGATGGAAGGAGCCTACAAGGCTATCAAGTCCAACCCCCTGGATTGTCATTACATGCAAACCCTGCACTGTGGTTTAACTATGGGTTGCTAACCATAAGCAACCCTGAGTTCACCACCCAACAAGAAACCATGAGTTCTCTTCCTGGGTTGTTTGTGGTTAACAACCCATAGTTAAACCACAGTGCAGGGTTCACACATAATGATAACTAATTATTCAACAACAACCCATACTCTGAGTTGTCATTACATGTGAACCAGGTCATGAACATGACTTTTTACCCTAGCCCATTCTGTCTGCAATTGGGAGTTAGCAGCCAGCATTCCAGTATGTCCAGTTCCCCACAAATTAATTTCGGTGCCCCTATACTCTAATTTGTTTATGCTTTGATTGATGACTACCTTTTTTTCTTCTTCTATTAATACCTTTAGCAGCACTGCTTGCTTTTATGGCCATTTTTTTCCATGTGCCACATTAAGTTGATCCACAAACTCATTATGCAGGAGCATGTGCATTTAAGCTGATTAATATCTATGCACTTCCATAGGATTAATGGTAAGTCACCCTGGGGAGTGGAATCCTTGCATCAAATGACTAGTTTTGATTTTGAACCCAGCTGATAATACTGATTTTACTGCTGGATGTTGAAGAGCTGGTGTAGTATAGTGTGTAAGAATCTGAGTTGTGTAGTCTGTGGTTCAAGTCTCATCTTGACCATGATCTTCCTAGATAGATTTGGGTAAGCTACTGTTCTCTCACCCACACCTAAATCTGCCATATTGTAGGCCTACTAGGGATGCTGGAGAATTTTGTTTGGTATGCATTTTTAAGCAAGCAGAACCAATTTAGACTTTCTGGACTAATATGTGGATTGGAACAGAGTTATCCCATGAAATTGGCCCTTCTCTGAATTTTGCAATACAGTTTGCATACAAAAATGCATATATTAGGGAACGTTGTGTACAATTTTTAAATTTTATTTTATGGGGCATTGCATACTAAAGTGCATATATTAGGGAAGGAAAAGTACAACATGTGTATATTAGGAAAATTTGTGCATGAAAATATATATGTAGTATGTAGTTTTGAGCAGTTTTTTTAAAATTGCAGAATGATGCAGAAATTGGATGGAATCGATGTATGATTAAATACATATGAAACTGACATGGTCTGGACTTAGGGCATTTCTACACTAGGCATTTATTGTGCGCTCATGATTCATGGTTGTTTATGGGCTCTTTAGACAACATTGTGATCCCCCATTTTCACTTCTGTTTTTTTCAGAGCACTTTCCCAGTTCATTTTAGAATGGGGTAAATGAGCTATTATTTATTTATTATATTTATATCCTGCCTTTTTTCCTGCAAGGAACCCAAGACAACTTACATAATTCTCCTCCTCTTCTCCATTCTGTCATCACAACAACCCTGTGAGGTAGGGTAGGCTGAAAGTCACTGACTGGCCCAAAGTCACCCAGTGAGTGGGGACTAGACTGGGATGGGGACTCGGACTCGAGGACTCGACTCGTGAGTCGGACTGAGTCCCCCCTCTGACTCGACTTGGACTCGAGTCCCAATATTTTTAATGGGACTCGAGACTCGACTCGGGACTCGAGACCAAGGACTCTTCGACATCCCTGGGCTGTGCCAGAAGGAGTGGAGAGGAGCGTGATTGAGCGCATGGAACCCCAAAGCAGGCAGGCAGAGGCCTTTGTGTTGGACAGAAGGAGCGGCGAAGAGCGCATGGAAGTGAGGTGTGCCACTGCTCGGCCACTATGGACGGCTACCAGGAGTGCAGCCCCAACAGTGTGTCAAGATTTATTTTGATTGATGTGTTGCGTACTTGGGAGAGGCAGAAGAAGGACCTGAGATTACTCTGTGTGGCTGCTCTGAGTGTGTTTCTGGTTCCAGCAAGTTCATCACCAGTGGAGCGGGTGTTCAGTGAGGGTGGAATTGTGATGAGATCTCACCGTTCCAGAATGGGGGCCAAACATTTTGAAAAAATCATGTTCCTCAAATGTAACATAGATAAGTTTTAGGAAGTACAGCAAGTTTATTTTTTAAAATCATTTTTCTAAAATGCAACCTTTCAGACATTTTCGGTTTGGCTGACTCTGCCTGCCTGTCTGGGGTTCCCAGCCTCCTCTGCCTGCCTGGTCTTTTCTTGACCAGTTCAACAGTTGAATTGTCCAAGACAAAGGCCTCTGCCTGCCTGCTTTGGGGTTCCCTGCCTCCTCTGCCTGCCTGGTTATTTTGGGTTTTTCTGCCTGGTCTGTTCTTGCCAAAATCAGTTGCAGAGTTTTGAAATAAAAAGGCACACTTGTGCCTAGAATTTATTTAAACCACACATCTGAAGTAGCCTTATTTTGTTGGGAACCCCCCCCCCCATTGATTTTAATAGGGACTCGTGGAGTCAGCTTTGGGAGTGACTCGTGACTCGTGACTCGTGAGTCACCATTTTGGACCAAGGACTTGGACTCGGACTCGAGACTCGGGTCCAAAGACTCGTGACTCGACTCGTGACTCGAGACCAAGGACTCTTCAACATCCCTGGGACTAGAACACAGATCTCCTGGGTTCCAGTCCAACACTCTAACCATTATGCCACACTGGCTATTAAATTACAACAGGGAAAATGTCATTCTATCTCCTGGTGTATTTGTGCTATACCACTATAGCAGAGATCCTCCTAGAGGTTGTGTAGCAGAAAAGCAGGAAAGGAAGAGCTCTTTGTGTAGAGCTTGGATCTCAATGCTGAGACAAAACCAAAAGTAGATACAGCAATTAACAGCACAAGAAAAGCCTTGTGTAGAAAAGCCCATAGACTGATTCATACATACCTATGGCCTAACCCACAGAGCTGTCATAAAAATTATTGAGATAATTAATGTGAAGCACTTTCAAGTATTTAAGGACACAATCCTATGGCCTCCCCAACGTAGGCTTCAAGGAAGGAAACCAAGGCGTAAAATGAACATCCAAGTCCTTCAAGATCCTATTAAGCAAACTCGTCTTCAATCACTTCTTAAGGAACATCTACCTACGGAACCTCCTGACAACATTGAGGACCATTGGTCTAAGCTGAAAACCTCCATTACTGCAGCTTGTGAACAAACTATTGGATATGAAACTAAGAAACATCAGGATTGGTTTGATGAAAATGATAATGAGATTAAATATATAATTGACCAAAAAAGGAAAGCCTTCCAAATATGGCAAAATGATATTAACTGCGCTGCCAAGAAAAAAACCTACGCTAGCGCAAAGGCTGAGGTCCAAAGAAGAACAAGAGAACTTAAGAATGCTTGGTGGAAAAAGAAAGCTGAAGAAATTCAACAACTTGCAGAATCTCATGATGCACGGGGCTTTTTTAAGGCCACAAGGGCCATTTATGGACCAAAAACCTATGGTACAAACCCTTTACAATCAAAAGATGGCACCAAACTCTTAAAAGACAAAGAGTCTATTGCACTGCGTTGGAAAGAGCATTATTATGACCTTTTAAATCGTAAATCTAAGGTGGATAATGAGATTTTTTCGGAAATCCCGCAAAAACAAATTAAAGAGGAACTTGCAATACTCCCCACTTTGGATGAAGTAAAAAAAGCCATTAATCAAATGAAGAACAACAAAGCTAGTGGACCAGATGGGATTCCTGCTGAAATCTTTAAAGAAGGGGGCCCCGAACTTGTACAACATCTTCATAAACTCATCGAAAAAATCTGGATAAGAGAAGAGATCCCAGAAGACTTCAGGGATGCCATAATTATCACCCTCTTTAAGAAGGGTGATAGAACAGACTGTGGAAACTATCGGGGCATTTCTCTCTTAGCAACCGCAGGTAAAATATTTGCTAGGATTCTCGCAAACCGTCTTCTATCTATTTCAGAAGAGATCCTCCCTGAAACTCAATATGGTTTCCGCCCCTCTAGAGGGACAGTAGACATGATTTTTACTGCACGTCAGCTCCAAGAAAAATGCCGGGAGCAAAATCAACCCCTTTATATGGCATTTATCGATTTGGCTAAGGCCTTTGATACTGTAGACCGTACAGCTCTCTGGACTATCCTTATGAAAATTGGATGCCCCAATAAATTTGTGAATATCTTGCGACTTCTCCATGACAACATGATGGCAACGGTTTTGGACAACAACGGCTCTCATGGTGCTCCATTTAAAGTGGGATCAGGTGTTAAACAGGGATGTGTTATCGCCCCAACATTATTTGCCATTTTCATCGCCATGGTTTTACATCTTGTCAAGGGGAAACTTCCCACCGGTGTGGGAATTATATATCGAACAGATGGAAAGCTTTTTAATCTCAGCAGGCTGAAAGCAAAAAGTAAGGTAATTACAACCTCCGTTGTGGAACTTCAGTATGCTGATGATAATGTGGTCTCCGCACATTCAGAGGACGATCTCCAAACTATCCTAAATGCTTTTGCAGAAGCATACGAAAAACTTGGTCTCTCACTTAACATCAAAAAAACCAAAGTGCTTCATCAGCAAGTGCAAGCCAACCCTTTGGTGATGCCATCTATCCAGCTTGGCGGGACAATACTGGAAAATGTCGATCATTTTCTCTATCTTGGCAGCTATCTTTCTGTTACAGCTAACATCGACAGTGAAATCCAGCATCGTCTGAGCTCCGCAAGTGCCGCATTTTCTTGAATGAAACATAGAGTGTTCGAGGATCGGGATATTTGTAAGAAGACCAAAACACTGGTTTATGAAGCCATTGTATTACCAACTTTATTGTATGCCTGCGAAACATGGACTATCTATAAACGTCACTTCCACCTCCTTGAAAGGTTTCATCAACGTTGCCTCCGGAAAATCCTGCAAATTACTTGGGAAGATAGGCGAACAAATGTCAGTGTACTGGAAGAAGCAAAGACTACTAGCATTGAAAAAATGATCCTTCAACGCCAACTTCAGTGGACCGGTCATGTTGTTCGAATGCCTGACTGCCGTCTCCCAAAGCAGTTACTTTACTCCCAACTCAAGGATGGAAAGCGGAATATCGGTGGTCAATATAAGAGGTTTAAAGATGTTCATAAGGCTAATCTAAAAAAATGCAATATAAACATCGAAAACTGGGAAGCTCTGGCCCATGAACGATCTAAATGGAGGTTGGCCTTTCACAAAGGTTCCATGGACTTTGAAGAAGCCCGAGTGCAAGGTGAAAAGGAGAAACGTGCTAAGCGAAAAGCACGTCAAATGAATCCTTTACAGGACCATCTTCTATCTGGTAACCTGTGTCCTCACTGTGGGAAGCTGTGTGGATCTAGAATTGGCCTCCACAGTCACTTACGGACCCATCGCTAGAGTCTACACAATCTTCTTTAGAATTTCCTCCTTTTATCCCAGAAGACAATCTTACTCGGTCACGAGTGATCGCCTGATGATGATGGCCGGTAGACGCTGCCTGGCTTACCATAGGAAAAGTTGGACACCCTGCTACAACCTCATAAAAGCTCTCTGAGGTCACAGTGGGGTCTCTGCCTTCGGAGGGCCCTCCCTTTGGCCTCGCAGCTGGCGCAGTTCTTTCCACACTGGCTGTGGCTGCAAAGATGGAAGACCGTCTTCCACTGTGGCATTTGCTGCAGCAAGAGAGCAGCTGGCAGGGCTTTCTAGAGCAACCTGCTGGGTTTGCCACCATTTTTCCTAACCGTGACCATGGACACGGGGGCTTGTAGCTGTGGAGCTCTTGCGAGAAGTCAGCCAAACTGTTCAGCCGACCTCTTGTGAGAATTTGGCCAACCTCTTGTGATAATTCAGCTGGCTTCTCGCAGGAGTCCCACAGCTGATAATGGGCACAAGTTGGGAGTGGGTGGGCAGGTTAGTGATTGAGTGAGCAGGCAAGCACGGCAGCATGGGGGTATATGTGCAGCCAGGGGTCATGGTGACACCACTGCCGAACTTGAGGTGGCAAGATAGGTTGGGCTGGGCCTGTTTTATATACATGTTCTTCCTTCCTTCCATGAAATGCTTTACCACCCACCCCAAGTCACTTTATTACTTGGGTTGATATCCTGTATACACACTGAAGGGCACAGTTTGGGGGATTAAATAGGTGCCTTGTTCAAATCAACTGAAGAAGCTCCCTAGATGACATGAAAGCATCCACAGTCATCTACAAGACCAACCAACAGATTAAATATTAAACATATGGTAGAGAATATTCCTTCAACCTATCCCCCCTTCTGAAACAGAGAAATGTGGTTTCTTGTCAAGTAGTGTTCTACACTAATTGGTTAGTTTCATTCACCGTAGAAGCTCAGCATTCAGTTTCCTCTCTCAGGGTGTTAGCAGGCAGATGTTCCATCAATAGATCAACACAGTTCCTTCTCCCATTTAGCAATACACTTCCCAAACCTTTTGATCAGAATCTATCTACCACACCTTTAGGATAACCTATGTAGGATCCCTTCGGCAGCCCAGATTGTCACTGCTGCTCCTCCTTCTCTCATTCCATTGAGAGGGGGAAGATGGTGGCATGGACAGTTGTATCTCCCTGAGCTCTTTAGCCTTTTAAATGTATAAACTTTTAATATTCTTCTTTAAATGTTATTATATCAACAAACAATACAACATGAAAACACAACTGGCACCCAACGTGCAGGAATTTATCGATAACGACCCATATATAGTGATAAAGATATATAAAACTGTAGAGCTAAACTTTCTCTTGAGGATCATCTACTGATCTAGATTTAGCTAGGGAGCATTACGTCTTTCCAGATGATTATATGTGATTTTGGAGGTTTCAATAGGAATGTTGGAGAAATCCTCAACAGACTCAAATGAGTCTGAATTTCTAAGAATCCAACCTATGGATTCCGCAGTGGACTGGTTTTTCACGAATCACGTCAATTCTGTGGACTTGCAGACCATTTTTTAAAAACTTTCTGTAATTTTATGCAGATTTAGTCATAGAAAAATACAGGGAGAAAAAAAAAACACCAACCAAAAATGTGCATTCCCCCAATAGATTAAACCATGAAAATACACATTTTGGAGGGATCTGCGTACTTTTTTTGGGGGGGGGTTGCACATTTTCAGGAGTGCGAATTTGCACAACTGAATTTGCTCAAAACCAAGTTCTCTCAATGAGCAGACAACAGAACGAAAGGCATCTAACAATCTGCGAAACATAGATGGAACGGATTTCACAATGTCTGTACAGCCCTATCGCTCTGGTTGGCTAAAGAGATCCAGGGTTGCCAGCATGTGTAAAAGTCATTGTCAGCTGCATTATTGAGCATTGGTTCTAGGTCATCCTTTTTGATTAAGCTCCTTGTTCTTTGTTTTATATTTATTTTTTAATCTTTTTTTTTTTTTTTTTAATAATTCCTTCGTTTGAGCTAATGTTCATAGGCTTTGTATTCAGGGAGCTGAGAGGTTTCGCCTTTTTAAGGATTTTAAATCCCTGACAAGGTTTTATCTGCCTTAGCTGTTTCAGCTGCGGGAGTTGTTAGGACTCTCTCTCCCCATTTCTGTGCTATAGGACAGTGATGGCAAACCTTTTTGAGCCCGAGTGCCCAAACTGCAACAGAAAACCAACTTTTTGCAACACTGCAATTAAACCTGAATACTGGGGTTTTAGTTTAGTAAAAACAACTCATACAGTTGTCTGAACTAATTAACATCTTTTGTCTTAAAAGAAAAACACAATAACAGGGCTTTCAATGATACAACCAGTTTTTTATTGAAAAAAACATCAACTCAATTTTTTTAAATAGTACTACATTGTACACATAGCCTGAAGGTAATTTAGATACGTTTGGGGGAAAGAGGGGGGGGGATTGTGAAGAAGCCAGGGAGAATGTGAGGAAAGGAGGAGACCTCAAGCGTTTGGGGGAAAGAGGGGGCATTGTGAAGAAGCCAGGGAGAATGGGGGGAAAGGAGAAGAAGGTGCTGGCTAGGAGGGAATGAGGCGGCTGGGAGGCAAGAATGAGGCGGCTGCATGGGAACGCGCGGCAGGGATGTAATACGAGCCTTACCTGGGCTCCTCCGATCGTTCCTGCGGCGGTGGCCCGATCTCACTCTTCTGAGTGGCGCGGAGCATTCTCCGTGCCGTTCAAGCTGCTGCTGCCACCGCCGCCGCCCGTCGCTCTTCTGAGCGGCGTGGAACATTCTCCGCGCCGCTCAAGCTGCTGCTGCCCGTCGCTCTTCTGAGTGGCGCGGAGCGTTCTCCGCGCTGCTGAAGCTGCTGCCGCCGCCTCTGGGCCCACCATCGCCGCCCGTCGCGTCATGTCCTGCGCGCTGGATCCCCGCGCTCTGTTTTTGGCGGCGGGGGGGAAACCAGGGCAACAGGGCTTTTTAAGCCCTGTTGCCCTGGTTCCCCCCCCCGCCAAAAACAGAGTGCGGGGATCCAGCGCGCAGGACATGACGCGACGGGTGGCGGATCCGGCGCGCAGGACATGACGTGACTCTCCTGGTGACCTATGGCTCGCGTGTCAGCAGAGTGGTCCACATGTGCCACCTGTGGCACGCGTGCCATAGGTTCGCCATCACTGCTATGATATCCCAGCATTACTCGCCATCTTGCAGTGGTAACTGTTGCCATGCCAGAAGTCCCCAGGGCTGTGCCAGACCAACATTCTAGATCAGTGCGTGATCTACAGTTCTGTAGTAGCCCTTCCACATGATCCCACACACCATGGGCAATATTCATTACGTTATGCCATCAGCACCCATTGCTTGCACAATGGAAATTTTGCACTTCTTAGGGGTAAGCCCCGAAAAGAGTGGAAATGTGAAACCCATATACAGGATCCGCCGACCTGTCTGTGGTCCAGCAATGGGAGTTTTCTCACTGATTTCAGGTTGTCGCTGGAAGTGATAAATCTCCGTTGTGCATGCAGCGGGTGCCACTTGCACAACGGAATCAGTGGGGCTGGCTGCCCATGGGCAGTCACCATAGATATTGCCCCCTGTTTTCTGGTGCAGCAGCTCATGGGACTAGGCCATGGGTTCATCTGTGAAAGCATTTGCAGACGGCCCACAGTTTACTTTTAAGTCTTGCTGTCCTCCTTTTCTGACACAGATCTGCATTTCCCTGAGGCTTTGCTGAGCTCATAGAGACATCCAGAATGGGGTCGCTCTACAGTGCCAAATACTCTAATTTTGTTCAAAGTGTCTCAGCGCTTTGAATTCATTAGGTTTGTAGTGGAGCTATACCAATTCCCCCCCCCCCAACATTCATCAGGATATCATAAGAATTACCATGGGAATTATTCACATTTATTAGCATTAATAAGTAGGTGATGAGATTGAAATGTGGCTTAGTAATGTGCTCTATAGTAAAAGTCACATTAATAACACAGTTTCCATGCAGGCTCTGCTATCATTGATTTTATTAATAATCATGGATTACCCACATTCATTCTTTCACTTTCTAAGTTCCAAAGTCAATACAAAGGCACAGCATACCATATCAAGCAAGGCTTGACACTATGACTTTCATCCGTTGATTTGTTTTTCAACTCCTTTAGGTCCTGCTGGCTGATCACGTTCTGGCCCAAACTGGAATAAAATAAAACCCATCTTGCAATTTTGAACTATCCATTAGGTGCTACTGGCTTCTGTGCAGCCATTTTAGTATCTGCATTACGCAAGCAAGACACACACACACACCCTCTTACTACCTTATAGTGGTGGCTGGGATTTATTTATTTATTTACAGCATTTGTTTGCTGCTCCATATCTAGACAGATTCTGGAGCAGTGAACAATAAAAAGATAAAACAGATAAAAGAATAAAAACAATGCATTAAAACCAGGATATGAAATCTATGGATAATATTATAACCTGTGGCTGGTCAGCAAGGAAGGCTTCCCGGAACAAAGACATCTTCAGCAGGTGCTGAAAACAACACAGTGTCGGAGCCTGCCTGACCTCCAGATGCAGGTTGTTCCATAGAAGAGGAGCCACCACACTGAAGACTCTTCTCCTGGTGGGTCCATGTGGAACCAGCAGGAGAATGGGAAGTTCATTCCATTTTCTTGCATGGGCTATGTCTGATCTGATATACAGTAATACCTTGGTTTGAGAGTAACTTGGTTTGAGAGCGTTTTGCAAGACAAGCACATTTTTAAATATTTATTTAAAAAATTTTTTACTTGATATACAAGCGACATCTTGCAATACAAGTACTGTAGTACGGCTTAAATTAAAAATCTCTGAACAAATTTTTTTTGGGGGATTTCGTTTTGATATAAGAGTGTTTTGGATTACAAGCACGTTTCCGGAACGAATTATGCTCTCAATCCAAGGCATGACTGTAATCATAAAGAACCTGATCCAAAGTCCATTGGTCCCTTTGGAAAGATGATTCCATTTCATAATCTAGAACTGTTTTCTCCTGGAACCGTCAGCTCAGAAGAAGGCATTAATCCACACAGTGTAGACGTGGATAACAAATGTTTTGTGTGACTGAAATGGCACTATGCATTTATAGTACCATCATTGTGAGAGACTGTGATGCTGTTAATGCATTTGACTCAGTTTTATCATGGCTGATGGTTGTAATTTATTTCCCACAGACTTAATGGGGTGGGGTATAAAATTATCATGTCATCGCTGTGCAGTTGAGAAAATGCTGGTCTGAGTGCCGGAAGCAATTTAGCAGGAGCAGCTTCTACAAAGATATTAATGTTCTGCGAAACAGAAATAACAAGGATTATGGCACCATTGCTACCGATAAAGGAAGTAAGGAAAAACACATATTCCTTGTAAAGATATTAAGAAGAGCAAAACCTCCAAGTCATCCTTTTGTGACTGGGTCCAAGTGGCATGCTGGACTTAAAATTAAAAGGGGGGGGGGGGACACACACCTAATATATTACTAAAGAGAAGGTTGAAATTTAGGCTGTAATGAATAGAAAGGATGAAATTGTTGTGAAAATCTATACCACATTGCCTGAAATAGAGTGAGTGAATTAGTGTATTGTTTCTAGGATAACAATACACACCATGCCTCCAACTTTTACAGACGATGAGAGTGAAGTTCTTTCTTAGAGAATGACAAACAAACAAACATCTCTGGGTGCTTCCAGACAACACTTTTGTTGTGCAATTGCTCTACTTCATTCACATAATTTTCTGGGGAATGGGGGCAGATAACATTATCTTCCATTGTAGACCTTCCATGTTTTACCACTGCTTCTTCCCCATCTTTTTTTTTCCCCTTGCTGCAGAAAATCTATTAAGGCTGCAATCATATACACACTTACCTGGAAGTAAGTCCTACTGAACTCAATGTAGCTTACATCCGAGAAGATGCATATAGGATTGTACTGAAAGGAGGGAGAGATGGAATAGCTGCACAGTGCCTTTTGACTGGCAGCACTAGGAACTATCCTAGAAGCACCCTTGAATCCTTCAGCAAGCTGAATTTTACACCAGTGGAGAAACACCTCGACCTCGGGCCTTCCCTGCAACAGCAACACCATCACCTCACTAGTTGAGCAGAGAGTGCCTTCCTCCCAACAAGAATCCATCTGGGTTGCAGGAGCACTTCTTGCAGGAGGCTGAGAAAATTTCCCAATGCCCACCTAGCCTTGCAAAAGCTAACCTCCCACCACCAGCACAGCTTTCAAGACCCTGTTAGTATTCTCATGGATGAACTGGCAATCCAAGAAAAGCACCAACCCAAAGTTGGGAGGTAGTCTAGTCCAGTCTTGGAGTAAATGCTTCGTAAACAACACAGAAAGGTTTCTGAAACCCATGGGGCACTCCTTCCAATTGAAAAGCTTACTGTGCTGTTTGAACTGTTCGGCTACTTGTACTGGTTAGAGTGTTGGATTAGGATTGGGGAGACCCAGGTTCAAATCCCCACTCAGTCATGATGCTCACTGTGTGTCCTTGAGCCTCCCTCTCTCCCTCTCCCTCTCTCAGCCTAACCTACTTTACAAGGTTGTTGTGAAGATTTAAAAAAGGGTGGTTTTTTTTTGAAGAAATATGTATGCTTTCTTAAGCTCCTTGATGGAAAGGCAGGATATAAATGTAATAAAGAAACAGAAAGGACAGGAGCTTCCAAGCAGCCAGTGAAATTTTACTTAACAACTAAGAGCATCACTTGTGACTGACAGGTGCTGCCCATAGCCACAATGGGCTGTCTAAGGGTTGACTGTGATCTGGCTTTTAGCCTAATGTGGTAATATATATCTGCATGGTGCACATGCATTCACTTTAAATCCCAGCATAGCTATGCACTCAGTGAACACTGGTGGGTGGATCACTGTTACTCAACCAAAAGAAAATAAGAGCCATGTTGGATTAGACCACAGGTCCATCTAGTCCAGCATTCTGTTTACACAGTGGCCAACTAGCTGCCGGTAGGAAACCCACAAGTAGGACATGAGTTGCTGTCATTATTTATTACTTTCATTTCCCTCTGAGTTATATGTATTTCAATGACATATGTATTCTGTCACATACTTGCTACGGATAATCACCTGAAAAACAGTAATTACAACTTTGAAACTGCCAAGCTCATCCAGTATTGTATTTGCAATTGGCATACATTCATTTTTACTAATGAACTTATGAAATGGAAAATTTTCTGCAGAAAATCTTCCATGCCACATCACTGCTCGTAAGAGGACATGCAGGCTGCAGCTAGGAATGCAGCAGCGGGAGTTGGTTAGTTCCTGGGGTGGGGTGGGGGATGGGCTGCGACATTCCAGACTGCAGGTGGGGGAATAACATTTTCCAATGCTTCCATCTTTCGGAAGCCTTTTTTCCAGTTAAAAATCTAGCATAAGCAGTGAAAGAGCTTGGCTAGAAGGAGGGCCAGTGGCAAGGTGCATCCACTCCAGATAGAGCTGCAGCTGCCATACCAGTCTAGGTTTTGACAAGGCAATGGGTGTTTTTTTGACAGGGACATATACAGCCATATATCCCTGTCAAAAAACATCCATTGCTCTGTCGAAACCCCATTTTAAAGTGGACCCTGAGTTTTGATAGCTAGCTGTCAAAACTCCTTTCCACTGAAAAAGGGGGAGGGATACACTTTTTCACTTTGGAGACTGGTAGAGTCTCAGGGAAAAGTGCAAAAAGTGTAGTACCCTGAGGACAGTCAAGGGGGGGGAAGGGGAAAAAAAGATAAGGATCTTGTTGTGAAGGGAGTATAAACCTCACCACCCCCTTTTTATAAGCAAAGATCCCTCACACCTTTGCTTTTGCTTGACAACTCACCTTTTGACAGATGTCAAGAGAAAGCAAAGTAAAGAAAAAAACCTCTCCAGAGCCTCTTTGGGTCAATGTCTAGGGTTGGTACCTGCCCACTTTGACAGCAGGTACCTTCCAGGACATTGCCCAGTTGAGGCTTCCCATTCCTGCACTAGCGGAACTGCACACCTCTGCAGTTGCACAAGTGCAGCTAAAAATAATAACAACCAAAAAAATCTGAAAAGATTTGTGCACATTGTGGGTGCAAATAAATAAATAAATAAATAAATAAATAATGTTTGCCAACCACTGACAGTCCCTCCAATGTGCCGCTTGGGCACTTTGAAGGAGCTGTCACTGGCTGTAAAAATGGAGATTGCAAAAACTGGCAGTCAAGCTGGAGATCATGATATTCGCGGGGGGGGGGGAGGTTAAAGGGGCAAAATGCTGCGGCCAGCCTAAAGGGCTTGTGTTCGCAGTGGGGGATACCCAGCCAGTGCCAGTCGCCCCAAAGTGCCACTTGGACATTTGTAGGGCAGCTGCCACTGGTGGTGGCCAGGCAAGTTTGGCCAGAGTGGCAAAGGGTTTTTTGCTGCTCTTGCCAAGAGGTTCCCTGGCCGGTTCCCCATGCCCATTACGGGGCTGGTTGCCCGTGTTTGGATGACATGACTACCCACTGTGGGTAAAACAACCCTCAAAACAAGCCATGGGTTGTCAGGGTGGCTTGTTGCCACAAAAAAAGCCACACTATGGGAAATGGTCTGGGTTTGCATGACACCACAGCCCACCATGGCTTGTCACCCACAATGGGTTGTCGTGTGGTGTGAGCCCAGCCATTGTTCAGCAATCCATGTGCCAAATACAGCCCACAGAGGGATGTCACCTGCCCTTTGTTGTCAATCAGAGTGTAAAAAGAGGGTGTTGATGGGCAGGATTTCTGGCGACAGTACTTGGCACAAGCCGATACTGACAGACATGGGACTGGGATTTTGGCCGATCAACACTCACTCTCTTGAGAGTGGACCTCTAACAAAATTACCTGCTGATCAGCAGCTTAGAATAAAAGGTGCTAGTAGGACCTAACAAGGTAGTGTATCAAAATAGGCTGCAACTGAAAGAAGAAGAAAAAAAGGAAAGGAAAGGAAATAGCATTCTAGATTTAAGCTCAAATGATTAAAACATTTACTTCATAAATATTAAAGCCAAGTATCTAACTGCTGCCTTGCTGTAAATGATGGTGTTCAGGAGGAGCAGATAAGACTGTCTGAGAAGATGCTGGAGAGGATCGATATGGTTCCCTAGCAACAGACCTGCATGCCTGGGGTTCTTACATCCACAGGGACCATTCATTCCCTGATCTGACCCACTAATCAAAGCAGCATCTTCTTCTCTATTTCCATGCTGCTATCACCTGAGCAGACATTTCTGTGGATAGATAGCATCTCTCTCTGTCTCCCCGCCCCCTCTCTGTTTTATAGATTTAATTGATAACAAAATCAGGGAGAGAGAAAATGCTGCTAATTAAATTATTCACTTTAAAGATGATTATTTCACTATGAGGATATTACTTAAGAGAAAATGGAAGCTCATGAGGGTTACTTTTTACAAGGTGAATTTTAAGGTTAGGTGGAATAGAGAATCAAGGTTTTTATTGCCAAATCATAATGATTTGAGCAGAGGTTAAATTACCAATGCTCATGCAGGTGCACCATTATAAAATCCTGATGTAAAATATAACCTTTGAAAAATGTATGTGCCCATAATCCTTCTTAATCTTATTTTTCTAATTTGGGGTTGAAAGTTATAATTTAATTCTCAGGGAACCAATAACTTATTTCTGCATGAAATCGGGATCATTGAAAGGGTACATTTGTTTCATGGCTTTATCCTTTTCCAAGGCTGGTTGTCTTTGTTTTCATGCTGGCTAGGGCATGCTGGGAGTTATAGGCCTTTTTCCTGTGTAAACATGCATAGGATTGTGCCTTCATTGAATTTAATTGGTAGCATGTGGCTTTGTAACGCCCAAGGGTATGGACAGAATCAGACGTTCCAGTTTGGAGAAAGAACATGGGAAGGCCACATGCCCCGACCCGGTTGAGGACCTGATCCCTGGACCATTGCAAGTCAGCAGTCAGCAGAGAACTCTCGATGGGGTTGGATCCAGACTTAGTCATACAGAGACCCAAAGTACACATTAATTTAATTTAAGCTACATCTCCCCCCCCTTTTTTTATTCTAGAGGGAATGCAGGGACCACAGTCTGCATTGAAACATTATCTTGTGGGGTAGGGGACCTTTAACATTTCCTCCCCACTACTGTGGTTTCAGTCTGTCACCCCCACTCAGCTGCAATTTATATTGCCAAATAGTAATCCATTAATGCAAATGGATAACTATTTGGCAATATATATTGCAGGCATCGGGATCTGGATCAGGACCACAATGGTGGTGGGTGGCAAGGGGTAAAGCCCCCTACTCCCCCACATCTGGGGCCCAATCCAGATTGGGGACCCTGCACTTATGCTAGAGTGAAAAGGAAAGAAAAAAGACATAGCTGCTAGCAAGGTCTTTAAAGTAATGTGTGATCAGGCCCACTGAGATAATTGGGACCCATGGAGATCAGTGGGACTTAAGTTAGTAACAATTAACTTAAGTCACATTGACCTGGTCCACACAACATGACAACCCACCATGGATGATCAGCCATGGTGGGTTGTCGTGCCATGCAAACCCAGCAGCGATTCTGCAGGGCGGCTTATTTTTCATGAAAACACCAGCTTAAGAACACATGGCTTGTTTTAGGTTTGTTGATACCCGTGGTGGCTTGTGTCATCTGAACCTGGCAGGGTAATTTTATCATGGGTTGCCGGGAATGGCTAGAGAGCCACGTGGAAAGAGTGGCAAACCCCTTCCATCCTCCCTCATCCCTTCTTAGCCCCCTCCACGCCACGCCCCTAAAAATCGTGAATATCAAGATGCGACAGCTGGCAATGGGTGGAGGCGACAAGCAGGAAGGGGAGTGGGGAACACACTTTGCCAGCGGGTGTTCTTACTTCAGTGTAAAGTGAAGGTGTTCACTAGTGAGCGGCAGCAACAAGCAGGAAGGGGAAGGGGGAGCCAAAAGTGGCTGGAGGGAAGGCGGCGCTTTGCCAGAAGGTGCTCTTACTTCATTGTAAAGTGAAGCAGTCTTTAAAAAGGCAAGCTCCAAAATGGAGGATGAAATTAATTAGGACACTGAGAAGAGGGGGATACCAGTATGCTGGGCTAAATATCAGGGAGTTGGTCTTGTGCTATTATGCAACCGTGAAATTCCCTGAAAACAACAACTGGCAAACACATTCCTGCATTCATTTTGCATTCTGAAAATTAATTCCATTTGGTGATCTGATGTGTGTGTGTAGTGTGTGGAGTTTCCCTCAGTATCCAGCAACCCCAGTGGACCAATTGCAGAAAGGGTGCTGATGCAGGGATTGAGTCAACAAGGAGTTCTGCCGCAAAGGAGCCTGGGATATGTGCTGGAACTGGCAGGAGGACTGAGGGGGTAATGAGAACAAGCCATAGCAAGCACAATATTCTGTCAGGTTCGGTTGTTCAGCAAATAAACAACCCTTGGTGGCTTATTAGCAGGATGGTTTAGCATGACATGTGAACCTGCCCACTGACACACACAGGTCTCTACTCCAACACCTTGCTGCTGCCTCCCAACATCTGCTGCCTGAGGTGACTGCTTCACTCTGCCTAATGGTAGGGCCAGCTGTGTTGGGGTATATCTTTCTCCATCTTACCCTGATGGTGAGCTTCTCAGGGATATCTGTATAGTCAATTAACAACACTTCGGATCTTATAATCACCAGTTTAGCCATTCTTCCTCCCTTTCAGTCATTCATCAGTCCTGCTGGACAAAATAAGGAGACTAGGATACCACACTCAGCAGTTGCCTCACCCAAGGAGGTAACACCCCTCTTGATTAATGCCATATCTGGATATTGCAGAGCAGGGGTGGGCAAAAGGGAGATCTCCAGCTGTTTTGGACTTCAACCAGAAGCCCCTGCCACAATGGCTAATGGTCAGAAATGCTGGGAATTTATGTCCAAAACATCTGGAGAACTACTTTCTGCCCAACCCAGTTGTAGAGTATCCTGAAAACTAGCAATGTTAGGAAGAGTATGACAAACAAATAACCGCCATTCAGCTAGTAGTAATTTTGGCTGCGACAGCCATGTTGTATGGGGAATGAGTATCATCACTAATGATGGTGCTTAATCATAGGGAGAGAATAAATGGGTAGTTTTTGTAATGCTAGAAAGTAAGCAGAGAGATTTCTTCTCCCAAAGATCTGTAGTTGGGTACTATTCAACTTGTTCATAAATGAACCTGAGGGGGTGAGCAGAGAAAAAGCCAGGTTTGTCACTAATGATACAAAATTATCCAGGATAGAGGGGAAAACCCAAGCAGACTACAAAGCGCTCTAAAATAATTTCTTAAAATTGGGTGAATGGACAGCAAAATGGCAAATGGGATTCAATGTCACTGTCAAGTGACACATGTTGTGGCAAAACATCCGAACTACAAATACACAGGTGAGATCTAAAGTGTCTGTCACTTGCCAGGAAAGAAATCTTGGTCATGGTGGTGGATACCTCAACACCAAAGGTCAACTCTGTCACCTAGTGGCAGCTATTCCATCAGGCTGCAGAACAGACAAAGATAAGGGAAGCAGGGCTATTCCATCACCTGTGCTGAGAGATCAGCTGCCTTTGACCCTCCTTGGTCTGTCACCTAACTGCTGCCATCCCATCAGGCTCCTTGACCTGTTTCCTTCCCAGCTAGTCGTTATAAGAACGGTGACTTTAAGAATTGGGGCTGGAGTTGCTTTTCCCCACTCCTTCCTCCTCATCCCTTTATCCTTGTGTGTCCTGTCTTTCAGATTGCAAGCCTGAGGGCAGGGGCTGTCTTCCTACTGATCCTTGTTGTAAGCAGCCCTGGAAGTCTTTTTGGCTAAAGAGAAATAGCAGTGAAAAAGGCAAGTTCCTTACTAGGGATTATTAGGAAAGGAACCAAGAATAAAACAGACAGTCATTTTATGCAGGTGTTTGCCTGCCCATGTGAGGGTCATAGATTTCATAGATAGAGTTAGAAGGAGCCTACAAGGCATTCGAGTCCAACCCCCTGCTCAATGCAGGAAACTAGAGGAGGGGTCTCCCATCCAAGTAATAACCAGGCCTGACCCTGCTTAGCTTTCCATGCTCAGACAAGCTGAGCCAGCGTGCCAGCATGAGCCACAGGCCTGTATGCCTGGGGTGTGCTCGCAAGCCCAGTCCCTGTGTGTTTAGCTTTGTGTGTTTAGCTCTAAGGGTTGAAGGGAGTTTGCAAGCACATCCCACTGAATGCACTTACAAACGTCACCTCCATCAGGAACCCTGATAAGGCCATAAGCACCGAACTCTTGAAGGCCTTTAGAGGAGCCGCACATCAGCAGGGATGTTGGAGGCAGGGCTCGCATGCACCCCCTTGCTTCCACAACACTGTTAGCTCTTTGCATGAGAAGGCTGAACAGAGCTAGGATTATAATCCTGATGGAGCACCTCTCCTGGCATGAATCTACCCACACACTATGGTTGTCATCTAAGGTCCTCCTCCAGGTGCCTCCTCCAAGGGAGATTCAGAAAGCGGCAATGAGGGAGAGGGCCTTCTCAGTGGTGGCCCTCCAATTTAGGAATAGTCTCCCTGATGAGGCCTGCCTGGCTCCAACATTGTTATCTTTTCAGTGCCAGGTTAAGACCTTTTTCTTCTCCTCTCAAGCATTTGGCAGCATATCATGCAGTTTTAATCAGGTCTTGAATTTTTCTTGTTGTTGAGTTTTTAAAATTGTTTTTAGATGTGTGTGTGTGTGTGTGTGTGTGTGTATGTCTTTGTGTTGTATGTTTATATGTTTGTATGTATATGGTTTTCATAATTTTTAAAAAAGGTTTTAAGCTTTGTAAACCACCCAGAGAGCTTCGACTATTGGGTGGTATAGAAATGTAATAAATGAAATGAATGACATGAATGAAATAATGCCATGATATAAATATCCAACTGGAGAAAATCCAAAATAACCCAATGAAAAAGGAGGCAAAGTCTCAAGATGTTGAATATATAGTTTTATTCCTTGAAGTGGCTCAACATGTTTTTCCCCTTTAACATATAACTGGGCCTTCTTCAGGGGTTAAATTTCTAAAAATTGCCTGTAGAGATCTCTAAAAAAATATCTCCCAGATTGATCCTGAGACTGTATATATTTTTTCAACATCTTGAGATTTTGTCTCTTTTTTCATCAGGAAAAGGGCAACCAATATGACCTAGAGGTTTGGAACACTTCCACTACAAGGAAAGACCAGAGCAGGCCCAAGACATTTTTCTGAGTGGAGCAGAGCAGCCAATAGCATGCTCCCCTGCACCCCTGTCAAGACTCAAGATGCATCAAAGGCAAGCCAAATTATTTTGGAACCACAATCACCTCTCCCCCTCCTTGGCATTAAAAAAAACAAAGCTTGCTTCCCTTTCATGACATCCCAAATCAGCTGTCTGAGGCAGCTGCCTCACTCTGTCTAATGGCAGGGCCAGCCCTGGGAAAAACAAAAGCCTTTGGGACTTTTCAGTTCAGGAAAATGATGACTATGGGCACATCTTATGCATGTTTAAACAAAAAAAGTCCTACAGCTCCCAGCGTTCCCCAGCCAGTATGGTCTTTTTTTCTGTCTAAACATGCAAAGGATTGCACCCTAAGGGTGGAGGTGGGCGGGCATGATAGACGTATATAAAAGTATGAATATTATGGAGAAGGTGAATAGAGAAATATCACTCTTTTTCTTTCACAATACTACAACTCAAGATCACACAATGCAATTTATTAGAACTGCAGTAGATTCAGAATAGAGAAAAGAAACTGCTTTCTCACACTGTCTCTGCGTAATTAATCACTAACACATGATGTGATCATGGCCAATGTCTCAGATGGCTTAAGGGTATTAGACAAATTCATGGGGTTGGATCCAGACTTGGTCACACTTAAATCAATTTCCATAACTGTCTTAAGTCCCATTGATTTCAATGGGTCTACTCTAAGTAGCACGCTGTGATGAGTTTGCACAGCACTTTGAAGATAAAGTCGCTCAAATTCATCATGAATTGGACACCACAATTAGTGCAGCTCCGTTAGTAGAGGTGTCCAGAGCACCGTCTGGTCTGGTTTTATCGGATGGATTTCAGTTATTGAGGCCCGAGGAAGCGGACAGGGTGCTTGGTCAAGTCTGGTTGACCACCTGTGTGCTTCACCCTTGCCCATAGTGGCTTATTACATCAAATAAGGAGGGGATAGCCGGCTGGGTCCAGGAGGTTGTAAATGCCTCCTTGAGAGAGGGAGTGGTGCCGGCCTCTTTGAAAGAGGTGGTGATTAGGCCACTTCTTAAAAAGCCTAACCTGGACCCGGATGATGTTAATAACTACAGGCCAGTAGCTAATATCCCATTCCTGGGCAAGGTGCTTGAGCGGGTGGTTGCTGGTCAACTCCAGGCACTCTTGGATGAAATGGACTATCTAGATCCATTTCAATCTGGATTCAGGCCTGGTTTTGGAATGGAAACTGCCTTGGTCGCCCTGTGGGATCACCTCTGCCGGGAGAGGGACAGGGGGAGTGCGACCCTGTTGATTCTCTTGGACCTCTCAGCGGCTTTCGATACCATTGACAATGGTATCCTTCTGGATAGGTTGTCTGGGTTGGGAGTTGGAGGCACTGCGCTCCAGTGGTTCCGATCCTACTTGGGTGGCCAATTCCAGAAGGTGATGCTGGGGGATTACTGCTCTGCCCCTTGGCAGTTATGCCATGGGGTGCCACAGGGCTCTATTTTATCCCCTATGCTGTTTAACATCTACATGAAACCACTGGGAGAGGTTATCTGGAGGTGTGGGCTGAGGTGTCATCAATATGCAGATGACACCCAGCTCTATCTCTCCTTTTCATCTAATCCAGGTGAGGCAGTGGCTGTTCTGAATCAGTGCCTGGGCACGGTAATGGACTGGATGAGGGCTAATAAACTGAGACTCAATCCAGATAAGACGGAGGTACGGTTAGTGGGTGGTTCGTCTGCCCGGCTAAGTGATATTCAACCAGTTCTGGATGGGGTTGCACTCCCCCTGAAGGATCAGGTTCATAGTTTGGGGGTGCTCTTGGATCCACAACTGTCACTCGAGGCACCGGTCAACTCGGTGGCACGGAGCACCTTTTATCAGCTTAGCCTGATATACCAACTACGTCCTTATCTGGACAGAGATAGCCTAGCTACAGTTATCCATGCTCTGGTAACCTCTCGTTTGGATTACTGCAATGCGTTATACGTAGGGCTGCCTTTGAAAACGGTCCGGAAACTTCAGCTGGTCCAAAATAGGGCAGCAAGATTGTTAACAGGGACTGGCCGATGAGAACATATTATGCCAGTGCTTTCTCATCTGCACTGGCTGCCAGTCTGTTTCCGGGCCAGATTCAAAGTGCTGGTGCTAACATTTAAAGCCCTAAACGGCTTGGGGCCAGGGTATCTGAAGGATCGTCTCCTCTCATATGTACCTGCCCGGACACTAAGATCTGCATGAGCGGTCCTTCTCCGAGAGCCCCTGCCAAAGGAAGTGAGGGCCTTTTCTGCTGTGGCACCCTGGTTATGGAATGAGCTCCCCAAAGAGGTTCGCCTGGTGCCTACTTTGTATTCTTTCCGGCGCCAGGTGAAGACCTTTCTATTCTCCCAGGCATTTTAATCATCTTAATTATTTTAATCTTGTAGTTGTTTTTAATTCCGTTATTGTAACTGCTGCTGCTAGCTCTGCTGTTTGTTTTTAATCTGTGGTTTTAAATTTTATATTGCATTTTATGATTTTAACTGTTGTAAACTGCCCAGAGAGCTTCGGCTACTGGGCGGTATAAAAAAATATGTATTAAATAAATAAATAAATAAATAAATATGACTATGTCTAGATCCAACCCATGGAGTATAGGTCAATCAGCAGGCTATTAGCCCTGATATGAATGTAATGGGTTGTAATGAAAGTAATGATAATGAGTTGTATATCCAGTGTTAGAGCCTGTTTAGAATAGGCGCATTGAAATGAATGGGACTTAAGTTAGATGACACTGGATACAATCCTATATGTTTACAGACAGAATACCTCTGAATACCAATTGCTGGCAGGATGGCAGAAGGTTTTTGCTCTGTGCCTAATTTGTGCATCTCTCCTGGAAATATCTTGTCGGCCACCGCTAGAAGCAGGATGCTGGGTCAGATGGACATTTGTTCTGATCCAGCAGGACTCTTCATATGTTCTTAGTGCCTGTGCTCCATATCCAGAATCCAGAAAAGCTAACTGACAGTAAAATATAAAGGCCAAAACAGACATCACTTTAAATGTGTCTCTAGCAGCTACGTCTTCTTTCTTTTTTTTCATATTAACTTTAGAATAGGTGCAGAAGCCCTGATCCAGATTGGGACTGTAGCATGAGGAGGCGGGGGGGGGGGGGGCTTTTGCACTACTCTAAAATAAAAATGCAGGGGAAACAAAGACATAGCTTCTAGACACACATTTAAGGTAATATCTATTTTGGCTCTAACTCTTGCCCAGCACGCCTTTAAACAGTAGAAAAACACGTAGTTGGCTGAGCTACCCAAGAGCCTGTGCTAAGCATCAAAACTCCCACACTCCCCCCCCCCAAGCATCAAGAATTAATTGAAAAATTTTGGTTCACTGAAGTGTGGAGACATAGCTGGAGAGTTCTGCTGCCATTCCTTGGTGCTTGACAGCTTCTCAAGCGATGCCTTTTGTTTTAGTAGGCTGCACCCTACTTTATATTCTTTAAACGCTCAGGTCCGCACCAGGATTCCATTTCATTATACCTTCTTAACATGAAGCTGAGCAGCCAAGTGACATCTTAACTCTCAGAACAGTCTGGATATATAAATAAGGTGTTATGGAAGAAGAATAACACTGCTAGATTTTTATTTCTTGGAAGTTTTGACTGGTGAAGGCATTCATTCCTGGATTTTCCAACTCCTGTGCCTCCAGCATACTCTGAATCCCACTGCAGGAACCACATTGCCCACCATTTTTACTGACTCTCTGACCTGGCTCTGGCTGGCCTTACTTAAAAAGAAGGAATATTCTGACTGCTACTAATACAGTGTTGGACAGATTTATGGGAATAAACTGCAGAGGGATAGAAGTATTAGTCTGTTGAGGCAAAAACTAGAAAGAGTTCCAAGTCACCTTAAAATCTATCCATTTTAGTGTATCGTAAGCATTTGTGGACTAGTATCCACTTATCAGATACTACAACCTACCTCATAGGGTTGTTGTGAGGATAAAATGGGAGAAGAGGAGGAAGATTCTGTAAGCCACTTTGGGTTCCTAGCAGGAAAAAAAAAAGGTGGGCTATAAATACAATACAATCAATCAGATGCACAAAGTGCAAATACACACATGTGCATGTGTGCCCATGTAGGCCATGGCCGTAGAAGATAGATATGGTGCATTCTAGCTGGTAGCTGGAAGCATACAGATGTCTGTCAAGTGGTTTTCAGAATAAGATAGTGCTTATATGTTTATTGCTTAGTAACACCGTGGTGTCCAGAAAGTGAATCTGCTGCATAGACTGGTTGAGGCTCAGGTGGTTGATGGTGGTACAGCAGTTGTTGAAGTCCTAGTAGAATTTCTTATGGGCTTCCTTCCCATGAGTTCAGATGATGAAGAAGTCAGTATCTGAAGTAGAAAAGAGACCGTTGGGAACAGGAATTGGGAAAGCATTGCTCAAGTGAATATGTTGGCAAGCATATTGTTGATCCATAAGGGTACCCATGCAAAATGCCATTGACCTGAAGATGTACATGTTGTGCTGCTAAACAGCAGAAAATCAGATCCATGGTAAGAACAGCCTCTTCCAGTTGCCACACTTTATACATCAACCGCATTTTCTATAGGACACTACACCAGTGTACCCTGAAGCAAACAAATAGAATTGGACAACAGAATGCACATTCATAAACATAAGTCAGGGAGCTGTAGCCCAATCAGGGCTCCCAGGACCATCAACCTATTTTTGAGGAGGACACGATGACTCAGTTTGCATGATCATGGCAGCTGAAACAAGCCACCATGGCTTGTTGCAGCCACCACACACGCTGGCCAGATTTCCCTAAGTACCCACGCTGGCGTGGCTTGTCATGTCATCTGAACCTGGGCAGCATAACTTGTTCAGGGCAGGCAGCAGCTCTCAAATAACCCAACAACAACCATGTAAAGTTTAGACCCATCCACTTGATGCTGAGGGCCACTCTTTGCTCAGCTGATAGTAGATTGCCTACCTAGAACTTGAAGAGAAAGAAACTGTTTCTCCTCCTCCCCTGTTAATTTAAGCTGAAATATTAATGAACTGTCTGAGGAAAACAAAAAAACCTCACCCCTCTATCCCATGTTGTTGGGATTGGCTCAAGCACTGCTATGGGCCCTTTAGTTTTAAAGTCAGAATCTAATTCAGAAATGACCCAGATGGTGTAAAGTTCCAGTTCAGTCATAGAAGCCCATTCCCCCCCCCCTGCCCTGCCGGAATGGCTTAGACAGGGAACGGCATTTGTGGATGGAGGGAGGTGGGAAATCAGGTGTGTTACGGCGTGCCTAGCACACCTGTAGCATGATGGGGTGGAGCTAGGGCTTTAAAAGCTAGCTCTGCCCCAACAGCCGGCCTCTTTCCTTTCTGGCTGCTGGAGTGAGCAGCCAGGTCTTCGGAGGGAAAGAGTCACACCTTGCTTGTCCCATCAGAGGGCAGTCACTGGAGTCAGTTGGGAGCAAGTTGGCACATCCTGTGACAGGGAGTAGCAAGCTAAGTTGGGCCAATTTTTTGGCCATGCAATGGCCAAATTTTCTTGCTGCACCTCAGCTGTTTGTTTTGGGTGCCTCATGAGTCCAGAGGTGTTCCTGCTGACAACCTTGGCTCTGTATCTGTCATGTGTGTGCGGCCTGGTTGAGGAGTAGCCAACTGAGTGGGCTCGGATTTTGCTGCACAACAGCCAGGTGGATTTATCCTGCTTGGATTTATTGTGACCCTTGACCTTGCCTTATATTCTGCAATGCATAGATTGCAACTTGGAAACAATTGCTAAATTGAACTCAGACATGGTTGTAGTTAAAGGGCTTTGGGCTGTTTCTTGAACTAAGCCTTGGGCCTAAAGCTGTTGTGGAGCTATAAGATTTCTAAAGTGTGTAACCATTAAGTTTTTACTGTGAGATTTGCTATAACAAATAAATCTTACTGACTTGGCTGTCCTGTGTCAGAATGCCAGAGTGGATGCCAGAATGACCAATCATTCTTGTCATGATACATGTAGAGATATGAAGGCCTGGGTGGGGGGGATGGAAAAAATGGAAGGGGGGACAGAACGGGCAAAAAAAGAAAAACTTTTTTCCCAGGGAAAATTTGGGAAGAAATTTTTTTCTGAATTTATTGGGGAGGGGATGTTTCCCAGGTCCCACCCACCCCTGAAAGCCTTCACATCTCTAATTCCATGTTCAGACAGCAAAAACCTTCCTGCCATGGCAAATGTTGAAGAATAAACTGCAAAAATGCATTCACTTTAATATCATTGTGATTGCAAATTGGTGTACCCCCCTTCAGTATGCAGAGTCACTTTGTCAGTCCAACTCTTTAAAAAAGCATTTTCGAAGTAGCTAGAATTGCAATGAATCACACTAGAAAATGAATTAAAAGACTGATGTGTCAAGGGACATAGCACATCTAAAAGAGAGAATCCTCTGACATGGAAACCTCAATTTAACCTGCGTGGTTTTCAGACCTATATCTGGAATGAGAAAATGCAAGCCAGAACAAAAGACACAAAGGGCCTTTGGTTTTACTTGATGTGGTTATTTTTAGCCATTTTAAATCTGTTAAGATGAAGTTCTTCTGCACTGAATAAAGTTAGCGAAGGATTCAGCAGAATCCCCCAACCTCTGTAAGTAAGACAAATCGATATCTTTCAACTCTTTTGCAACATCAGGTCCCCTGGCAACTCACAGCATCCTTAAAATGTTAAATGTGTAATTCTGAAAAGAACCCTGCTGCTCTATTTGAAAAGGAAGAAAATCAGTGAGTGGCAGTGCAGAATGAAATGTCCTTTCTTCTTGCATCAATTGTTTATTACAGCCCATTGTGAGCCCCGGTGCTCTTTCTGCTCCTTCACTTGAAGCTCTGCCATTAATTATTAGTTCCTTTATGCAGGGGAGGGGTTACATCTGAAAGCATGCCTATAATCTTCATTGCCAGGGAAATGGAAGATAATGCCTTCTAGTTTTACCTAAAAGCCACTAAGCATCAGTAAGCAATTAGGTACCCTTCAGGACTGCTTAGCACTGGCCACTGCTGCCATGTATCTACTGAGAGAGCATGAGGGGCAGGCAACCTGGTGCACTCCAGATAATTTGGGCTGCAGTTCCCATCAATGCTACCTCTCAATTTCCAGCAGGATTGTGGAAGCTGCGCAATGTAATCCAGTTAGAAAACAAGAGATGTGTAAAAAACCAGAGGTTTTTAGGTTGCTACTCATTTGCTCTTGATATCATCCCAGTTCAGGAGGCATCAGCTCTGGATATTGTAGATACATTTAGATCTATGCTGTTGACCCAGAGCCAAGTTTAAAATTATGCTTACCACTTTTATGCTGTAATCCTTCACCCTCTTGCTTGGGAGTAAGCTCCGTTGAACTCAATGGGACTTACTTCTGAGAACACATGTATAGAACTGCACTGTTAAAATTCACTCAGGAATTTGGCAAGCAGCTTGATTGTCCATTTGACCTTCTTCATTAGGAGATCAGATTATTTATTTATTTTTAACTAGTGCCATTTACTTTAACAGCAATTTTAATTCTTTCATCAGTTGAATGGCCCACATAGTTCTTCTGATGTGGTTATAATATCCTAGAGAGTCTAATCAAACATGGTATACCTTTCTCATTCAAATGATGAAGCAGAATTATGAAATAATGTGAAATGCTACAAAATGTAACAGCTGGTATTTCATAAGTCTTTTGGGGAAAAAACAAAATCATGGCTTGCAATGATTTAAGAATTTCAGCTATTTGAGCAGGTAATTGTAATGAATTTTCATTTACTTTAGCCAGCTACCACAGTCTGATTCAATGTCATGTGTCAAAAAAGGGTGGTGGGTGAGGGGGACAGAATACAAACATAATAAAAATGAATGAATAAATAAATTAATATTTACTTTTAGTTGTAAAAAGTCAGACTCCCTGACTTTTCAGGTAGCCATGGGATATTTTTGGTTTTTAAAGGCAGTTGAAATGATAATACTACATTTCTGAGTTAACATTTCACACAATTTGTTTCATCTTTCTAAAATCATAGCTTATCTGGATAAACAATAGTTTTAAGTTTTAATATCCTACTGCAAATATTTAAGATTAGGGTCTTATTTAGCACCATTCATGAACATACCCTACTTATGAGAAATTTGGATAATTGTAATGGGGCTTTGCGACGACACGGTCCCTTACACTTTAGGGCCAGGCGCATAAACCCTTCTCAGGCTAAGCATCAACACTTAAAAACCTGAGGGGAGGGTCAAATGAAACCTTTCCCCTACTAATGAGGGAAAAGATTAAAACTGGTTATTAAGGATCTAGCTTAAATTTATGATACTGTGGGTACAAAGGGGTGTGTGTGTGTGTGTGTGTGTAGATTTAAAAGTAATGCAGGTTAATAACACCAAGCTGACACGTAGGATTTGGGTAGCAAACAAAATAAAAATAAGTTTATTTTAATTCTCAAAATCTTAGTTCCAGAAAATAACTTTAAACCTCCCTACCCCAAACACTTTGTAATCAACCTAAGTCCCTATAACTCCAAATATTTTTACTCCTCAGACAAGCACTGATTTCTCTCAAAACTCCTGACAAGACACAAATAACCTAACTCCCCAACTCTCTCGCACATTCCAAACACTCTCCCATAACACACTAACTAACTCTGACATCACTCAAACACTCCTTATATACTCCTCCTCCCACCCTTTCCAAGACATCACAAACCACACCCACTCAGTTCAACATTCTATACTCACTAAACATACTAATGCAGACATACACCAGGGAACTGAATTGTGGGGTTACGCCACAGGCTTCAGAACAAAATATCTTCTAGACACCAATCATATGGAATCAGGAATGCTGCAAGTTGCATTCCAGAATGCCATATTGAATATCTCAGCATTTGTGCATTGATTATTGCTATTTCCTGTCATTTTCCATTTTCATCTTTGATTTCAAATACACATACAGCATTCCACTGCAAAAAAAAAGTCTAGTAATTAAAACTGATCAAATTTTATATTCCTGTAATTAATATGGCTCAATATGCATTTCTGAGCCTAGAAATATGAATTTTGGTGCCATGTTTAATACTGTACATATACTGTCACATCCAAGATGTGACAGAAAGACATTAAGAGGAAGGGCCAAATTAGATGTGACACAGGAGATCCTCATTCAGACTTCCCAATATCATTTCCTTTGGTTAATGGCAGCCAAGGGGAAAGGGGGGGGGGAGGAAAAGAATTTGGACCAGCGCCATTTGGTGAGGTGGTTTAATCCTTTCCCCAATTTAAATCCCCCCCAGCTACTTTTAGCTGCAGAAGAAACGAAAAAGAACAGGAACACATTAAGCCTGCCCCCCCAGCACCACACCCCTGATCTAAATCTCTCCCCCCTCACACAGGAGATCTCATCACGGATCTCCCATGCCATGTCTAATTTAGCCATAAGATGGAGTGGTTAGCTCATAGGACTATCAATGTTGTATGTATGTACGGTGTAAGTGCAGTACTGCCATTGAGTCTCTCCAAGAAAGCATAAGGCTCATGGATGAAGCCAATTTGGATTTGATTGCACATGCTCGGGGTGACTTCCGAGCACATGATTTAACAGAACTTGGGCTAGTTACCCTCATTGCTACCAAGCCGTCCCCCTGCCTTACGAGACTTCTCCCCGAGGACCAAATTATATGTAATGTAAAATGCATCTTCACATCTAATGTGCAGGGTTTTATTTTTTTTAAGTTAAATTGTGGTCTTCTGTGGGGTGGGGGCTGATAATTAACTGGGTCAAAGTAGGCATGGAATTAAACCCTGTCCTCCCCAACTGTGGTCCTGAGCAAAATCCTGCTTCTGAAGATAGTATTTGCATTAGGAGGAAATACCTCATTTGTTAAATTCCCTCTCCACGCCTGCTCTGATCCCATTAATTATCATCCCCCTTTGTAGCAGCTGGGATTTTCACTTTAAAAACAATGCTGGATGTTAAATGCAAAGATACCTAGGTATAACATCCTGTTGAGTGGTCCCTCTGAAATGGCCCACAGACAAGGTTAAAAAAAGAAGATAGGCTAGAATGAAATGGTATGGTCCCTGAGGGAGAAAGGACTGAAAATGTTAGGATGTAAGTCAGGGCTGAGGATGGACAGATCTGTTCTGTTTCTCCATTTCCCATTTTTCCAATCTTAAATTTTATTTGTTCTGTTTCCACACTGCTTGGGATTAAAAACAAAACAAAACATTTGCACAACAATTCCCATGCATTTTTGTGTACATATCTCCCAATACATGCATTTTTTTCTTTTCACTTTTTAATTGTAAAACTTCAAAAAAGAAAAAAAATACAGTTTTGTACACAATTTTACCTAATATATTATTTTTTAAAAAAGAAATTCTTCCTAATACAATACATTTCTGAACATTATTTTCCACAATACATGCCTTTTTGTGCACACATTTCCCTAATATACACATTTCTGTATGCATCATCATCATTCTTACTATTGGAGAACTCCATTGCAAAATTGGGAGAAGTACACATTTTAAAGATAACTGAGTTTTGGTTCATGCAAGGCTTGAAGGTGTGAAATCAGGTACATTCGCATTAAAGTGTAAACCACATGAATTCCCCTCCTTCCCCATCTCTAGTCAGGATTAATACTATGAAATGTGGCCCAAATGTTTCCACAGCAAAATATTTATTGAGATAAGATAGTCTAGATTCTGTCTTCCTGCGGCAACATCTTTCATTTGCATAGCTGTATTTCATGCATCAGTCACATAAGTCACTTGATTACCTGTAATTAGCAAACTAATGAGCACAAAGGAAAGGACAACAGGTGAGATAAATAAAACCTGAAGGTTATATATGAGGCTTAGAAGTGAATAATGGGGCAAACACAAACTGTAATCATTGTAATTATTTGTAATTTTCTACTAGTTATTACAGATCACACATCTATCAATATAAATCCTTCCAGAGACAAAATATTGTTTTAATTAATTTTGGGGATCATATTGTCATAATCCTGTCTCCATGAATCTATGTCAGAGAAAGAACTGATTGTTAATTGCTCATAAAAATGAATGTGCTTTAATCAGTTTGCCAGTAGTTTATATTTGGTTGCAAAATGAAATTAGAAGAAGTTAAATTTTTAACAACAATATTCTTCCATGTTGGATTGTCAGGGATAGGATGGGATATATGGTCTTCACCTACCCTTCATAAGAAGTATCTCCTTTCATAAGGATCAGGGAAGCATCTTTCTCACTACATCTTACATGCTCATTACATCTCTCCCTTCCTCCAAGGAAGAGTGGCATGCATCGATCTCCCCCATCCCATTTTATCCTCACAACAACCCTGTTGAGTAAAAAAGCCTGCGAGATAGTGACGGATCTGACCTTCATAGCTAAGTGAAGAATTGAAATTGGGTCTCCCCCAATCCTAATCCAACACTCTAACCATTACACCACCATTGCAATGATTAGATGCAATGTAACATAACAAACATAGGGGTAGTATCCAATGGTGTCATTCCACTAGTGAAAAGCTTCTACTTCTTGTGGGAATCCCATTTTCATTCTCGTGCAAGTGTCAAATCTAATACAGTATTTTTCCATGTATAAGACTATACTTTTTCCTAAAATCGCTAGACTAAAAATTGAGGGTCGTCTTATACATGGAAGTAAGCCGAGGAGAGAACCACGCAGTGGCAAAACTGCCCAGTGGGGGGCGTCTTATACATGGGGGCATCTTATAGACGGAAAAATACGGTACTTTGATTCCACTGCATAAGCCATTGCACATGTTTTTTCTCTAGTCGTTTCGTAAGCCATTTCACAGGCTATTCCAAAACTCATTATAGCCAGTTCATACGATTGCTGCAGCCCACCAATCCCAAACCCATATTAGAAGCTGCTCAGAGAACATATGTTACTGGGCACCATATAGATAATCATAAATAAAATCAATAAAGTAAGAGTTCTCTAACTCTTGCCTCCCAACTCCCAAAGAGGTCATTCCTGGCCATTCACCCACTTGGTCCTTCCTCCCCCAAATTTACTATTTTATACCACTTCTCCAGATCATTTTCTAAAAAGAAAGAAAAATCTCAAAGTGCCCACACATGCGCACAAACATAAAACAAAAGGAGAATCCTGCCCCCCCTGTACTTTGGAGCACAATATAAAATGTTACTTCCTGTACCCTTCTTACTTGAGTTCACACACAAAGGAACATCTGATCCACAAATATGTGCAGGAAACATGAAGGGCAGTACAGCCCCACATTAGCAGAATGGACTGCTAGTTCAACACAAAATAGTGGTTCCTGAAAAGGCCATGAAACGAGTGACAACGTTCATTTCCAGAATGGGACAAAAGTGGCTCATTCTGGAAACTAGCATTGCCACACATTTCCATGCATATCTTAGGAACCTCTTGTTCCTGTTGCACTATTTTGCAATAGTTCTGTTGGACATTTTGCTTGTCCAACAGAACTAGCGGAGGTGCAGCCACACAGTATAGGATATGGCCCTAAATCAAAATGGTAGTATGGCAGGGAAGGCAATTTCCAATACATCAAGATACATGTATACACATACATTGATAACAGATCGTAGTAATAGTACTTGGCTATACAAAAACCAAAAAGAACTGTTGCAAACCTGCTGTCTGTGGTACATTATATTATCAATAATAATATTCATTAAAAGAGTAATTCATAGATTTCTGAATTGTATATATTAAAATAGTTTTATGTACCCTTACGATTATTTCAAGCTCTTAAAAAAAACCCCACCCTCAATCATTGTTCTATACTAAAATTATATGTGCATTACCAGAGAATATCTTGTTTTATATAGGTTTCACTTGATAGATATTATGACATATTATGGTGCTGAGTGAATGGTTCCCATGGTAATCATCATTACTTTGCTCTCAGGGCCGCAGAGTGCCTCCAGGCCAATGCAATTTGACATGTGACCCGCCATCCTTGCTGAGTACCTCCATTATCACAGTTTTCCTTCATCCTTAGTGCTGTAGCCACATAATGATAACTGAGCAGTTGCATGGCTACTGCCAAGGTGACATCAAACAATTCTTCTCGAATAAGGGGAAGTATCTCAGGTACCACAGAAGGAAGCTGAAAATGGCATTAGAAAGTTCAAAGAGAGTGTAGCTTTATATATATAAAGGGCTAAGTTATGGCCCTTCAACAGTTCTTCTGCTCTGTAAAGACATCTGACTTTTATGTAAATAGTTTTGATAGAATGTGGTGCATGCATGGAAACTCCCGAAAGAGCACAGTAGCCACCTAAGGCCTAAATCATTTTAACAAAATCTGTACCCCTTAAATTATTTATTTATTGTATTATTTAAAATACCTTTATACCTTCCTAGTCACCTGCTCTCATCAGTGGTTCATGCCTTGGTCTCCTCTCGCCTAGACTACTGTAATGCGCTCTACGTGGGGTTACCCTTGAAGACGGTTCGGAAGCTACAGCTGGTACAGAACGCGGCGGCTCGCCTAGTTAAAGGCAGCCGCCGGCGGGATCACATCACGCCAGTGCTGAAGGATTTGCACTGGCTACCAGTTGCTTGCCGAGCTGAATTCAAGGTGTTGGTTTTGACCTTTAAAACCCTATACGGCTCTGGTCCAGTTTATCTCAAGGAGCGTCTCCAGCAACACCAAGTGGGCCGCTCAACAAGATCTGCCACGGATGGCCTTCTCCTTGTCCCTTCAGCCAGAGCAGCTAGACTGGTGGGGACGAGGAAGAGGGCCTTTTCTGTGGCGGCCCCCGTACTGTGGAACTCTCTCCCAAGTGACCTCCGCCATGCCCCCTCTCTGATGAGCTTCCGTCGCTCATTAAAAACCTGGTTGTTCAGGCGGGAATATGGGGTGGGTTAAGATTTTAAAATTTTTATATTGTTTAAATGTATTTTATTGCATTTATGTATTTTATTCTGTGTACATCGCCCAGGGTGGCCAGTTGCCGGCCAGATGGGCGATAAATAAATATTAATAATAAATAATAAATAAATAAATACTGCTTAATATATTAAAATCCCAAAGTGGTTCATACAACATAACAACAACAAAACAACATAACAATATAGAAATGAGACAGAAATAATAATAAAAAAAGAATTAAAAACATTAAGGGAGCAATCCTATAGCCCCCAGTGTCTGAGGGTCCATAGGACATTCTGGATTCCAATTCGAGGTCAGAGACAGCAGACCCTGGAGGGGGGGGAATCCCAGCTCCAACGCCCTCCCCCTCGCAGCTGCTGTGGAAAAAACTGCACTGGCTGCTGCTGGCTGCGGTCTGGAACGTGACCTCGGAGAAATGGCCTGTGGCTTACGCTGGCTCAGCTTGTCTGAGCGTGGAAAGCTAAGCAGGGTCAGGCCTGGTTATTACTTGGATGGGAGACCCTTCCTCTAGTTTCCTGCATTGAGCAGCGGGTTGGACTCGATAGCCTTCTAGGCTCCTTCCAACTCTATCTATGAAATCTATGAAATCTATGAAGGGGGCATTTCGGAGGGCGGGGAGGGGATTGGAGATGCCATGAGTTATCCCAAGGCCTCTCCAGCCTCCTTCCCTTCCCCCCCCCTCCAGTGCTTCCCAGCTAGATGAGCAAAAAAAGCCTGTCTAGCAAAAAAATACAGGGCAGGAGGACGGGGAGGGAAAGATCTCCTGTCGTTCCTCCTGTCCTGCATAGGATGATCGTAAGCTTCCGAGTCTGGAGGCTTAAGATCACTGAGGGTGCAACTCATAGGATTGCACTCTAAGAACATTCGAAAACATTACAGCATCATAACGATGCTAGGGATGTACCCGAGCAGCCCGACAGACACGAGTGAGGTCCGAACTGGGCCTGCTCGTGTCCGCGCGGGCTCTCCACCTCCCGCGCAGGCTTACCTTCAGTTCTTCGCTCTCCACGGAGAGCCACCAGCGCGGGCCGCGCCGCCCGCACTGGTCCTGTTGCGTCACTTCCGGCGCGGCGGAAGTGACGCGACGGGACCCTGCTCCATCGCGCTGGACCCCTGTGCTCTGTTTTTGGCGGGGTAAACCGGGGCAACAGGGCTGTTTAAACCCCCCGCCAAAAACAAAGTGCGGGGGTCCGGCAGCGGCAGAGACGACAGCAACGGTGGCGGCGGAAGCGGTGGGTGCAGTAGGAGGTGCAGTAGGTGGGTGCAGTAGGACGACAGCAACGGTGGCGGGGGGGGTCCAGGGGCGTCCGGCGGCAGCGACTCAAGCAGCGCGAGCGGCACGAACGCTCCGCGCTGCTCAGAAGAGTGGGATCGGGCCGCCACCATGGAGATCCGAGCCGCGGAGAACTTCGGGCCCAGGTAGGGCCCAAAGTACATCCCTAGTGGGAACAGAGTCCCTGACTGGTTAGGGAACGCCTGTGTGAATAGGTGTGTTTTCAAGAAGTGTTTAAAACTTGCCACCATCTCTGCCTCTCAAACGACATGTGGGAGAGTGTAAATTAATGTTACTTTTGTTGGGGTTTATTGAATTGAAAGGTTTTTGTTTTGTTATCCCCTCCCCTCCCCGATTGTGACTGTAGTCTAGAAGGGATTTTTTGTTGCTGTTTAAAGTATTTATATCCTGCCTTTTAGGGCAAGCCCTCACAAGGTGGCTGACAATAAAAATGTTAAACAAAACAATTGATAAATCATATACAGGGGGTAGGGGGCAACAACAAGAACAAAAAGCAGTAAAAAAAGCTTGGTGGAATAAAGAAGTCATTAAGGTCTGCTGAAAGGCCACAAGAGAGGGGAACAAATGGAGTTTTCAGTAGAGGGAATTCCACAAGTGTGGGGCCTCCATTGAAAAGACCCTGTTCATGGCACGCTGCAATCATTAGTGTGCAGGTCTGTAAGAGTAGGGCCACTGAGGCCAATCTTAGAGCCCAGGCAAGTCCATATAGGTGTAGGCTGTCCTTCAAATAACCTGGTCCCAAAGCATTCAGGGCTCTAAAGGTTGGCACAAGTATTAAGTTAAACCTGGAAATGAATATATAAGTGATACAACTGACACACAATTGGTGTACATATAGGAAAACATCCAGTTCTTTTTCAAGTCAGCCAAGAAATATAGTAAGGCATATTAGGACCTATTACCTGCTGGTGCCATGCCTCCACTCGAGGAGTCCTCGTTTGAGGAAGAGCTGGATTCATCTGGCAGCAGGGATGCCCTGGCTCCTGAAGATGAGGCAGAGTCAGGAGTCCAGGAGGAAGACACACTGGGAGTAGAGGAAGAGGCAGGACTCTCGAGGGTGAATGAGGGGAGTCTTCCCTCTGCCCAGGGAGACTCAGAATCTGAGCCAGAGATGGAGAGACCATCCAGCCCCCAAGAATGCCACTGCTTGAAAAGACGAGTGCAGGTGTTCCCTCTTAGGCGGAGTGCCCGATTTCAGGCCAGGCCTGTGTAATGAGCTGCAGCTGGGAGCATGGGTATATCCAGCTGATGCCTGGATAAAAGACTGACCAGCATGCTGAGGAATTTGTTGGTAACAATGTCTAACTCAGCTTCTGCACCGTAGACCTTGTTCCTGGCCCCTTGCCCTTATTGCCTTGACCGGACTGTCATGTATGACCCTGGACCAAACATCAGTGCCAAGCCTCTGCTGAATTATTGGACTGCTGACTGGTTTAACTAGACTTTGGACTGAACTCGGAAACTCTTTCTGCCTGCACCTTGGAAGGCCTTACTCTGGTATTTACAACTGTCTTGGCTGACAGGTTATTTGCTCATCTCTTTGGTGCTTATCTTGAGTGTGAAATAGCTGGCTGAGTTCCCAGCTATACTGCCAGCTACTAATTGAAGCCAGACGTAAATTGGGTCTGATGGTTCAATAGAGATGTGAACCTCCGAGAGAGCTTCAGCTATTGGGCGGTATAGAAATGTAATAAATAAATAAAGATACCCAAACATTTTTCAATTTGTATAGGGGAAAACCATAAGATTATGCTTTTACTCTCTTATGATGTGTATTTTTTGTGAACCGCCTAGAGAGCTTGGGCTATTGGGTGGAATAGAAATGAAATTAATAATACTAATACTAATATAGTATCCTATCATTGCATGGAAAGTATTTGCCTACTGTTTAGACTTGTGCTGGGGAGATTCAACTTTAAGTCTCAGCTTCACATCAGTTTATAGGTTACACCAGAGATGTATAGCACAGCTTGCCACATGAACCTTACCACATGAATCTACCACCAGATGCTAGTGTCAGACATGGTATGAAAACTCACCATGTGATTCAGGAGACCCATGTGGTAACCATACCACTGCTTTGGAGTGATCACTAGATAAAAACTGGTTCAAGTGGCCTCCATATGGCCTGAATAACATTGGTCTTAAACTGGACAAATAAATTGGTCTTTAGCCATTGACTTGCTCGGTGAAGTAGGATAAATGATTCTGTTATCAGCCATATGAAAAATAGGAATGCTGGACAATCCTATACATGTCTACTTGGAAGTAAGTCATATGGAGTTCAATGGAACTTACTAACAACAAGCAATCCTAAGTGGGATCTAGGTGGAACATGGTAATGGATCTACCATCTCAACCATAGCCCTGCCAGCTCATGCACCAGCCAAGGTTGGAAGGTGGGGGTGGGGGTGGGGGTGGGTCCCCCCCTTTTCCTGATGGAGCAGCATTTTTTTTTAAAAAAATCCTTTCACGAGTTCCAGGCTGGTGTAGGTGAGGGCCCTGATCCTCAGGGAAAGAGTGGGGCTTTGGATCCAGGAAATCCAAGGTCACCTTCTCCCCAGCCTGCCTCTGGAATGTCCCATTTTGAGACCTTCCATTGGCTACTGCTGTTGGGAACGCCACCAGTGCTAGATTTCCACCTGTGGAGCTCTCCATGGGCACAGTGGAGGCCTCTGTAGCAGTGGAGTTTCTCTCTGCTGGTAGAAGCCAACGGAGGGGTAACCCCCCACCATAACCTAATCCCCTCTAGCAGACAACATTAGTCGGTTAGGATTGCACTGTTACATTATAGGGTTGTTATATGAACAAAGAATATACAGTACTTTGCATATTAAATGAGCTATACAAAAATGACATGTGTCTTAAAGGCATTTGATACTGTGTATTATTTTGTCTTTT